>CM028337.1:20220778-20563278 GCA_016647705.1 Eucommia ulmoides
TTTCTACCCTGAATTTACATCACTGCTCAAAGTTTAGAATTTGTTTGTAATTATAGGTGACGTAATCCATAAAACCACTAAGAAATTATTTAATTATAAAAAGAAAAAGAAAAAGAAAAAGAAAAAAAAATATTTTTATTTTTATTTTTATTTTTGTTTTCCCAATGATGGCCTAAAGGTGCTGAAAATTTTAATTTGGTTATATTTCATTTAAAAATAGAGTTCTCATCTAATATTGATTTTCAAAGTGTGTTAAGTATCCCAAAATTTGTAGCTTACTGGATATGTATTTGGTCTCCCATGTGAAAGGTTCGAAATTCAACTACTCTCAAAACATACGTAAAAAAAAAAAAAAATGAATGTGTTAAGTCATCTGAATTAGTTAAAGAAAAAATGCAAAATTTTCAAATGACTCCAATAAAAATTGAATCCTAAACTGGTCTTCACCAAAGTTCAAAACTTCAAAGTTTTGATTATGATCAAAGCAACCAAGACAACCGGTCAATCATACTTACCCAAAACTTAATTCCATTTTCCTGAACCTCTCTCTCTTTATTTTCTCTTGCTAATCGAATTCTTTCCTTCACCAAAGAGAAGACTCATCGACGCCACACTCACCAATGGAAGACCTCATCACGTTCCTCACCCTTATCTTTCACGTTGGCCCAAAAATCTATCCAAGAGGGGTGTTAATTGGATAGTTAAAAATTTAACAAAAAAATCGAGTTCCCTATCTGTTTTTTATCTTGTTAATATGTGAAAACATGAAATTTAGAGTGGTTCAACAAGCTACTTTTGCCTACGTCCACTCCTCTAAGCTTTCGCAGGGAATTCACAATCCACTAATCCTAATTATTTTTCCAGATAAGAATCAAACCCTTACAACAATTCTTTTCCAAGTTAAGAGTTAAACCTTTACACCTTGATTAGCCAAAGCCGGGTCGGGGTAGTTGCACTCAAAGTTGGTTGTTCGTGGATTCGGGAAGTGGGCCTCGGGAAGAAAAATCTGGAGGCTGTATCTGTAATACCCTGAATTACACATTTCTCATCATTCTGTTGTAATAAAATCATTCATACAAACTGGAAGTTACACTTAAAGGCGAGTGTTAGATTCCTCTCTCACATCAATCAGTTGAAAGTTATTAAATCACTATATAAATCAAAGAAATTACTCCGATAACATGATTTTAATTTAGAACTTTCTAACAATATAAAAGTTGAATCTATAGTTATGGTCTTGTTAAATATATGTATTATATAGCCATGTTCATCTTCTTCAACAGTTGAATTCAACTGTTTGGAAGTAGACCATTCAAGTGGGGTCTCCGTTTTTAGACTTGGAAAGCTAATTGATATCTCCACAATTTTGCTTTGAAAGAGAGATAGCTAGCCTAGACATATAGGATAGATAACGTAGTGCTATTTTGCTTTTCTTTTTTCCTACTTTCTCCTCATCATTTTTCATGGAAAGTTGAATCGCCGATTCATCTCAATCAAAAATCCATTTAGATGCCACTTTATAAATGCTGTTACCAGGTTGGAATTAATCATGCCTGTATGTCTGTACCACACAAGCTCGTTTTTGACTTCTGTATTGGGAAAAAAAAGTTAAAAGTTCAAATAGGAAAGTTTATATTCGAGGCAAGGCAATCTACAGATGACAATTGCATCATTTTTTATTTTGGTTTTGATTTTTGAATTGTAATCGTAAAACCGACAATATAATTGTAAAAGAAGCTTAGTATTTGGAAAATTTACTGTATATTGAAGTATATACATTACAAAAGAGAAGGTATACATTTATATAGTAGACCGGCTATTCTATTCTGGGAAACTTGTACAAACGGTCAATTACAATCAATCGAAAATAATGGCACATATACAATCCTACATAAAAACAAATTTTGTTCCCATAAATATGTTGATCCTCATTCTTCCCCATTAATACTTGCTCTCAAGTTGGAGCTTGTATGTCAAGCACGCCAAACTTGTAGTGAAGGAAATGAAATTTTTGATGTACCAAGTGGCTTAGTGAACAAATCGGCAAGCTAACAAGCTAATGAAACATGAGCAGTTGCTATGGCACCTGACTAAATTCGTTCCCGAGAAACATGGCAATTGATCGCTATATGATTGGTGCGTTCATGATAAATTGGATTGGCAGCAATATGAAGTGCTACTTGATGATTACAGAATAGTTTGATAGGTTGTGGGTGCTCTATCAGTAGTTGTTGATCGTTATATCTTGAGAGACAAACGCTTACATAAACCGTAAGCACCATAGCGGAAGGCGAAATATACTTTAAGGAGAAATCACAAACGATTGCCTCAATCTCCTTTTCTAGTATTTTGTTTTTATTTCTCTTCGATAATACAATAATTATTTTGTTCTCACTTTTCCATTCCGTATTTATAATTGCACTGTAATATGAATTTTTATTCCTCTTTTTATATTGTCATATGTTAATTTAGAATGTTTTTGTAACAAATAACTTAGACCTGTTTCATTTTCATCTTTCAGATTTATTATTAATAAATAATTAAGTAATTAAATATTAAATTAATTTATGGACCAAATTTTCCAACATGAATTTCTTGGCTAGGACCCAAAGGACTGACCTCAATTTGGTTAACTAAGCAACCTCTCTTGGACTGAGACTAGTGCCCCTGAAGACTTTTTCATTCCTGGCTAGCCAAATTGAGTAATATTTCGGCAAAATGTAATATCTCCCACACCAATTTGCTTAGCCCGATTCCTCTCATACCTCTCCATTATTCCCAAAAGAGGGAAACGGACCAGGAGGCAACTACCTCTATCCCCCCCCCCACCCCTAAATCCCAAATCTACCCCCCATTATCTTCCAAAACCACTCACAATGTATGAAGAGATGGTGTCCTTTCTCTCTGTAATCCTCGCACATTAGACATAAGGTTTCCAAATCATCAAGGTGCCATGTTCCTCAATTGAAGACTTATATTGGACCCACAATTATTGCTTTCGAGGAAAAAATAAGTTATAATTTACCTTAAATTGTTTTGAGTTTTAGATCTTAATTTTTTAGATTTATCACACTACAACAAAAACTGTCTGTTAGGACTTTTTATTAGAACACTATATGTATGTTAAAAATAGCAAACAGATACAACTATATTCTGTTATAACTAGTATTTAGTTATGAAGTTGTTGGTAAATAGTTAGTATTTTGTTACGAAGTTGTTAGTAAGTTATAACCTATAAAGCTATCTATAAATAGCTCAATTATTGTTCAATGAAGTACAAAGAAATTCTTTCTCATTTCATCATCTTCATCTCTGTTCTCTAATCATTATCAGATACTTAACATGGCATCATAGCTCCTTGCCAATGCAACAAGTTCAATGCCCACATTCTTGCAAATCTAGAGTCCTACAAATCAACTAGTGACTGTGAAACTCGAGGAGAATAATTATCTCCTCTAGAAACAAGTTATGGCTGCTATTAATGGATATGGTCTAGAGGGATACATTTGAGGCACAATTTCACCTCCTCAGCAAATGATTCTTGATACAAATAACAATCTGATGTAAACTCCTGAATTCATTTTGTACCACAAGCAAGATCAACTACTAGTGTCGTGGTTACTGTCATCTATAAGTAATTCAATTCTTCTACAACTTGTAGGTTGTAAGAACTCCAAAGATGTGTGGAATACTATTGAGCAAATTTTTATTTCCCAATCTGCAACAAAGATAATGCACTATAAATACTTTTTGCAAACTCAAAAGAAATGTAATATTTTAATGATAAAATATTTGGTGAAAATGAAGTCTCTCTATGATACCTTGTCTGCCTCTAGTTATCCAATTCATGAGATAGATCAAATATTGGCTAGCCTAGGGTCAGAATATGAATCCATAATTGTTTTTATCACATCCCGAGATGAACTTCGCTCTATCAAATCGACTTCCTCATTGTTGCTTGCATCATAATCACGGATGATTCAGAATCTAGTTGTTGCAGTAACAAACCTGTCTGCAAATTTTACCAATTAGACAGAGAAAACGTGGTACAATAACTCACACAATAGCTTCCCTAACAATGGAAAAGGTAATAGAAAAGATAACAACAGAGGCCGTGGGAGGTTCTCGAATAGCAACATACCTTAGTGCTAGATATGCTCAAAAACTTGACATACTGCACAAAAATGTTATAATAGGTTTGATTTGTCATTTTTTGGTTCCAACAATCAGAATAATAACTATCCAAACTCAAATCGAACAGGGATAAACAATGACTCAAGTGTCACAAAGCCTTACAACAACAACATGACATCTATGCAGGCCACCCCAGAAACTTTTGATGATTCATGTTGTTATCCTGACTCAAGTACAACAAACAATATTACCAATGATTTAAACAATCTCCCTTTTGGTTATGAGTATACAAGAAAGAGAAAAGTTCAAGTACGCAATTGTGGAGGTTTGTCCATTAAACACATTGGTCAATATTCTTTTATCTCAAATTCTCGGCTATTGCAACTCAAAAATAGATTACATGTTCCTAACATTGCCAAGAATCTCATCTCCGTTTCGCAATTTTCTAGAGACAACGAAGTATAATTTGAATTTTACCCCTCTTCTTGTTTTGTTAAGGACCAAGCAATGCATCAAACTTCGGTTGAAGGAACTCTCAACAATGGTCTTTACAAATTCAACCTTCCAAAATCTACAATTGTAGCAGCACCAAACAAAGTTCCAAGATCTAGCATTCTATCAAATTCTAGAGCCAGTAGTTGTACTTTAGAACCTAATACTTGTAATAACCTCCACAATCTTGAAATATGGCATTAAAGGCTGGGTCATCCGGCAACACCAACTCCGTCTCAAGTGTTAGCTATGAATAAAATTTCTTCTTCTGACATTGATGCCTTACCATTGTGTGCTGCATGTCAATTGGGTAAAAGTCACACATTATTTTTCTCTTCATCAAAAAGTACATACAAGGCTCCTTTAGAACTTGTAAAAACTTATTTGTGGGATCCATCTCCTTATGAATCCACACAAGGTTTTCGAGACTATGTTTCATTTGTTGACATGTACTCTAGATACACATGGGTTTATTTTCTTAAAACCAAATCTGAGACCAAACAGTTCTTCCTACATTTCAAAATAACAGCTGAACTCCTTCTTGATTAAAAAATAAAAAGCCTTCAATCAGATTTAGGTAGAGAATTTCGAACTATTAAATCCACTCTTAATTCCTTTGGCATAACTATAAAAAACATCAGTTCCCTTTACCCATTGGCCTGACGTTTTTGCTGTTGCAATACACACTATCAACAGACCACCATCTAAAATTCTCAACGACAAATCGCCACATGAGGTTCTATTTGGAAAACAACCAGACTATTACTTATTCAGAGTTTTTGGCTGCTTATGTTTTTCACATATAAGACCTTACCAAACCAACAAATTAAGTTTTTGTTTTATACCCTGCACTTTCAATTGGATATAGCCCTAAACAAAAAGGTTACAAGTGCCTTGATCCCAATGGTAGAATATATATTTCTCGCTATGTAACCTTCAATGAATAGGTGTTTCCCTTTGCCAATGTTACACAACCATCCTCCATAACCAAGTCTGTGATTGAACACCAAAACCTCAATTACATTCCACAAGTCACTTCCACTATAAACACCAACCCTTTACTATAGCCTATTCAAGAAGAAATTCTCTACACAACATCTCCAACTGAAACGGAAACACCACAATTCACAAGGTCAAATCCTAATTCTGTGCCAACCACACCCACAGTTGTTACTCCACCATCAGAACCACCTACACCTACATCAATTATTAATTCTCTTCCTATGGTTACTCGCTCTAAAAGTGGTATTTTCAAACAGAAGACATATATCATAGATCTATCTAGTCAGGAACCATCAAATGTTGGTCAGGCTATGACTTATCCAGCATGGAAGGATGCTAGGAATGTAGAATATGTTGCACCGATGCGCAACAATATCTGCTCCTTAATCCTACTTCCATCTAGACATATGCCAATGGGATGCAAATGGATTTTTAAAATCAAAAGGAACTCAGATGGTTCAATCTTCAGGTTCAAAGCATGACTAGTGGCGAAGGGATATCTTCAAAAAACTGGATTTGACTACAATGAAACATTCAGTCCAGTGGTTAAACCTACCACAATCTAGGTAATACTCACCATAGCTCTTGGACAAAGATGGGAACTTCACCAACTAATTGTAAATAATGCGTTCTTAAATGGGGAACTACAAGAAGAGGTTATAATGGAGGAGCCTCCACAGTTTAAACATAATAGTGGGGCTCACAAAATGGTGTGCAAGTTGAAGAAGGCATTATATGGGCTCAAACAAGTCCTGAGAGCCAGGTTTGACAAATTGAGAAGCTACCTAATTAGTTTAGACTTTACTTCATTAAAGGCTGGTCAATCTCTATTTGTTAGATTTCGGGGAAACACGTGTATGTTTATTTTGGTATATGTGGATGATATAATTGTAACAGAAAGTATGTAAGACCCCGATTTCTTGGAGACAAATAGTTTTGGTTGCATTTTTAAAATATTTCGAAAATAGCAGGGAGGATTTTGAAATCAAATATGTAATTTAAAAGTTTAGGGGACCAAACGGTAAACTTTCAAAAATATTAAAATAAAATTTGTTTTAATTTATAAACTTAACTAAAATGAAGGGGGTTTAAGTGCAATTATATATATATGCTATAATTATAGAAAAAGAAGTGGTGGAGATGAGGATCGGGCCCTTAAGACCCTAACTTCCGCGCATGTATATTTATTAGCCGCACTTTAACATTTAGAAAAAATGGGGTAGGATGTGTTATTTTCAATTTGAAATAAAAGGGTGAATTTATGATTTTAAGAAAAATTAAAAACTTGGATGAGGATTCAAATAAAAAACCTAAAGAAAATAGGGGTGGTTAATGTAAATAAGAGATTATATATATATATTCACACACAGGGACAGCCGATAAACGCAGAGGATCGGAAGGAGGTTTTGACGTGGCGAGCTAGGATCAAACGCAACCACTAAATTCATGCATATATAAGCGATTCAATCATGTAGGAAGGATCGAGAGGAAATCAGAGCAAAAAATAAAAGAAAATGGGAGAGAGAGAGAAGGCGTCGTTGTTCGTCGGCGGTGACGTCGGTTGTACGATCGGGCATGGCGTGGTTCGTCCATTCAATCCAGTCTGGGTGTGGGTATGTCTTTAGTTGTTCATTTGACGGTTGCGGGTGGCCAGTCGTTGACAGCGAGACGGTGTATGTGTGTAAAGTCGGTAGCGGAGTGGTCGATTGTTCCGGTGGTAGGTGATCGTCGTCGATCGGTCGTTGTGTATGTGTTCGTTGTTCAGCTGGTGTGCGCGTGTGTATGTAATCGCCGTTGTCCCTCCAGCGAGTGTGCGTGGGTGTCCTGTTCATCCGGTGAGTCTATGTGTGTGTGTCCTGTTCATCCGACAGTGTGTGTGTGTGTGTGTATGTGTGTGTGTGTTCTGCCCTGCTTTTGCGGGTATGTGTATGTTGATCACCCATGGTGAGGGTTGACGGAGAGAGAGAGAAAGAGAGAGGAGTTGGTGGGGCGGAGAGTTTTGGTCGGCTGCGAGAGCTCTTCGGTGTCGGTTGTTGAAATCGCAAAACAGAAACAGTAGGCGCAACCAGGATGAAAAAAAAAGAGAGGAAAAATTGCAGAAACCACCCCAGGAAAATCCAAAACCCATCTCGTGGTCGCCAAACGTTTCGGAAGCAGGTGAAACTTCAATTGATTATTAATTCTCGTTAAATTAAATTTTAGTTAGTATTACAAATCCTAAAATCATAATAATTTCGTGATGATTAATTAATTTAAAGTACGTGGTACATAAAATTAGTAACGATTAGGAATATAGGGTCTGCATTGCATGATTAGGATATTTTTGATATTAATTTAGACTCTGTTACTATTAGGTTCGCAGGCACTAGCGTCCAGATGGAGTGCGGTCAGTGTCAGTCTTGCAAAACGGATATTGAGGTGAGTGTACTGTCTTCTTGCCAAATTATTTTTCATGTAAAATGGTTGTACTGAGACTGAATGATTTTATAAGACGATATGGATCAAGCAGGTTTTAGGATGAGTGAGTAAAAATGGATTTTTCGTGAAATTACAATAGTTTTCAAAAGGAATTAAGAATGATTTTCATTGGATTCGGTAGTTTAAAAAGAGAGTGGAAAAAATGGTTTTGGTAAAAATCAGACGTTTTTTTTAAAGTAAAAAGAAATATACGATTTTGGATTAAAAATCAGTTTTGGAAATAGAGAGTGATGGTTGAGATTTGTCGACATTGATTAGACGATAATATTGGTTTGTGAATTGATGATGACGTTATTAATTGGACAATGCTACGATATTTATCTGCTTCGGCAGAGTGACGTGATCCTCTCCGGCGGAGTGATGTTTGTCTACTTCGGTAGAGTGATGTTAGACGTTTATACTGCGCAGTGATTATCCGCTTTGACGGAGTGATAGGTGTTCGTAGGAAGGCATATCCTACGGATGGTACGGTACCGTTGCAACTCCCGATCGTAAGGTTAAAACAATCGCTAGAGCTGGCCAGTGTGTGTGTGTTGGAGGTGTGTGTTTGAGATTGGTGCTTGAGATGTGGTGTTTACATATATTGGTTGATTTGATATTATTTATTATGATGTTTGGTAGGATTTTACGCAAGATGGAACTTATCTATATCACTCTATTATCATTGCTTATATACTTGTGCTTTATTCATACTAAATTGTGGAAATATTTAGAGCGTATTAATATTTTTAAAATATTTTACTAAGAAGGCAGTACACTCGCAGGTACAACAGCTAGGAGTCGGTCCCCTACTGGCATTAAGTAGAGCTATGTGATGGAATCATATAGGCGATCGATAGAAGCTGTCAAGGGCGAACCTATAAAAGGTTCATGAATAAATACTTTCAGTTCATAAATTTTGGGACGGGCGTGTCCCCCATAATAGATGTTTGTATTATTTAAGCGTGTGTATATTTTATTTCATTAGTTTATTTGGGATTTTGGTGATGTCATGTTGTAGTCACGCCAGCCTCGGGATAACGGGTGTCCGGGACGGGTTGTGACAATTTTGGTATCAGAGCCTAGGTTATATGTTCTGTAGACTTGTCAGCAGGTGTGTCGGTAGAAGACCACGAGATAGGGAAATGTGCCAGTCGTCTAGTCAGTAGGGGATATGAGATAAGGTGTCAATAGGTGAGCTTGGTATGTGAGTGTTAGGTCTTTTATTTCATTGGTTTGTGCATTGGCATGGTGCATGGAGAGTTATCTTTTTGGCAAGCAGCGATATAACCACGTGGTGATATTGCTAGGAGGGATGGCTTCCACAAGATAAGAAGGCTAAGTTAGACAAACAACAAATTACGTCGTTATCAATATATTAGATGATATAGCAAAACACACTTAAGTCGACATAAGAAATAATATTCAAAGGGAGTAAATCGCTTTCTGGGCAATCTGGAAGGAAACGGTGACGTTATTGGACAAGAATCTAGTTGGGTAACACTTTTAGATTGATTGATAGACGGAGTAACAATTAGGGCATGTAGCAAGGTAATAGAAAGTGATATATAAGAAGTAGCCGAGGATTGTGGATCTAGGAAGATAGTAGGTGCGTGTAAATATAATCCATTTGAATGAGTAATATAGAGTTGTGGGTGGAGTCAATTTGTGAGGAATAAAAGTATGTATTATTGGGAAGGCATATCTGGTACCTCAGTTAGTTTGATAGTAGGTTTAGGAGGTTAGAAAAGTGATAAATAAAGGATATCACAAGTCATTACATAGATGCTGTTCAAACAAGCTTCGGCAGTGGATATTGTAATAACTACGGATTTCTCCTATGTAGTTTCGAGAATTGACAGGGTGCTTGTAAGCGTGATTAGTAAATGTAGTTGCTGTTAAATAAGTTCCATAAGGATAAGGAGGTGAACGTTTGGTTCTTAATTTGGTTAATTATACTTGTGTTAATGAATGTGGGAAAGTAAGATTGGAAATTATAATCTTGGGACTTTGAAGGCGATTGCTATGGTATAAGAAAAATTGAGTGGATTAATTTAAGTCGATGATTGATTGCATTTAGTTGAATTTGAATTATTTTGGTGGTGTATGAAAAAAAAAAAAAAAAAAAAAAAAAAAAAAAAAAAAAAAGAATTGGATATTAGGAATTAGAATAAGTTTGTTTTCAGTTTAGGAAGTTTTAGTAGAAAAAGAAATCGTCACAATAAATCAGAATATCAACTAATGATTTATGCAGACCTGATGTTTCTCTCCATGAAGATCCAGTATTGGTAACTCATCAATTAAAATTGACGGTTACTTTAATCAACTTCAAAATATTAGGATGTTAGATTTTGAATAGGATATTATCAGTTGGAGGTCAAGGACTATGACGTGGTAAAAATGGTGACCCGGTCGAAGGTAGGGAGGAGCATGTCAAACATCTCCCGAATGTGTTACTAAGGCGGTGACTAGTGTAGTAAATATAGCTAGTGCTCTTAGGACATAGCATTTAAGTGAATCCAAAGGGTGTCGAAGTGGTAGATTGACGGAATATGGAGAAGGCCGAGAACACATGACTGGATTTCGAAACTTTTTGGAACTAGTAGGGATCGTATTCGTTCTAACGTCTACTAATGTATATGTCAAGTTAAAGATCTTTGTAAGTCTATTAGGCAATTGGTCGGATAACCACTCTAACTGAGTTTATAAATATAAAGTTGATATCGATCGATTGAATGGTGAAAGCGCAGAAGTTAGATGTCCAACTAGAAACGATTAGAGTGGAAATGAATGAAGATGGTCACAGTGCTGACTATAACGAATATTTCAGGTCGAAAAAAAATATATATATTTGGTGAGTCAATTGTTCATATTAATTTATGGGTTAGGTTAAGGCCCTTGTAAGTTTAGTAGGCGGCTGGTCAGATGGTAACGTTGTTCGGTATTGATTTTTACCGTAGTATAGACATGTAAAGGTCGGATGTCCAGTTTAGAAGGTTTAGCAATGCAGTGGAAATTGACTGTAGAGCTGATTAGCGTATCTGAAGAAATGATGAAATTTGGGGAATTTGAAATAAAAAGTATAAGGTTGATAATGTCAATTTATAGACGAGACCTTAAAGGAGGTGCATAGAATAAGATATCCAATACCCCAGTGATATTAACTATACTGTAAGGGCGTGAGTATGATTAGTAGATTGGAATGGAAATGGAAAATCGCAGCATTTGTTATTTGGTGAGTTGTTAGTCAAGCTAAGGTCGAGAAGTAACGAAATTTCTAGGTGGGCTATTGTAGCCTTGACCTATACCAGAAGAGAAAAGGGAGAGGAGTTCGAGGAGTGTTTTCCTTATACGTATGTCTAATATATATATTGATAGGATTGTTCGATTGCGTGATGTACCAATTTAATGCAAATATTAAAATTAAGTTGGGACAAGATATTCTTTTAAAATCAAAGGGACAAGGATTAGTAATTCTAGGAATTTTATTAATCGGTTATTCGAAATCTTGGAACTGAAATTCTGAAATCATAGGTATTATCGCCGCATGGTGATCTGAATAATAATTGTTATTAAAGTGAAATAAGTCGTCAGTGTATGAACAATCCGTGGGAGAAACTGTAGTGTCAGAAGCTGATAAGTTATTGGAATATGCGAGTTAAAAATTTTCCATACTCCTTTAGTTGCCCAAGTGGGAGTTGATACCTTGTTCCAATCATGGATCAATGGTTTATTAGGAAATACGATTCAGGTGTTGGAAGATATGTGGAGGGGTTGTGTTGTGGAAGTTTCTGGTAAGATGGAGGATTGTGCAACGTTAATAAAATCTGTTTATGCTAATAACTATCTTGTCGTCAATCGTGGTGGCATCGTATAAAGTGTTATATGAAAAGGATACAAGATTCCAATCTGATAGACTGAACGGAGATAGGAAAATGAACTTCCGGGATTTAAAAATAGCCTAATGTAACTACAATTTCATTGGAAATTGGAAGTTATTAAGATGTCACGGGACAGGGAGAATTTAAAATATCCTTGAGTTGGTATGTGCACATGATATAATATTTTACAGTTAGTAGCTAGTAATTATTAGAATGTATTGATTTCGTTGTGACTGGGGCGTACCTATGTCCTTTGAGTCGTATATATACGTGGATATATGTTTGAAGCATGTTAGGCAGGTGAAAACAAACTTGAAGCACGTGACCATGTCAGGGACTTGATAAAATGGGGAGGCATGAAAGGAATTCTTATGGATTATTTATTTGAAATATTTGAGTTGTAGTTATGTGGGTTGGAGATAAATATAGGTATTATGAAAAATATCGATATGAGTATTAGAGAATTGAGGTAGGTATCGGGGTTAATGATAGTTGAGTTGTCTGTGTTTATGAGATTGGTGACGATTATAGTTAGGTTAAGTGTGGAATGGAAAATATTGTTGCAACGGGCGACTAGAAAATGTCGGATGAAATAGATAAGTGCCGGTTACGACAGAATGAAATAGAAATATTTTCAGCAGATAGTGTTGTTACTGATCTTGATGTTATCAAAGTAGCGCAGTGGAAGCAGTTAGGAACATGAGATTCTTTGACAATGGGTGATATGTGTTAAGTGTAACCGACCAAGTGCACCTTGTTGGTTGGATGATTATCATTTGATGAAAAAGTTGGTGGTTATAAATTTTGCACAATTTGTGATGTTGAGACCATATATAGGAAACAGTTGTTCTGGAATCACATGAGATGAGTATAATTTTGTGATGCGACTTTGACGTATTAGTAGCCTGACGTAAATTTCGGGACGAAATTTCTTTTAGGAGGGAAGAGTTGTAAGACCCCGATTTCTTAGAGACAAATAGTTTTGGTTGCATTTTTAAAATATTTCGAAAATAGCAGGGAGGATTTTGAAATCAAATATGTAATTTAAAAGTTTAGGGTACCAAACAGTAAACTTTCAAAAATATTAAAATAAAATTTGTTTTAATTTATAAACTTAACTAAAATGAAGGGGGCTTAAGTGTAATTATATATACATGCTATAATTATATAAAAAAAAAAGTGGTGGAGATGAGGATCGGGCCCTTAAGACCCTAACTTCCGCGCATGTATTTATTAGCCGCATTTTAACATTTAGAAAAAATGGGATAGGATGTATTATTTTCAATTTGAAATAAAAGGGTGAATTTATGATTTTAAGAAAAATTAAAAACTTGGATGAGGATTCAAATAAAAAACCTAAAGAAAATAAGGGTGATTAATGTAAATAAGAGATTATATATATATTCACACACAGGGACAGCTGGTAAACGTAGAGGATTGGAATGAGGTTTTGACGTGGCGAGCTAGGATCAAACACAACCACTAAATTCATGCATATATAAGCGATTCAATCATGTAAGAAGGATCGAGAGGAAATCAGAGCAAAAAATAAAAGAAAATGGGACAGAGAGAGAAGGCATCGTTGTTCATCGACGGTGACGTTGGTTGTACGGTCGGGCATGGCGTGGTTCGTCCGTTCAGTCCAGTCTGGGTATGGGTATGTCTTTAGTTGTTCATTCGACGGTTATGGGTGGCCGGTCATTGACAGCGAGACGGTGTATGTGTGTATCGTCGGCGACGGAGTGGTCGATTGTTCCGGTGGTAGGTGATCGTCGTCGATCGGTCATTGTGTATGTGTTCGTCGTTCAGCTGGTGTGCGCATGTGTGTGTAATCGCCGTTGTCCCTCCGGCGAGTGTGCGTGGGTGTCCTGTTCATCCGGCAAGTCTATGTGTGTGTGTCCTGTTCATTCGACAGTGTGTGTGTGTGTATGTGTGTGTGTGTGTTCTGCCCTGCTGTTGCGAGTATGTGTGTGTTGATCACCCACGGTGAGGGTTGACGGAGAGAGAGAAAGAGAGAGGAGTTGGTGGGGCGGAGAGTTTTAGTCGGCTGCAAGAGCTCTTCGGTGTCGGTTGTCGAAATCGCAAAACAGAAACAGAAACAGTAGGCGCAACCGGGATGAAAAAAAAAAAAAAAGAGGGAAAATTGCAGAAACCACCCCAGGAAAATCCAAAACCCATCTCGTGGTCGCCAAACATTTCGGAAGCAGGTGAAACTTCAATTGATTATTAATTCTCGTTAAATTAAATTTTAGTTAGTATTACAAATCCTAAAATCATAATAATTTCGTGATGATTAATTAATTTAAAGTACGTGGTACATAAAATTGGTAACGATTAGGAATATAGGGTCTGCATTGCATGATTAGGATATTTTAGATATTAATTTAGACTCTGTTACTATTAGGTTCACAAGCACTAGCGTCCAGATGGAGTGCGGTCAGTGTCAGTTTTGCAAAACGGATATCGAGGTGAGTGTACTGTCTTCTTGCCAAATTATTTTTCATGTAAAATAGTTGTACTGAGACTGAATGATTTTATAAGTCGATATGGATCAAGCAGGTTTTAGGATGAGTGAGTAAAAATGGATTTTTCGTGAAATTACAATAGTTTTCAAAAGGAATTAAGAATGATTTTCATTGGATTCGGTAGTTTAAAAAGAGAGTGGAAAAAATGGTTTTGGTAAAAATTAGACGTTTTTTTTAAAGTAAAAAGAAATATACGATTTTGGATTAAAAATCAATTTTGAAAATAGAGAGTGATGGTTTAGATTTGTCAACATTGATTAGACGATAATATTGGTTTGTGAATTGATGATGACGTTATTAATTGGACAATGCTACGATATTTATCTGCTTCGGCAGAGTGACGTGATACACTCCGGCGGAGTGATGTTATCCGCTTCGGCGGAGTGATGTTTGTCTGCTTCGGCAGAGTGATGTTAGACCTTTATACTGTGCAGTGATTATCCGCTTCGACGGAGTGATGAGTGTTCGTAGGAAGGCATATCCTATGGATGGTACGGTACCGTTGCAACTCCCGATCGTAAGGTTAAAACAATCACTAGGGCTTGCCAGTGTGTGTGTGTTGGAGGTATGTGTTTGAGATTGGTGCTTGAGATGTGGTGTTTACATATATTGGTTGATTTGATATTATTTATTATGATGTTTGGTAGGATTTTACGCAAGATGGAACTTATCTATATCGCTTTATTGTCATTGCTTATATACTTGTGCTTGATCCATACTAAATTGTGGAAATATTTAGAGCGTATTAATATTTTTAAAATATTTTACTAAGAAGGCAGTACACTCGCAGGTACAACAGCTAGGAATCGGTCCCCTACTGGCACTAAGTAGAGCTATGTGATGGAATCATATAGGCGATCGATAGAAGCTGTCAAGGGCGAACCTATAAAAGGTTCATGAATAAATACTTTCAGTTCATAAATTTTGGGACGGGCGTGTCCCCCATAATAGATGTTTGTATTATTTAAGCATGTGTATATTTTATTTCATTAGTTTATTTGGGATTTTGGTGATATCATGTTGTAGTCACGCCAGCCTCGGGATGATGGGTGTCCCAGATGGGTTGTGACAAAGTAACACTGCAGAAGTTAAACAGTCTATCACCAAACTGAATTCTGGATTTTCTCTAAAGAATCTCAGAATTCTTCATTATTTTCTTAGAGTTGAAGTCCAGCGCACCGAATCTGGATTACACCTTAGTTAGGATAAGTATGTTGCGGATCTACTAAGAAAAAGCAGAATGGAAAATGCAAATTCATTTCCCACACCTATGAATAGCAGCACTAAGCTCTCCTCGAAGGTTGGTGACCCAATTTCAAACCCACAACAACATCGAAGTATGGTTGGTGCTCTATAATATATCACAATTACAAGACCTGAAATAGCATTTAGTGTTAACAAAGTATGTCAGTTCATGCAAAAGCCACTTGATATACACTTGAAGGCAGTCAAACGTATCCTTCGATACCTCAAAGAAACTATCAATCAAAAGTTAATACTAAGAAATCCTAAACACTTAATGCTCACTAGTTTCTCAGATGTAGATTGGGGAAGTGATACAGATGATGGGAGATCAACTACTGGATTTTGTGTTTTTCTTGGTAGCAATCCAGTCTCTTGGACCTCAAAGAAACAACATATGGTCTCGAGAAGCAGCTTTGAAGCTGAGTTTAGAAGTTTAGCCAACACCACTTCAGAGATTCTATAGCTACAATTACTTCTCAAAGAGCTCCATGTGAAAATTCCTCATCAACTTACAATTTGGTGGGATAATCTAAGCACCATAGCTCTATCTTCCAATCCAGTTCTTCACTCAAGGACAAAGCACAGAGAACTTGACATTCACTTCGTCAGAGAAAAAGTTATTGATGGAAAATCGTATATCAACCACGTTCCAGCCAATGATCAAATAGTTGATGTTTTGACAAAGCCTTTGTCAACAAATTTCTTTTTGAGAATCAAAGACAAACTCTGCGTTGGGGCGCCGAGATAAGTTTGCGGGGAAATGTTAGAAATAGCAAATAATTAAAGCTATATTCTGTTACAACTAGTATTTAGTTATGAAGAGCTCAATTATTCTTCAATGAAGTACAAAGAAATTATTTCTCATTTCATCATCTTCATCTCTATTCTCTAATCATTATCAGAAACTTAACAATATAATGTGTTCTATAAAGGTACTTTTCGAGGTATAAAACTGGAAATGTCACTTAAAAGTAAATTCAATATTTTTAATATTGATTTTCATATTATTTTATTAAAAACTAATATATAATCAAATGTTTAAAGGGAAAAAAAATGCCCCGACAAAATTAAATTAGTGAAAAAAATAATATCTATATATAATATAAAAAGATTACAAATGGTGCCCTAAAAATAAAAATTATATTAGGGCACAATTTTGTGTATAATTATAATTGAATAATTTAATTATAGATTAATTAATGGTGCCCTAATATATATAATAAAATAAATTGAAAAAAAATATATTAAAATTGAAATGAAAGTTTAGTCAATAGTGCCCTAATGGATATAATAAAATTAATTGAAAAGAAAAAAAGATTAAAAATAGGAATCATCCTAAAAAAACAACTCGTTTTGGTGTTGGGGCCAAACCAAATAAACTCTCCCGCTCACATATTTGTTACAAGTGGTGGAATGAAAGCTTAGGCCTCGTTTGGTAACCATTTCCATCCCATTCCATTCCCAGATTTTTGGGAATTCTGTTTGGGAATAACGTTTGGTAATTTTTGTTTCCGTTTCCATTTCATTCTCATTTGAGAATTGTGCCCACTTTTTTCTTAAGAAATGAGAAACAAAAAAAAGTTGTTTCTCATTATTCCCATTCCATTCCCAAAACCTATGGTCACTATTCACCTACCGGCAGACCACCGCCGCCGCCGCCGACCGTCCGCCGGCCACCGACCACCGCCGCCGGCGGTCATCTCCGGCGACCGTTGCCGGTCACTGTCCGGCCGGAAATTTTCCGGCCACTTCCGGCAGTCGCCGGCGACGGCGCCATTGTCTTCTGGCCGGCGCCACCGCCGTCCGGTCATCGCCGTCTCCGATGCCGGAGAACCGTCGGCGGCGGGCGTCGCCGGAGCACCGCCAGTCGGTGGCCGGCGACGGCGCCACCACCGTCAAGCCAAAACAGAAAAGAAAAAAAAAAAAGATTTTAGGATAAAATCGTTACCAAACACAATTCCCTTCCCAAAACAAAAAAAAAAATTATCGTTACCAAACGCGATTCTACTCCTAAAACGAAAATAAAATTTCCATCCCATCCCATCCCACTGCTGGAATGGAAACAAAAACGGTTACCAAACGCCACCTTAAATTCTCTCGATGTTCATTCAGTTCTTCTTCTAGCCCTTATCTTGAAGCTTTCCACCCGCTTCGTCAAACGCCTTTTCCAATCCCCTCACGTCTCACTGTCGCCGGCAGACCTAACCACTGACGTCTCATCCAAGGACCTCACCATCTCCCCAAAAGTCTCTGCTCGACCTTTCCCTTCGAATCTCAAGCACACCACAAATTAGAAACTCCCCATCCTCGTCTACTTCCACGGTGGAGGCTTCTGCATCAGCTATGCCTTCTATTTCCTAGATAACGGCTACCTAAACCTCATCGTGTCCAGATCCAAAGCCATCGTCATCTCGGTCGAGTACAGGCTAGCTCCAGTGCACCTCCTCCCCGCCGCCTACGAAGATTTCTAGGAAGCCCTCTATTGGGGCGCATCGCACAAATCGAAAACCAACACCGGAATTGGTAGAGACCCATGGCTAATCAACCACAGTGACTTCAACAGTGTCTTCCTCAGCTGTAATAGCACCGGAGGTAACATAATCCCAATGTCGCATTTGCACTGGAATCAAGAAATTAAATTGCGATCACAAAATCCACGGTAGATTCCTCTCGCACTTTTGTTTCAAGAAGCACAATTGCCCGATTGCACAATGCTAATCTTGAAGCTTTCCACTGCTCAGCCTTCAACCCTTAGCACGATTGCACGATTCACACAGACAATAAAAGTTTCAGTTTGTTAAACCCCTTCAAACTAGTTGGGTAAAAGTAATTCTATTAGGTTGTGTTTGGGTAAAAGATTTGGGGGAAGGATTTGATTTGCGTAAGGAATTTCAAAATCTCTTTTAGGCAAATACCTTATTTGGGTATTTATGAGAAAGAATTTTGTGAAATTCTTTCAATTAAAAAATAGCGGTGAATGAGAGATTTGGAAATTCTTTCAAACTAGGTGTTATTTACAAATCCCTCTAAGGAGGGATTTCAAATCTAACCACCGACCATAATCGCCGACCACCAGTCACCAATAACCACTGCCTATTACTGCCACCATCGGTCGCCGACCACTACCGCTAACCACCATTGCTTGTTGTCGCTATCCCTGCCCGCTGCCGCCTACCGGCCACCAGTCGCTGACAACTGTCGCCGCTAGCCACCACCAGCCACTGCCGCTACTATTGGCCACCGACAACTGCCACTTGCAGCCGCTATCGCTGGCTGCTGCCGCCTGTTGCCACTGCCGTTTGTCGGCTATCGCTACCACTAGCGCTGACGACTACCGACCACTGCAGGCTATCGCTGTAGACCACCACCACCTGCAGCCGCCTACCCCTACAGTGGTGATGGTGGTTATTCAAATAAGGAAATTATAAAATTACAAATCAAATTATTTGTCTGAAATAGTTATCCAAATAAGGAATTTGTAAATGATAGGATTTCAAAATTCAGGATTTTGAAATCTCGTCATTTACAAATCCCTTAGATTTGTCAAATTCCTTACCTAAACACAACCTTAGTGGTCCTTTTGTGACGTTTGTTTACTGTTTTTATTCCCAGATTTCTATTTTGATCCCCAAATTGAAATCTCGGAAAAATTATGTTATAATCCCTTAATTTTGTTAAAAATTTGTGAGCAGAGTAGAAACATGTTTTTTGTTCTCATATTTTTCTTTTATGTTAGTTTGAGGGAACAAAAACAGAAATATGAGAACAGAAACACTGAATAAACAAGGCCTTAAGAAACCTTCCCTGGTGGTTGCCTGGAGCCTTCCAGAGCAAGAATAGTTGACAATCGACTGTAATATACCATGTAATGCTACCGAAATGCATAAACTTAGTCAGTTATTAATCATGTACTTGTGTGTATTCTTTATTCTTCTCTTGCTCACCATTTCCAGGACACGCATATATGAATCTCCTTACTATTTTTTACATTTCACTACTTCAACTAATTTTCACTAATTATTTTAATACTTAAAATAACCCTTGTTACGTTCAATTACTTCAACTAAGGTGCACTACCAATGAATATAAAGTTAGTTAAAATCCAAAAAATTTAATACAAAATACCCCTTGTCACATTGCACTACTTCAACATAGTGGCAGTGGTCAGGAAATTAAGTTTATTCTCTAAGTATACTGAACAACGAGTACAAAATAGAGTTGTTTTTATGGTCTAATCATACATTTTTTTTTTTTTTTTTTTTGCACTTTGTATGGTTATTTTGCCAAAGTAATATAATGGATAAGAGTTAGATGTATCAATCTCGAGTGAGCAATGCATACATAGAAGGAGTGAAACGTTTTCTTAATTTAGCATTTTCAAATAATAGTTTAAGTGGGAAGATCACATGCCCTTGTGTGAAATGTGGGAATGGCATGTGTGTTGCATGTGAAATGGAAATGGAACATTTCATATGCAACGAGTTTATCAAAGGCTACACATAGTGGGTGGCCCATGGTGAAACTTTAGCATCTGTTACATATCCGCCTCCAAGACATAGTAAAGAAGACATGCATGACAATATTCATGGATTGTTATATGATGTCTTTCGGTTTTCAAGTGGAGAGACAAACACGGATGAAGCGGAACCTAATGAAGATGCAAGTAAGTTTTACAAGTTACTTAGGGATGCAGAACAAGAGCCATATTCCGGGTGCAAAAAGTTTTCAAACCTTTCAGTCATTGTTCGACTTTTTCATTTGAAGTACCTTGGTAAGTGGAGCAATAAGTCATTTACTATGTTACTTGAATTGCTACGAGAGATACTTCTTGGGGAGGGGGGGGGGGGGGGAAGAGGAAGGACAGGACATTGCCTAACTTGTACTATGAGATGAAAAAGATAATAAAAGACTTAGATCTTTCGTGGGATGAAATAGATGCGTGTCCAAATGGTTGCATGTTGTTTTGGAAAGAACACGTAAATGATATAGAATGGCATGGATGTCATACATCTAGATATATTACCAATGAGAATCAATTAGAAGAAAATACAATACCAAGTGAGGGGTCTAAGCAAATTGCAGCGAAGGTTTTACGCCATTTCCCTCTAAAACCATGGCTCCAACGACTTTTTATGACGTCAAAGATGACGTCTGATATGCGGTGGCATAAAGAAAGTCGTACAAAAGATGGTTGTATGAAACACCCTGTTGATTCCCCTACATGGCAACCTTTCGATTTTAAGAATAGAGATTTTGCGCAAGATCCCCGAAATGTTAGGCTTAAACTAGCATTTGACGGATTTAATCCTTTTAGAACATTGAATTCTACTTATAGTACGTGGCCAGTTATTTTGATGTCATATAACTTGTTATCGTGGATGTGTATGAAACAAGCATATTTTCTTCTATCATTGATTATACCAAGACCTTCAGCCCCTGGGAACAATATAGATGTGTTTGCAACCACTAGTAGATAAGTCGAAATAACTTTGGGATGTTGGAGTAAATACATATGATGCCTCGACTAAACAAAATTTACAAATGCGTGCTGCATTATTTTGAATTATTAGCGATTTTCTTGCCTATGCAAATTTGTCAGGTTGGAGCACAAAAAGGTACGCTAGCTTGTCTTTCATGCAATAAAGACACGTGTTCCTTCCATTTGAAGCATAATGGGAAGTTTTGTTATATGGTGCATCAAAGGTTTTTGGAGGAAAATCATACATTTCGAAAGGATGTTGAATTGTTTGATGGTGAGGAAGATCACAGAAAAGCACCACCTCAATTGAATGGATCTACAATTTTGGAAAAGTTAGAAGGGTTTGATATTAGATTTGGGAACATAATTAACAATAATCATATTGTTGGCCTAGTGAGCTACTAAAAAAGGGTGTAAATTGAGTAGTATTAAAAAATTATCATAATAATTATAGCACTTCAAAAAATTCAAACAATTAATTTTATCCTAAAATTAATTATTATCTTTATAGCAGCGGATATATGTTATCAACAAGGTGCACACCAAACAACAATATAAGTAAAATAAATAAAACAGTATACTACGATATATCCTGATTCATCAAGCTACTCTTGGCTAATCCAATCCTCCAAGCCCCACGGAGATTCGCACCCACTAAACTCAAGATCTCTTTAAAGGTAGGAACCAAACGCTCACAAAGATTCTTTTCACAGGTTCAGAATCAACATTTACAAATTCTTTTTCCTAGGCTCAGAATTAACCTCTACTTTTTATAGGCTCAAGAATAACCTAATTCTATTATAAGGAGAATCACGACCTAATTCTTTTTATACCTTAAGCTCAAGAATCAAAACCTCACAAAAATACTCCAACAATCATTTTCCCAAGTAAGAATGAAACCTTTACAAAATCACTCACAAATTCAATTAAGGAAGAATTAACATCGAATCTTTTTATACATTAGGTAAAGATCAAAACCTCAATTTCTTTATCGGAAGAGATTGAAACTAGCTATCCTTAAATAGACACTCTCAGTAGTATCTAATCTGACACTCAACTCACCAATTACAAATAATTGACAAGTGATTTTCCCACTTGGAGTTGCTATTACCATAGATAAATTAGAACTCAATTAATATCCCAAAACTAGGGATAGAAAAGTGAGATATTCAAAATTTGATTTTAAACAAAAATTAGGTAGTAAGTAATTGAGCACGTAAACAGATTTCTCAAGAAATTGTTTCAAAAATATTTTTCAACAAAAAATCCGAGAAACAATTTCAAAGATCAAAATCTAAATAATAAATAATAGAATCAAGCAACAATTAATAACAAGTAATTTCGAATGATCTCACTAGGATTCCACCGAATAAATAATGATTAGCAATGCAACTTCAAATCGTTGATCAACAATAATTTTCTTCAATATCTCAAGAATGATTTTCAAGAAAATTCTCACAAAACTCTCAGTATGATAACTCTTAGAAAGCACGAGAGCTGAATAGCTCAGACTGATTGATATCTCATCTTTCTTTGAAGTGAAAAATGCAAGTCTATTTAAAAGGAAATAAAACAAGCTCTCCAATGGCTTGTTCCTACTTGTTATGACATTTAATTGCTCTTATAGACCCCTTATATCATTAAGACTTCATCCTAGTTCAAATCACTTAATTATGTCTTTTAAACTTCTCAATTAAGTCCTCCAAATATTTCTCAATCACAATTAAATAGGATAGAAAAAGTTACATGTACCCAATTGAGAAATATAAAAAATAATTGAACCATATCTATAGT
Organism: Eucommia ulmoides; assembly: GCA_016647705.1. Taxonomy (NCBI): domain Eukaryota; kingdom Viridiplantae; phylum Streptophyta; class Magnoliopsida; order Garryales; family Eucommiaceae; genus Eucommia; species Eucommia ulmoides. The sequence goes on from CM028337.1 coordinate 20,243,788, forward strand.
GATATCGTAATATATATTACATATCTCAAATAACATCAAATCCCTAAAATATCTCTCAGATCTTAACCATAAACGGCTAATAACGGCTACTTTTAGAATAAAATCCTGAATTTCACAAAATCTTGAAACAGTGCCATAAGTCGACTGACCAAGGGTCACCGATCGACCGCTCGATTCAGGATGAAGCCAAGCCAAAAATTCATCACCCATCGGTCGACCTATTTGTCGACCTAGAGATTCAGAGAATTTCATTTATAGTCAAAGGTCGACCTCCTTATCAACTGATTGATTCAGAGAGTTCACTATTTAAGTGCAGGTTGACTTATCCATCGACTGACTAATGTTGGAACATTTCTCCCAATTCGATTTTAATTCATTCTCTTCGACGTTTTCGCCCCTTTAGCCGATTTCTTTTTTTGGTTAGCTCCACTACATTCTTAAATTCCATTTTAATCAATTATCTTTACTTATTTTTCAATAACACATAAGAGCAAATAATTTCACTAATTAGGATCCTATAAAAAACACACATATTTATAAAAATCATTTTGTGTCGTGTGTGATCCTAATTGAGATATTAAGTGTTGAAATTTAACCTGAGTTGTTTTCCCTAGGTTCTTCAAATTCTTCAACTTCTTAATCCTTCGTCATCTTTGTGATCATATTTTAGCATCCATTCATTACTTATCATTATATTTTCATTATTGGAATTAATAAATTGAAACACTTAATCAAACCATTAGTTCCACCAGAAACATCAACATTTAATTGTCCATCAAAATCTTATAATCAATAATCTCCCCCTTTTTTATGATGACAATTAATTTTGATATTTTCTTCAAAATAAAAATATAATCACACTCCCCCTAAATCTGAGGACGGGTTCTTTAACTCATTAAAGCAAAGTAATGAAAATAATCATAAGATTTTTAACAAAATACAAATTTCAATATACTCCCCCTTAAGATATTCAATTAAAACATCAACTAACTCTCCTCCCTTTGTCATCTAAAAAAAAAAAAAAAAAATTGGGGAAAGGGAACAAAAAATATCACTACTCTTAGCAAATGACATGAACTTTAATTTTTCTTTAGAGATTTAGTGAGTTTACCAACAAGGTAATTGAAACTATCAAAATCTTCAATATCATCTTTTAACTATGACTTCTAGTAGATCTTATATAGCATAAATATATCACATATAAGTATGTAAGCTTTTTTAATAAACATGCAATAATTCTAAGACAGCAAGAGAATATGTAAACCAACACAGGTAAGCTTAATTTCTTACTCATGGCATGGTCTCCAAAAATCAAATGACTTTCATCTTTAGGTGTTAAAGATGTAAATTTTTACTTTATTCTCTGTCACGTGTTGAGAACAACCACTTCCTAGGAAAAATTTGTCCTTACAAATAGATGTTTATTTGATAATCTACAAGAAGCACCTCAAAGAGTTCCTAGGTGGTACTCAATCTAAGTGGGTCCGATCTTGTTAGTTGAGACAATATTAGTTTCCTTGGAAACCCAAACTTGCCTGCAATTAGATATTCTTGAAAAACATTTAAGAATAGTATGCTCCACAACATTACATTTAAAACATCTAACAAGATCCTTAATTTCAAAAAAAAATTTATGAAAACGTTTTTGCTTAAGATTTTTCTGAAATTCAATATCGGCTTTATTAAAGATACCACGTGAACTTCCCAAAAATATTTTCAAATTATTCTCACCGTCGTTGAATTTGAGAACTATTGAATGTAAATCTGACATTTTGGATTTTAATTCAACATTTTTAGATTCATAATCCACCACTTGCTTATTTAATGTAATAATTGTACTTAGAAGGGTATTAATTTTTTAACACTGAATTTTATAATTATGCAAAAGTTCTTGATAAACATTAAATAATTCATCAAAATTTAAAGGGTAAGAACTTGAATATTTTGGTACCTCAAATTCAGTGGCCATCAAAGCAAGCATAGACAAGTCATTACTGCTCGATTTTTCTGAGCTACTCGACTCTGAGTCATCCCATGTGACTTTTGTTGACTTTTTTGTACTCTTCTTTACTTTCTTCTTCTTCTTTCTTTTCTTTTCTTTTTCTTTGTCTTTCTTCAGCTCGGGGCATTCGATTTGGAGGTGGCCAGTCTTATGACAGTTGTAGCATTCCACACTGTTCATGTTGAAGTTTCTTCTCCTGCGGAATGTGCGCCGAGTCATTCTTCTAAAATTCTTTGTGAGAAGCATCACATCTTTCTCTTGCTCACTGTCAAGACTTTCATCATCACTGTCATCCTTTTTTTCAATTTTCTGAGTTTTTAGCGCCAAGGATTTTCTCTTACTATTTCCGATGTCATTCTCATATCCTTTAATTGCTGCTTCATGAGTCATCAAGTTGCCTATGAGATCATCAATTTCGTATTTGTCAATACCCTTAGCTTCCTCAATTGCCGTCACCTTTAACTCCAATACTTTTGTTAAAGATCTTAGGACCTTTCGAACTCTATCCTCCATGGAGTATAGCTTTTCAAGTTGACTCAAGTGATTGCAAATGTTGTTGAAGTGGGTATATATCTCTTGAATCGATTCAGTTTCTTTCATTCTGAACATTTCAAAATTCCTTATAAGAGCGTTGATTTTCGATTGCTTTACTTGTCTTATTCTTTCGTGGGTAACTTCTAGCTTATCCCACATCTCCGTTGCAGATTTACAACCTGAAACTCTAGAATATTCATTAGCATCTAAAGAGCAAAATAGAATGTTAATAGCCTGAGAGTTTATAGAGAGTTTCTTCTTATCAGAAGTAGTTAGCTGTTTCTTCTTCTTCTTGACTCCATTTTCCATTGGAATAAACAGACTATCCTCGATTGTTAACCACACATCATAATTTGTAGCCTGAAGGAAGGCTATCATTCTATCTTTCCAGAACGAATAATTTTCACCTGTAAACAACAGTGGTCGGTGCATAGACTGCTCCTTAGTAAATGTGCCTATTATGTGCACCATGTAATCTTTGTTAGCTAAGTGTGTCGAGCTAAACCATTTCTGATACCAATTATTGGCCCAGTAAACTACCCAAGAGAGGGGGTAAATTGAGTAGTATTGAAAAATTATCAAAATAATTATAGCACTTCAAAAAATTTAAACAATTAATTTTATCCTAAAATTAATTATTATCTTTATAGCAGCGGATATGTGTTATAAACTAGGTGTACACTAAACAACAATATAAATAAAATAAATAAAACAGCACACCACGATATATCCTGGTTCATCAAGCTACTCTTGGAAAATCCAATCATCGAAGCCTCACGGATATTCACACCCACTAAACTCAAGATCCCTTTAAAGGTAGAAATCAAACCCTTCCAAAGATTCTTTTCACAGGCTCATAATCAGCCTTTATAAATTCTTTTTTCCCAGACTCAGAAATAACCTCTACTTTTTACAGGTTCAAGAATAACTTAATTCTATTACAGGGAGAATCACGACCTAATTATTTTTATACCTTAGACTCAACAGTTAAAACCTCACAAAAACACTCCAACTATCATTTTCCCAAGTAATGATGGAACCTTTACAAAATCACTCACAATTCAATTTAGGAAGAATTAACACCTAATCTTTTTATACCTTAGGCAAAGATCAAAATCTCAATCTCTTTACTGGAAGAGATTAAAACCAGCTACCCTTGATTAGACACTCCCATTAGTATCTAATCTGACACTCAACTCACCAATTACAAATAATTGATAAGTGATTTTTCACTCGGAGCTTCTATCACCCCAGATAAATTAGAAATCAATTAACATCCCAAAACTAGTGATAGAAAAATGAGATATTCAAAATCTGATTTTAAACAAAAATTGAGTAGCACGTAATTAAGCACGTAATCAGATTTCTCAAGAAATTGTTTCAAAAATATTTTTCAATAAAAAATCCAGAAAACAATTTCAAAGATAAAAATTCAAATAATAAATAATAGAATCAACCACAATTACTAACAAGTAATTTGAAATGATCTCACCAGGATTCCACCAAATAAATAATTATTAGCAATGCAACTTCAAATCGGTAATCAACAATAATTTTCTTCAATATCTCAAGAATAATTTTCAAGACAATTCTCACAAAACTCTCAGTATGATAATTCTTAGAAAACACGAGAGTTAAATAACTTAGAATAATTGATATCTCATCTCTTTTTGCAGTGAAAAACACAAGTCTATTTAAAAGAGAATAAAATAAGCTCTCCAACAGCTAGTTCCTACTTGTTATGACATTTAATTGCTTTTATAGACCTCTTATATCATTAAAATTTCATCCTGGTTCAAATCACTTAATTATGTCTTTTAAACTTCTCAATTAAGTCCCCTAAATATTTCTCTATCACAATTAAATAGGATAGAAGGAATTGCATGTACCAAATTGAGAAATAAAAAAAATAATTGAACCATATCTATAGGAATATCATAATATATGTTGCATATCTCAAATAACATCAAATCCCTAAAATATCTCTAAGATCTTAACCATAAAACGGCTAATAACAGCTACTTTTAGAATAAAATCCGAAATTCCACAAAATCCTGAAATAGTGTCATAAGTCGACTAACCAAGGGTCACTGGTCGATCGCTCGATTCAGGATGTAGTCAAGCCAAAAATCCATCGCCCATCAGTCGACCTATCTATCGACCTAGAGATTTAGAGAGTTTCATTTCTGGTCACAGGTCGACTTCTCTATCAACTGATCGATTCAGAGAGTTCATTATTTAAGTGCACGTCGACTTATCTGTCGACTGACTAATGTTGGAACATTTCTCCCAATTCAATTTTAATTTATTTTCTTCAACGTTTTCGCCCTTTTAGCCAATTTCTTTTTTTGGTTAGCTCCACTACTTTCTTAAATTCCATTTTAATCAATTATCTTTACTTCTTTTTCAATAACACATAGGAGCAAATAATTTCATTAATTAGGATCCTATAAAAAATACACATATTTATAAAAATTATTTTGTGTCATGTATGATCCTAATTGGGATATTAAGAGTTAAAATTTTACCTGAGTTGTTTTCCCTAGGTTCTTCAACATCTTAATCCTTCATCATCTTTATCATCATGTTTTAGTATCCATTCATTACTTGTCATCATATCTTCATCATTGGAACTAATAAACTGAAACATTTAATCAAACCATTAGTTCCACCAGAAATATCAGCCTTTAATTGTCCATTAAAATCTTAGGATCAACAACTATGTTGCCATTTAATTGTAAAAATAAGAATATTTTATTTGACTTACCATATTAGAAGGATAATGTATTGAGACACAATCTAGATGTGATGCATATAGAGAAGAATGTTTATGATAGTATTTTGAGAACATTAATGAATCCTGAAGGAAAAACTAAGGATCATTTAAAAGCACGTCAAGACTTTGGTTGCTTTGAATATAAGAAGTAAACTTCACCTAGTACAAGATGAATCTGGTCGACTGAAACAACATCCTTATATGCATTTTGATATGCCCCTTTGCAGAAGACATCGTAATTTAATTCAATAACAACATCCTCATTTTCGTGCACGAGATATTTAACATATTCATAGTGAGACGTTTGCTTTATGGTTTCAAAACCATGTAAATTTTAAGAATAATATTACAATAAAAATTATTTAAAATACTTTTTTTTTTCCTTAAAAATTAGTATTATATGAAAATAGGTGGAAGAATTGTATATTACTCAAAAAGATAAATCTTTAGAAGAACTTAGATTGTTGGCTGAAGGTCCTCATGTTGTTGGAAAAAAGGTATAAAGGCTTTATTGGGAACAATTTTCGATTTCATATACAAGAGATTGAGAGAAAAATGAACACCCAAAACAGTGACGTGGTTGTTAATACTACAACGATAAGCTTCTCAAGTACTAAAGACAATAATCCTATATATGGAGATGTAACTTATTTTGGTATTTTAAAAGGCATAGTTGAATAGCATTATTCTGGAGATAAAAACGTTGTTTTATTTAATTGTAATTGGGTTCATTAAGGTAAAAGGAAAAGGCATGATGAGAATGAGTTCACCTTAGTTAATTTTACAAACGTAATTGAAAGCAATGAGCCTTTTGTTTGGTTTCTCAAGCCCAACAAGTATTTTTTATCTACCAGATGTAGTTGACAAGGGATCGTATGTTGTCATTAGGACAACAACTAGAGATACTTTTGCTATGTATGCAACTCAATGTGAAGATGATATCTAGACATATTTTGAGGGTAAGACCTTTGATAGTCAAGTTCCTAGAACTAATGATGTTATTACCTGGGTGAGAACAAATATGTAAAGAATGATAGTTGAACCAATAACACACCTTGATGATAGAGATACTAATGAAATGGAATTAACATTCGTTGTCATATACTTGTTCCTATTCTATTAACTACCTATCTGCTTGTATTCTTTGAGGTATGTATATTTTGGAAATAATCTAGCATTTATTAATTATTGTTACTTTTTTATTGTTAATTCTCTTGTAAACAATTTCATTATGATATTTAAATTTTCTACATTTTTATAAAATATGGATCCAACTACTCGAAGTAGACGTGTCACTGTCTCACAAAGTTGTAATGAGACTAATCAATCGGAACAGATAGACATGATAAATATCACGACATAAACTACTCCAGGCATGTGTAAATGAGTTTGTGTACTTATAATAAGAACTCTATATTTAGTGATGCAATATTTTTGTAGGCAATGACAACATTGAAAAGATAAAGAGAGGTCCAACCTTTATGTGTAATACATGGGGCCAATCGGATAGCTAGAAAAAAATTAATTTCATTTAATGAATTTGGACAACCAATTGATGATACTAGTTGTTTCACTCATTTGTTAGGAACAATAGCTTGGAATGGGAGACATGCTCCATTGAATTATTTGAAATGGACAAAGATACCAGAAAAGAACAAGTCATAGATGTTGGATTTGGTGAAAGTACTGGTAGGGCGCAAAATGCACGCCTACTTACTCTCGCAAGTATACGAGGTCTAAGTTTTAATATAGTGGATTTTGAAGATCGGATATTGTTCCCACAGAGAAAAGTGTGAATAATTGAATACCACAATTGACGTAGTCTCATGTTATCCTGACGACGAAAGACATGAATTGAAATTAAACTAAGCTAAACTACAATTAGTAAGTTAATCCTAATGAAGTTGATTAATTAGGGATTGATTTCGTTCACTTAATACATATTTGATTTCGTTTAGTTAACAATAATGGAGTTTAGGTATCCGACAATCTCGGTTCGTAAACTCCTCCGCCGCCTCTGCCGAGTATAAGACGGGGGGAATACGCGACTTCGTGTCAACGAAGAGGTCCCCCTCAATGTCTTAACGACTCTAGGCCACGTGAGTCTTGACCCAAAGCCATCGATTGCACACTAACTAACACCCTCCTGGGTCATTAGATTGTCGTGTTGTGCTAACCCTAGTCCGAATCCAGGGTTACCTCTCCCGAGTGTCAAACCCTAGATTCTCAAATCCAACCCTAATACCATTACAAGCATACTAAGATCTTCATCAAATGATAAACACAATCGAATTTAAAAGCAACAACCGTTAAAGAAACGTATATTAAACCAAACGAGTATTTACACAACTACACCTTTCCCTAACCAATCTCTAAATTACACTAACATGTTCTTAGCCAATACAACATTAAATCAAGAGGATATCATCAATATCAACAATAAACATTAAATACATAGATGAAAACAAGGGAAGAAAAGCCAAATCTCAAAGTGGAGTAGTCCACTTTCGCCAAAGAACAATCATCTCGAGCTTCCTCTTCTCCGTTGATGAACTTCCTCTTCTAGCTCTTCAAGGATTGGCCAAGAACACCTCCTAAACTAATCTAATCTACTTCCTAAATTACCTAAACCTAACTAAGGTGGAAGAGAGCTCTCTAAATGATAAACGGAGCCTCCTCTCACGTCTATATCTCTGGGTCCTATTGAGGTTTGGTGGAGAAAGGGGTTTAATAGGCAAGGTTTGAAAATATCTTCAAAATATCTTAAAACAGATATTTCTACGCAGAGTGTCACCGCCTAAGTGGTGGTTCACCGCTTAGGCGGTGGCTTAAGTCAGTTAAGTTTCTGTCGGATCTTCGCCTAGGAGGTGGATGCTGGCATAACATTCTAATCTTTTCTCACCTAGGCAGTGGTTCAGTCCTTCAGCACTCCAACATTCTGCCTCTTTTCCGCCTAGGCGGTGGTCTTCATTCACCGAAATCCTGTTTTTCATATTTTGTTCATCGTTTCTCCACTGTTTTTACTTGTTTATCGCCCTTTGACGTCCCTTCACCCGTTTTACACTAAAACAAACTAAAACATAATTAAATATAATTAAAACGCTTGAAAACTAACAAATTCGGTTTAGAAATAGATAGGTTTTTCACACCTATCAGGTACATTGTTTAAATACATTGTTAAAAAAAAAAATTAAATAGGGGTGATAATATTTAATTTAATTTTAACGTGTTGTAAATCACTTGGAGTCAAAGTTTGATCTCCCTTCTAGACGAGAGCGTTACATTTTAAAATCAAATGCAAAGAAGTGGAGAAATTAGAAAGCTGAGGTTAAAAGGTTGAATTATGATCCAAGTATAGCTATTGAAGCACAAATGAGAGTTGTGCCTGCACGAGTTCATCAAGATCAATGGAACACACTATTCAAATATTGGGATTCTAGTGAAGGGAAGGTACATATAAGGCTAATATATTAGTTGATTAATTTATTATGTATCATAATGTTGGAGTACATACTTATAAACATATTTTTTATTCCAAACAATTAGTAGAAGAAACAAGGACAATAGAAGATAATTGAAAATGATCCATCGTAAAGGGAAACGTAGTTTCGCAATGGTTAAAGATAAGAGATATTGTGCACTTCTTTATGTTAATTCCTATTTTGTTTAGTCTGATATGTATTGTTTCATGCCTTTTCTAGCCAAAAACATCAAGTCATTTGCCATCCCAGGCATATATGTTTATGATTTGCTACTCAAAGATGTATAAATATCCGACAAATGATGTGGTTTGACAAGCAATGGTATTAATATTGTAAACTGCATATAATTTGTGAATAATTTTTAGTTAATTATAAACTTCCTAATATGTTCAAAACACTATTATATGTTATTGTAGACAAACGTGAGAGAACTAAGTTAGCAAACTTCTGAAGGGTCTGAAGATAATGGTCCTAGTGACATATTATCTCAAGTTATGGGAAACAATGCGCCCAGGCGCGTTCCTATGTTTGGCTTAGGTGAGAAATATTTTCTTAATTATGTTCAACAATTAATGAATTATGCTAGTAAATTAATAAAATTGTATGTTGTAGGTGTATCCCCTCCTAATGTTTAGAGCAATATACCTAGTCATGATGCATCTCATAGGTTGAAAATGGAATATAAGAACTCATTAGATCTCATGAGGAAGCAATGTAAAGAGTTGAAGAATGAATATGAACAATTGAATGCTATGTTCTTACAATTGCAAGGGTGTTCAAGTAATTTTTCTAATGTGGCTAGCATTCCTACCACACCGGTAGAACATCAAGAGCACTCAACACTAACCGTGGAGAGAAGATCAATTAAGGTAATATTTTATTTATTGGTGGATTTTGTTTAGTTCAGTTCTCTGTAACAGTTCTAAAATTTAAGAGTTAGTTCAGTAGTGTATTTTAGTTTAGTTCGGGTATGCATTCTAGAACTAAAATTTCTGAAACAGTTCTCTAAAATTTCTGGAACTATTCCCAAAAAATTTTGGGACCGTTCCAGAAATTTCAGAACAGTTCTGAAGGAACTATTGTAAAATTTATGGGAACAGTTCTAGAAGTTTATCAAGTGAATTGCTCCCAGAAAGTTATCCGTTAAATTGTACTGAACTTTTTGAGAAAATTATTTTTTGGGGAGCTATTTTGTTTTGTTTTAACATTACATTATTTTTTGTTTTGTTTTTCACTATTGAAATGGAACTTGTAGAGTGGAGCATTAGTGTTGTTGAAAAGTATAACAAATACAATGGAAATTGCGGTGAAAGGTTATGTCCATAGTATAAAGTCATCGGCACAAGTAGACGGAGAAAAATTAAGGCCCAATTGGTATGAAGTACATGTCCAAGTCTCGGTCAAACGGGATGAACGTCTAATTAGATTTTATGGACTTTTCGTAACAATTGGTGATGCAATTGGAGCATCTATTACATAGTCATTGTCTTTAGTATGTTTATTTTGAATATTATGAATTTCGTTGAATATTATTAAGAGTTATGAATTATTGATTTTTTATGTATATGTTTTATTTATATAGGGTTCTTTGGATGAAGATTGAATGTATGGATAAAGACGAATGTATGGTATATGTTATGGAACATTAAACTTTAGAAATGTATTTTTGTTGGAAATTTTTTTATTTTATGAATCTTGTTTTGGTTGCAAGAAGTTTTTAATTTATGAATCTTATATTAGGGAATAAAAACAAGTTGACATTATTTTTTGGTTAATGGGTAATGTTCTTTTTTGTTATTAACTTGTGTATTTGGGTAATTTGAGTTCTTCATGTATTTTGTATTGTGATGAATTTTTAGTTTTTATTGTTTGGATTTAGAGTATTTTGATATTTTAAATTGTAAAAAAAAATTAGATATTTTTTGGGACACTAAAAATTGTCTTATATAATGAATAAAAAGTTTATTGGAACACTAAAAATTATCCTATAAGATAGTTATTAGGGCATAATGTACTGTCATAAAAGTTTATATTGAGATGGTAAATAGTGTCCTTATATGTTGGTTCTCTTTGACACAATTCGCGACATACTCTTGTGTCCTAATAGAGATTTTTCACAACACTTTTTAGTGCTCTAATATATATAATTTAAAAAATATAAAATGCTATAGGGGCAATATATGATGTCCTAATAACTATGTTATAGGGCACTTATTATTGTCTTAACAAGTTCAAAAAAAAAAAAAAAAACACTATAAATTGCCCTTATAACCTATTGGGGCGACGTTTTATAAGGTACTAGTTCAAGTGTCCCAAAAAGTTCAAGTATCGCAATAGAGGATCTATCGCGACACCCGATAGACCAATTTTGTTGTATTATTAGTTTTAGATTTAATACGAGAAAGCTTAATTCTCCAATTCAGAATTTTAATTTTTGAATTTTCAAAATTGGAATAGACTATTTACGTTGTCTTTTTTAAATAAAATTCAATTAAGATACGTTTGGTTGGGTGGAAAATAGGGTGAATGGGAAAATAAAAAAGAAAAAGAGGTAAAAAATGAAAAGAAAAAAAATGTGTTTGGTCAAAAAGGAAAATGGAATCTCAAAATAAAAAAAATAAAAAAATAAAAGATGGTAAAAAAATGCTCATTTTCCTTCTCTTTTTTCTCTTTCAAATTTGGGATGAAAATTGAGAAAAAATGATTCAAATTTAGAAAAAAAAAATATTAAAAATTACAATTATACCTTTAATAATAGTTTTTTTTTTAATTTATTTTTTGTAAGATAAGAGTGTTAAATAGTAAATTACATTAAAATAAATTATTTTTTCTCCTTTTATTTTCTTTCCTAACCAAATAATACTAAAAAAAACTTATTGTATGTTTATAATAAATAAAAATATTATCCTCTCATATATATATATATATATATATATATTCATTCTCCAATCAAACGCACCCTTACTGATCTAAATTGATTATAATTTACAAATTTAAATTTGGTTCTCTCTTTACTAAAAATTTTCGAAATGAATTTTGCATGGGACCCCATCCACCCACCACGTCGAGCATCGGAAACCGTAGTTTTTACTTTTAGTCAACAATCCAAGTCTTCTTTATATTGGGTCTAGGTCATGCATGGCGTGCGCTCCGGTCCCCCTATAGATTCCCCATTTTTAATGTCACATTTTTGTATTCCACAAAAATTCCTATTCGATTGCAAGATTTGGATATCTTCTTACTTGTAAGTGTCAAGATCAAAAAAAAAAAAAAAAAAAACAACTTCAAACCTAGTCAGCCATTGCGTGCTGTTCTCTCTCTCTCTCTCTCTCTCTCTCTCTATATATATATATATATACGCACTTTACATTTAGGCCTGTCCTCCATCATCATCTTCATCTTAGTACAGTTTCAATCTTTAAAACCAAGTTTTATTATCGTGATAATTTTCTGGGCAATAATATAGTAATGTCGAGTGCAATCACAGGACTATCGCAAGTTTACATGATGAAGCTTCGAAAGGAGAAGGCGAAACAGATGGAAGAGGAAAGCGTTGCTGCTGCGGATGGAGGGAAAAAGTGTTCGTATTGATCATCTTCTTCTTATTCTGTGGGTTGCTTTCTATTGACGTTCAAGAAGATTCGTCCGACTGATCGAATCCCTACCGCCGCCAGTACTTCAAATTAGAGAGTGATCAACGCGTGCATGTAGATTGTCAATGGCGCGCAACGGGCTGTTTATATATATATATATTTCAATACCGGAAACTAACATGTTTTTTTTAAGGGAAAATTACCTATTAATCCCAAAAAAAAAAATTATTTACCACCTACTCCCATCGATTTTTCTTTGCACCGATTAGTCCCGTCAACACGTTTTTCTTGCACCAATTAGTCCCATCAACACCTTTCCTTACACCAATTAGTCCCATTTTAAAAAATGGTGAGGATTGAGTTTACCGAAATGCCCTCCCATGAGTTTCACATTGAGAAGGAAGATCGTCAAATTGGTGTACCATCGCTGTCAGCCGCCGCCGCCTGCCGCCTACCGCCTGCCGCCGCCGGTCGCCGGTCACCGCCACCATAAATTACAGCTTTACTCCAAACTTTATCACTTTTTGTCACTTTTATATGTTCCAAAAAAAAAAAAAAAAACTTAATTTTAAGATAAAATCGTTACTAAACGTAATGTAAAATAAGAGAACGAATTGATGTTATATTCAACATTTACAGGTATTCAATGTAATATCATATGTATTTTACTCTGCATACAAAAATAAGAGAATAATGGATGTTACATTCAACATCCACATAAGGGGTATTTTGGTTAGAAAAAAATAATATTAAAAAAAAAAACAGTTGATATTACATTCAATATCTACATGAGGGGTATTTTGGTTAGAAAAAAATAACATTAAAAAAAAAAAAAAAACAGTTGATGTTACATTCAACATCCACAGGTGTTGAATGTTACATTCAACATCCACATGAGGGGCATTCAACATCCACATTAGGGGCATTTTGGTCAGAAAAAAATAACATTAAAAAAAAAAAAACATAGTTGATGTTATATTCAACATCCACAGGTGTTGAATATTACATTCAACATCCACATGAGGGGCATTTTGGTCAGAAAAAAATAATATTAAAAAAAAAAAAAAAAAACAGTTGATGTTACATTCAACACTCACAGGTGTTAAATGTTACATTCAACATCCACATGAGGGGCATTTTGGTTAGAAAAAAATAGCATTAAAAAAAATTAAAAAAAAAAAAAAACACAAACAAACAATTGATGTTACATTCAACACCGAATGTTACATTCAACATCCACATGAAGAGTATTTTGGTCAGAAAAAAATAGTATAAAAAAAAAAAAATTAATAATTTTGATGTTACATTCAACATCCATGTGAGGGGTATTTTAGTCATAAAAAAACAAAATGACTTATTGATGCAAAAAAAAAAAGTGATAGGAGTATTTGATAATTTTTTTTGTATTTTAGGACTAAATGGTACATCCCCTTTTTTTAATTAGTTAATTGTGAAAAAAAAAAAAAAAAAAGTAGAAAATTCTCGCATATACACTTGTACGTTTAGTTCCATTTTGTTGTAAGGATAAATTATGGTCCAATAAAATTGATTGGATTTTTTTATTTTTTTAATTGTGCATACTCATAAGTGATCTCACACAGAAATCTTACACGCGTGCTTAGATATAACTGCTATAACAAAAATTATCTATAAGGACATTTCTATTGGGACACTATATGTATTTTACTTTATAAAGATATTTTTTTGGACACAAAATTGGAAACGTCGCATAAAAGTAAAATTGATATTTTTAATATTTATATTTTTATTATTTTAATAAAAACTAATAAATAATCAAATGTTTAAGGAAAAAAAGTAATTCGCAATAAAATTAAATTAGTCATAAAAAATAATATCTAGATATAAAATGACAAAAATTATATTAGAGCGCAATCTTGTGTTTTATTACAATTAAACTCTATTTTTAAAGGACAAATTATAATGCCCTTATAATTTTGATAAAATAATTAAATAAAAAAAAAATGAAAATTTTATACCTCAAAACGAGGTCGTTTACCCATTTTGGGTTGGTGCTAATGGAAAAAAAAAAAAAAAAAAAAACACATTAAACCCTGTAGATCAGCCCTCTCTCTTCCAATTCTCTCCTTATTCGCAATCCTCTCTCTCCCACTGCTCAATATCAGAGTTCTTTATATAATAAATATTTTTTTAAAAAAAAAATCTAACAACAAGTTTATTTAGAGTTATTTACAAGAGCCGAGTATCCTAGTGTTCGTAACACCGGGACCTAATTTTTTTTTTCCCAACGTTCAGAACACTGGGACCAAAAAATAATTTTGTGTTGAGGAATTAGTCCCGGTGTTCACAACACCGGGACTAAGTCCCTTTTTTTCTTTATCGAGAGAGAGAACAGAGAGCACAAAGAGCGAGAGAGAAAAAATAAAAATGAAATGGAAGCTGACACTTTATACCCCTAAATTTTGACTATTATTTCATTTTGAATAATTTTTTTTTTTAGTTTTTACTCTTTTTTTATTTTTTATTTTGTTTTTTTATAAAGAAAACTTTTTTTTGTTTGTTTTTTTAATTTCTTTGATTGTTGCAATTTAAATTTAAAAGTGAGGTTAAACGGTCGATCGAATAAGTCAAACGTTTGACTGGTTAAAGTAGTGACTAGTTTGATTGACCGAATTCAATTTTTGGTCAATCAAACTATTCACTACTTTAACTAGTCAAACGTTTGACTTATTCGATTGACTGTTTAACCTCACTTTTAAATTTAAATTACAACAATCAAATAAATTAAAATTAAAAAAAAAAAAAAAAAGTGTTCTTCATATAAAAACGAAATTAAAAAAAAAGATTAAAAAGTAAAAAACAAAACAAAAAAATTATTCAAAATAAAATAATAGTCAAACTTTAGGGGTATAAAGTGTCAGCTTCCATTTCATTTTCATTTTCTCTCTAGCTCTATGCTCTCTCTCCTCTCTCTCTCAATAAAGAAAAAAGGGGACCTAGTCCCGGTGTTGCCTCAACACAAAATTATTTTTTGGTCCAGGCATTCTTAACACTTGAATAAAAAAAAAATTAAAAAAAATAAAAATTAAGTCTCTGTGTTACAAACACCGGGATACCCAGCTCGGCTCTTGCAAATAGCTGTAAATACACTTGTTGTCATTTTTTTTTTTGTTTTTAAATATTTATTTTGTAAAGAACTCTTCAATGTCGCCTCTCTCCTCGGCTGCTCAATGGCTGCCTTCATCGTGTCGCTACTTAATCCCCGCCGCTCTCCTCCGTTGTTCAATCGTCGACTCCCTCATTTGGCTGCTCAATCGCCACCTCACTCGTGTCGTCGCTCAATCGATCGTTCGCCATTGTTCTTGCCCTAGCACCCAGCCCTAAGAATTTGTTGCAATCTTGCCATAACAACAATCTTACCCTAGAAATCGCTACAGAGCTCGGCCTAATCTATGATCTGAAGAATTTGCTACACAACTCGATCCCTCTCAACAAATCGCTGGTTCATTCGATTTCTTTTTCTATTATGGCTTCGATTCTACTTTCATGTTGATCATTCGCCCTTGCCCTCTATTTTTAAGATTGTTTAGAATTTAGGATTTCCATGGGCGAGTGCCACTGCCCTATATCTGTTGCTCCAACCGTAGATTCGACACCTCTCTAGCCCTTTATCTCTTGTCTCTTAATCGCTGGGTCTCAATCAATCCCAATCGTATCCCTCTATTGTTGTCTCTCAATCTCTCGCGGACAGGTAAGTTTTCATCCCACCATCTTCTTTTCTCCATCAAGAGTTATGCTGGAATTGTTTCCTAAATGACAAGTTTACCAAATTAAAGGGAAATTTGATTATGTTTGTACTTACGCATACAATTTCACGTAGATGGCTCTTAATTGTAGAATGCTTGCATTCTATTATGTGATTCTACCTCGTCTTAAAGAAACATCATGAATCATTATACTCGAGTCTGTAGGAAGGTCTTTTTAATTTCGGTTTGTCAGGTTTATGTTATTGAAGTTCAGGACGAGGTTCATTACATAAAATTTCTTTCTAGTTTGCACAACATCGAATTGGATATAAACTTTGATGAACTATTTGGTCTTTGTGAAGGTTGTGGATCTATTTTCTTCCATGTATATTTTTACGAGAGTTATGTGCTGTCTTCTTTATTTTGTAAGTACTTCGTTTACCATCAGTCTTTATTGGTTTTGTTTATATGGGAGTAAAATCAACCTTTATAATTTTTAATTGCTGTTGAATGCCATATGGTCTGCAGGAATATAACTATATTTCGTCAAAAAAGGATTGCTCACTTTTTTTCCTTGTTTCTGTTTCTGTTTCTTCAAGTAATTTCATAGATATCATCTTCCTTGTTCAATGTTCAAGCTGAATTGTAGATTGTTGGGTGATAAATCGCCCTTCTCTCAACAGAATATGCAAGGAGATGCAATGGATCATGATGAAAAGACCTACCGTATCCAATTTAAGGATCACTCCACTCATTCGATACCCTTTTTCCTTTTAATACTTGTGTTTCAGTGTAAAATATTTGAAGAATTTGTGCAATATATGCTTTATTTCAGCTTGAAACTTCTACTGTGATCATTATTTTCCTTGTTTATGATAATTTTCAATTTCTACATCTCTTTTTAGTTTTCGTCCAGTAGTTTGGATCTGACATCTACCTTGTCTTTCTTGTGGGGGCAGATTTGGTTGAAATTGCAAAGTTTCCGGGTATTACTACCAGTATAGATACAGAAGCGAATCAAATGAGTCTGATTTCTATCATAATAACTTGTATGTTTATGTTCAGAATTGGTCATAGTGTGATAGCACATGTTATATATACAATCTCCACAGTTAGTAATATTACTAATATATGATATTTCAAGTGTCCTTTTCCTTTGCTTCATTTGCCTGCACGGTAAATTCATGCTGCTTTGCAGATCTTCCATTTGAGAATGAAACAAATGGATAAATATTCATACATGCTAAGGGTGGTCTAAAACAGCAAAGAAGGAAGAAAGATTCTTGTGTGGCTAATTTAAAAGAAGGAAGAAAGATCTTCCATCCCACTTTTTGCTAGATAATGGTTTCAAATAATTCATTTGACTAACCATAGAAACAAAGATTCTTGTGTGGCTAATTTAAAAGAAGGAAGAAATCATACATCAGCTATTCTCTTCCGTTGCTTCGTGAGAAGTTCTCTTTCTTTCACGTGCTTTTGCCCTGATCGTTTGTTTTGTCGGGTTTTTAGTTTTGTTCTCAAGTGTTCCTTCTCAATTATCAGGTAGCTCCAAGTGATGTTGTGGAACTGTCAGGAATTTTTCTTCCTATCCCTTGCACAGGATTCAGAGCAATGCAAGCTGGATGAATTGCAAATACATACTTGGAGGCCATGTCGTTATGCGACTTTAAGAAAAAAATACGATGAGTAATGTCACACCCCACCCCGGGCACCCGTCACCATGGGACCGGCATGACGTCAACATGACAACATTTGACCGACTAACAACCAACTGTACGGCAATATATAAACTTTCATCTATACATCATATACATAATTTGAAACTATTGGGATACGTCTGTCTCAAATTATAATAACAAACAAATAAATCTCATGAACCTCCTTTAGGTTTGCCTCTGACAGCTCGCCTCAAAAGAGACCTATTTGACTTCAACGCATGACCCACATAACTCTATCTAGCGCCAGTAGGGGATCGACCGACTCCTAGTTATTTCACCCGCGAGTGTACTGCTTTCTTAGTAAAAATATTTTATAATAATAATTCATTCTACAACATCTAAATGAATCAAGCGTAAGTATATAAACACTGCATAGCTTATAAAATCTCCAGTATATATATAAGCAGTGAAAGTAAAACGATATAAATAAGTTCTATTCAAATCCATGTAGTGTAAAATCATATCAATCACCAGAATAAATAATAAATCACCCAATATAAGTAAAACACCACATCTCAAACACACATCTTAAACACAATACACACTGGCCAACCATAGTGATCGTTTTAACCTCACGATCGGGAGTTGCAACGGTACCGTAACATCCGTAGGAATGCCTTCCTACGAAATATCCACACTCCTTTTGAGGAGAAATATAATCCACATCCCTTACGGGGAGAACTATCAACATCTCATGGGAAGAATCCACACCCCTTTCGGGGAGAAAACTATGCCATCGTCAAATCAATAACATCATCATCAAATCACAACTCAATAGTATCGTCTAATCAACATCGTCAAATCACCATATCCACCTCTCTTTCCCAAAATCGACTTTTAATCCGAAATTCATATTTCTCATTTCCTTTTAAAAGAAAACGTCTTATTTTATCAAAACCACTTTTTCATTCTTTATTTTTAGAAAACCAGATATTTTTCACTCTCCTTTAAAACCACCAAATCCAACAAAAATCATTTTCAATTTTCTTTCGAAAACCATCGAAATTTAATGAAAATCCATTTTTTTTACTCACTCACCCCAAAACATGCTTGATGCATATCATCTATAAAATCATCTAGTCTCAATAAGGCCATTTTACACGCATATATATATATATAGGAAAATAATTTGGCAAGAAGACAGTACACTCACCTAATTATCCGTTTTCGAAGATTTTGACCGCCTATTCTCTATCGGTACTCCGGTGCCTGCAAATCTAATAGTGACAGGGCTTAAATTAATATTTTATGTAGAAATAACCTAACCATGCCATGAAATCCAAATTTCCGAAATTTTCTATTCCCCGCGTTTTCTCTTGGAATATTATCATTTAATTAACCTCACTCCATTACGATTTACTATATAAACTTTGTTCATATAAACGGTCTCATTATTTATTTTTCATCATTTCGACAATTTCGACACTAGAAATTAAATTAACAAATCATGAAATTTTAACGAGAAACGTTATACGCTCCGAATCGGATGTCAATCTCCTCACGAATTCCTTAATTTTTGCTTACTGCTGCCCACCGCCTAGGTGAACACGCTCCTTCCCTTCTCCATTTCACCCACTGATGCTCATTCGCCTAGGTCGTAGTTCCTCCACTCCTCTGTTTTTCCCCGAAAACCAGCCAACCACTCTCTCTCTATACTCCACTCCGCCTACCACCACCCACCTACCTATCACACACAAGACTCACTCCTAGACCACCCACCTACCGTAGCAACCAAACACATACACAGAACACGCACACACAGCATACTATGACGAACACACACACATACACACACACACACACACACAGAGCAGCAACACCGATCACGCGCGCCACTCACTTGCACAAACTGGAAACAGAACACAACACACACACTTACACACAGTCGGCAGCACAGAGCACACCCCCATACACGACCGAGCAACCACACCCACAAATGAAACACGCACACACAATGGCACCCACACAACTGTCATCTCTCTCCCACTAACTTTTCACTGCCGGAAATGATCAAAACCCACACCGCCGGCATATACACACACTCAGTCCATGATCACCCACACACACACACACAAATCACAGCACCGAATCACAACAGAAAACAAGGAGCACCCACTTACCGGCGACGGATCACCTTCACACCGGAATTTCTCTCTTCCTTCATTACTATTGTCAGTGACAGACTGACAACACACATACGACGAGACCAAAACACACCCACACACACGACAAACACAAGAACCCGCCATCGATGGCTTACTCCTCCTCCGACTCTCTGTCTCTCTCTTCCTCTCTCTTCGGTTTCTCTCTCCCGATTCTTCTCAAATCTTCTATGTATATGTGTGTGTGTGTGTGTGTGTGTGTATAAATGTGATCAAATGCCGGACAAGTGGCCTCTCCTCCTCCTTACGTTTTTCCACCCCTTATATGTGTTGTATATATATATAAAGGTAATTACACTTACCCTCCTTTAGTTTTTGGTTAGGATGTTATTAAACCCATTCTAATTTAAATGTTTATGTAAATTATAATTTGACCCCTAAAAGTTACAATTTAATAATTTACATCATCCTCCCCTTGATTTTAAGTTAAGATGTAGATTAAACCCATTTTTCATTTTACATGTTTTGAGAAATTACATTTCCACCCCTAAACTTTTTAAATCACCCAATTCATATTGCAAACCGTCTTGTTATTTTAGCTTAAATGCTAATTAAGCTCATTCTTAGTTTTAATGTTTTGAAAATTTGCACTTTATCCCCTAATATCGCCATCCACCCCGTCATTTTTTTAAAATGTGACTCTAATTTACACGTATGACGAAGATCAGGGTCTTAAAAGTAAGCTTGCATGTTGCACCTTTTCTCACTTAATTTCATTTGCGCTTGTGTTGAGAAAAGTGGTCACTCTGTTATGGTATAATCAGCTCTTTTAACCTACAGCTATGAACTTCTAGGAGATGAGGAAGAACAAATTTCTCACTTAGCTGAGGATAGGGATATTTATAATAAGTTGGCAAGATCACTAGCCTCTAAGACTTTTGGGCATGAAGACATTAAAAATACTCTTTTTCTTCTCCTGGTGGGTGCTCCTCATCGCAAATTGAAAGATGGAATGAAGGTAAATGTATTAGGTGGAAAGTCATGTTTGTAAGACATGTAGCTTATAAAAAATTGTGAATGTCTCATTATATGTTTTGATGCTTTGTTTTTCAACCATGTCATGGTCAAGAGCATGCATTGTCTTGATATGTTTTTATGCATATGCATATACAGATTAGAGGAGATTTACATACATGCTTGGTATGGATGAAGATTAAATTATGTTGAATGAAGATTAAGAAAAATATGGTATGTTGTTATTTTTTAGATAGGAGTATTAAACTTTAGAAATATAGTTTTGTTGGTAGTTTTGGTTACAAGAAATTTTTAGTTTGTGAATCTTGTTTTGGTTGTTCTTATTGGCGAACAAAAACAAGTTGACATTATTTTTTAGTTAATATATCCATTAATGTTCTTTTTTATTATTATTTAGCTTGTGTATTTGGTAGTTTGAGTTATTTATGTATTTTGTATTGTGATGAATTTGTGATGTTTATTATTTGGATTTAGAGTATTTTGTTATTTTAAATTAAAAATAAAATAAAATTGGATACCTTTATAGATATTAAAAATTGTCTCATAAAATAAATAATAAACTTATTGGGATACTACAAAGTATCCTAATATAGGTTTATCACAACACTTTATAATGTCCTAATATATATAATTTAAAAAATATAAAATGTTATAGAGACAATATATGGTGTTTTAATAATTATTTGCACAGGAGAAGTAGAACTCTTTATTTACACGAATGATTTAAATACGAGGGAGAAAGGTGAACTTTTATAACCTTGGCTCTAATATCATGTTAGGAGATCCCAACTTAAAATCTTATGATGACAAGCGGGATGGTTCCTTTTGTTTATATTGTGGTTTTTCAAGTGATCTAGACAAGAATCAAGTATTAAAAAATAAAAAATAAAAATAAATAAATAAAAAAAAAAAAATTAATGATATTGTTATAGAAATTACATATTTTGTTTTTCCAATATCCCATTGAATTTTGGATGGATCATATATTAACTACGTGAATGAAATAATTATATGAAATTGCGTGATAATCGATATATTTATATTTGAATTAACAATTAACATCATTTTGTCATTTTATGAGTTTCTAAGATGAATCAATAAGAGTATAACATTTACGGCATGTTTGGTTGGATGGAATCGAAGGCGGAATGGAATCGCATTCCGCCCTCGATTCCTATTCCGTTGTTTGATTCTCTAATGGAATCACTTTTGTGATTCCATTAGAATGAAATTTGATGGAATGAGATTCCATTTGAAATGGGGTAGAAGGAGATTCCAACCCAATGGAATCAATATCTTAAATTACATGATAGCCCTTGTAATTAAACCCTTGAAAATTGAGAACAAAAATAGAAATTAAAGAACATAAATTGAAATTAGAGAACAGAAAGTTGGGAATAGAAATAGAAAATTGAGAACAAAAAATTGAGACCAGAACTAGAAAATTGAGAACAGAAACTGAAAAATGAGAATAGAAACAGAAAATTGAGAACATAAACCGAAAATTGAGAATAAAAACAAAAAATTAGAGAACAGAAAATTGAGAACATAAATTAAAAATTGAGAACAAAAATATAAAATTAAAGAACAGAAAATTGAGAACAGAAACTGAAAATTGAGAACATAAACTGAAAATTGATAACAAAAATATAAAATTAGAGAACGGAAAATTGAGAACAAAAACAGAATATTGAGAACAAAAACATAAAATTAGAGAATAGAAAATTGAGAACGGAAACCGAAAATTGAGAATAAAAACAGAAAAATGAGAACAAAAATAAAAAATTGAGAACATAAACTGAAAATTGAGAACAAAAAATAGAAAATTAGAGAACGGAAAATTGAAAAAGGAAACTGAAAATTGAGAACAAAAACAGAAATTAAAGAATAGAAACTAAAAATTGAGAACAAAAACAGAAATTAAAGAATAGAAACTGAAAATTGAGAACAAAAATAGAAATTAGAGAACAAAAACTTAAAATTGAGTTTAATAGTGAAATATAATAAAATGAGGAAAGGAATAGAATAGTGAAATATAATAAAATTTTATTATAACCAACCAAGAAGAGAATTGAATAATAATTTTATAAGGGCAAAATAAAAAATTTACTATATTTCACTATTCCATTCTTTCTTTCATTCCATACCAACCAAACATGCGAATGGAATAGTGATTCCATTCACAATTCCATTCCATTCCTTCTCTCATTCCATTACTTCTTTCATTCTATTCCACCCTCATTTCATTCCGTCCAACCAAACATGCCGTTAGGGTGTTAATTTCACGTTACATCCTTATATTGAATTGTGTTTTACACCTCGGTGATATTTTCGTAACCTACTTATACTTCTTTAAATTTTAAGTACATGGGTGTAGGTGTTATTAACAAAAGTATTATAAAAATGCAAAATATAATTCGGTATAACCACAAAATATATAATTAGGTGCAACGGTTAAAAGTCTAATAAAAGTATGGATAATTTCTCCATTTGAAGGATCTAAAGTTAGATGTTTGTCTTTGAACTCTGTATCACACAAAAGAGAGAAAAAGAGTATGGTGAAGTAGACTATGTATCACACGAGTGAGAAAAAAGATATATATGAAGGAAGTACGTATGGGTGAATGAATTAAGTGAAATTGATTTTACCTCCTGGTATTTATAGAGTATCATGGGGTGTATATAAACCATACCAATCATAAGAGCACATCTCTCACATCTCTAGGATTGACCACCAATCATATCCCTAGACACACCTTTCCTAATAGGTGTGTCTTATACCCTTATTATACACCTGTTGGGGAAAATTTTTACATAATTATATAAATTCAAACTAAATAAATAAATAGTACATGTTATTTTAATCTCAATAAATAACTGAGGATAACAAAATTTAAATAAATAAAATAAAATGCAGAATATAGAGAAAATATATATATGATGGATCGAGGCGTGTAAACGTTGTCTTAAGAAGAAATACGCCCCCTTTATGCATAAGGTTGAATGACGAGCCCTTCCTAAGATACAACGGTCCACGAAGTCATGATGTATGCAAAACATCCCTATATTGAACCGAGCGCGAACCCTATTGCTGCAATTCAAGTATATATATCTCAATAGAATCATATTCACAATATGTCATAAACATCAACTTCTAGTTTCAAAACTATTTACTTTACTTTTCTCTATTCATCTTTATATTTCTCCATATTTTCTTTCATTCTCATACACCTATATATAGTATATAAATTTTTGTAACTCTTAGAATAATATAAAGTACTGATAATATTATAATGAATAAAATCACTAATTACAAACAACATATATATTTATAATAGAATTCATAAAGTCATTTAAATAAATTTATAATTTAATCAAAATAATAATGTGTAATAAACATGTAATTAGTCCACATAATTATAACAATTATAAATATATATTAATAATAATTTTATTAAATAAAATAATATAATTTATATATACAATAATAAAATAAAATATTTAATTTTTAATCGCCCTCCTGCACCTAATCATTCCCTCAAATGTGAAGTTATTTGCACTTAAGGGCTTAGATCACAATCCCACCGTAGCAACATATGTGTCACCAATCACCATCACATTTTCCTCAAATTAATTAAATGAGGTCTATTTAAAAAGTTATCCAAATTTTTAGATAGTTTTTTTTTTTTCTTTTTCATTTACATCGTTCCTCTGCTCCTCTTTGTTGGCATCTTTCCTCCATCCAGTAATGTCCCTCTCCTCTCCTTTCTGGCAATGTCCACTCTCTCTCTCTCTCTCTCTCTATATATATATATATATATATATATATACACTAGCGTATAACCCATGCCTAAAGGCACAGGTGTAAAACAATAAAAACAAAATAAAGAAGGGTTTATACCAAAGACCTTCCCTAAAAAGCCTTAAACCAGAAACCTCCCACATCATTTGACAAATACCAATCACCCCTATAATTTGACAAATACAACTAATTACCACCTTTATGACATAAATGCACTTCTATATTTTTAAAAAAATATATTTTTATTTAAAAAAAAAAAAAAAAAAAAATCATCAGCCCCCCCTTATTTTTAAAGTTACAATTTTATCCTTAAACTTTTTAAATAATTATATTTACCATACTCTCTCACCACCCACCGTCGCCGTCCACCACCCACCGCCGCTGCCACCGCCTCCTCCCACTGTCACCGCCAATGCCCACCTCCATTGCCACTTTAATTGCCCATTGCCACCGTACCCTCCCACCGCCACCGTAACCGTAACTGCCTACCGCCACCTCCACCGTCCATTATATTTTCATCTTTTTTTTTTTTTTTCTTTTTTTTACCCTTTTGTTAAAAAAAAATAAAAAATCATCTTCCTCTCCCATTGTCAAAGTTAAAGTTACCCTTTTTGTTAATTTTTTCTTTCATCATTAAACAATTCCAATGAACCACAATTACACAAATTTACAATGCACAAATTAATAATACACGTAAAAATTTATAAAAAAAATGAAAACAACTTTTGTTTCCCGAGTTCTCAATTCTTATTTTTCAAGTAAACAGAATAATAACCGACATTTAAAAAAAATAACATAACTTACTTTGTTTATACAACATTCCCAAATACTCCAATTTTAAATCAACATAACAATAATTAATAAAATAAAATTTACTAATTTTTTTAAAAGAAAAATCATTAGGTGACTTCTTCGACAGACAACTTTCTTAGAAAAGCAAAAAACAATGATGGAATGGACAAGTCTCTTTAGCATCAAAAGGGCCAAAAAAGTCATAATGTTATTGTCTATCTTGACCATATGATTCTAAATAAGTTGAAATTCAAATGTAAAAGGAGAAGGAAAAAAAGCGTAAAAGACAAAAGGCAAAAAATAGAAGAGTTCAAGATTTTTGAACCTTTATATGTGTGCTCTTTTTTTTAAAATGTACAAAATTGTTAGATGTATACTCCCAAAATAATTAATTGGATCTAATTGCTAAACGTGCACACTAAAAAATCTTAACCTAACCCTTTGCAAAAAAAAAAAAAAAAAAGTGGATAGTTGAAGCTCACCATTCCAGAGTCCTCTCTTCACTTCTCCCATTGTTGCAAGGTAAGAATTACCCACTTTTTTTTAATCATTGTGGGGACTACAGTGTAACGACACTAGGCCCCCGAAAGCAATCCTCAAAATTGACTACATCATTTAAAAGACCTTTTTTTTTTTTTTTTTTTTTACAAACAACAAATTAATAAATAATAATAATAATAAATTGTAAGAAACTTTTTTGAATGAAACATGAAGTAAACAAATCAAAACGATAATAAAATGCAGCAAATCGCAAATGAAATTCAGCAAATTGTAAATCAAATGCAGCAAATCACAAAAGAAAACAAAACATGCATAAAATCAAAATGAAACCAATCGCCGATAGGAAAGAAAATAGCATGACAAAATAAATCGAACATACATGAAAATTGAGATTTGAGGCCAAACACATCCTCCCCAATTTAGATTTCATCCTCCCATTATTCAGAACCTACATTCTTCAGGTCAGTAAGAGACATAAATTTCGAAAAATAAAATTGAAATTGAATATTAACTGCAAACCAATCGCAAATCGAAATGAAATTAATTAGGAAAAAATAGAAAGAAAAAATAAATAAAATATACCAAAAGGCTGAAAATTGAGATTTAAGGCCAAACCTGGATATTAACCCAAATTGAAGATCAAATTGAAAATAAACCTGAAAACATAAATGAAAACAAAAAGGCCCATAAATGATCTACATAATCCCTCAATGCACCTTTTGCATTAATTATTTCACTTCTTCAAAAGTATCACAAAAAAAAGCCCTAAATGATCTGCATAATCCCTCAATGCACCTTTATATGTTTCTGTACCCTAAACACACAAACAAAACAAACAACATACCTAAATTTAGAACTACAAACAAAAAACTATTATTTCTGCAAAATAGAAAAATGTTTCAAGCAAAAAAAAAAAGGAAACTTACAATGGGAGAAGAACAATCTCCGCAAAAGAAATACACAAATATAATTCTCAAAACATATTATTGGAAAAAAAAAACACGCATAGAAATGAGAACAAAACAGATCAAATCCACTCATAAGAAAATTACTGTGTCTTTCACGACCTGCAACTCTCATATATAATCGTAAATGAATCACGAAAGCTTGAAAAATAGAATTGAGAAAATGAGAATTACAGATAACCTAAATTTATTGAAAAAATGAGAATTACTTTCACAACCTCCATTTAAACAAATTTATTGAGAAAATGAATCTACCTAAATTAGCTTGCCAAGGTTATTCTGTAGAATGGTAAATGAAGGCGAACGATAGAAATAGAACTTGCGAGAAGGAAAAACAGATCTTACCACAATTGTTCTCAACAAAAATATGAAAAAGCTGGAAAAAAAATAAACGAATCTAGATTAGGTCATTCCAAATCTCAAAAAATTAGATGTTAAATCTATTCTATAAAACAAATTGACTTGAAAAATATTAACAATTCTTACATAAATTGGATGTGAAAATCTCCTAGAATGAACAAAAATTAGACCAACACATCTATTGAACCAATTACAATCAAAGAGAGAGGGGCTTGGTGATGATGTGTGTGACCGAGCTGAAAGATAGAGAATTAGCAACAAATAAATACCTGGTTCAGGGTCCCCATTATCATTGTTGGCGTGGTTTAAGATCGCCATTGTGGTTATTCTAGAAACTGACTTTCAAAACAAAAGAAAAAGAAAATCAGGTACTGATGCTTACCACCACTGCTTCATCGTGCGTCAGATCTACACAAATCTGGCCACTTCCGAACGCCCTCTTTCCCGGTGATGGTGAAAATGGAGAAATTGGACCAGCATAATCACAGATATGGCATTTCAATTTTTTTTTTTTAAAAAAAAAAAAAACAGATCAATGAAAAATATAGATAAGAAATTGAAAAAATAATACTAACCTAATTGAGATCTATGGCGAGGCGAAGGCGAAGGCGATGGCGACGACGACGGAGACGGAAACGGCGATGGTGAAAGGGGTTGGCGATACGCTGGTGGTTGGCGACAGAGCGGTGAGGAAGACGTCGATGGTGATGGAGGTCTGTGAGAGAGATAGATAGATAGAGAGAGAGATCAGATGAGAGTGAGAGAGAAGCAATTGAAGAATGAACAACAGTAGGGTTAGATAATTAGGATTAGGCAGTAATTGGAGAGAGATTGAGATAATTAAATTACAAAACCTCCCTATTAGGAAACGGGAAGAAGGAAAATTTGGGAATATATGAAAATTAGAGGTAATGGGAGAGGGATTAAGCCTAATTATTTTAAGTAATAATTTATTAGTAAAACAAAAAATTGGGAATATATGGAAAAATATAAAGGTTAATTAATTAGTTAATTTTTTAATTAAGGAGAAGAGTTAATTATTTACCCAAAAATGAGACACAAATTGTGAGAGTAGTTTGATTTTCGGTAGGTAATGGAGAAAGAACAAAGCAACAATCGAAATTCCAAACCCTAAAATGTGTTGAGTGTGTAAAATAAAAGCCATCAAACGGTTAGAAAATGTCTAAGAGTTTGTCTCTCATCCGACGGCCCTAAATATACCCATTCTGATTTATTATATATATATATATATATATATATAGAGAGAGAGAGAGAGAGAGAGAGATAGAGAGGAGATGATCAGAGAAGGGAGATGAAAGGGGGAAAAATTGTAATAGCTGTTGGTTGGTTGGTGGACGTTCGTAAAGGTGGTGGCTATTTGTTGGTGTGTTGGTGGTAATCGTGGTTATGTGGTGGCCAATAGTGTTGTGTTAACGAAGATGACGAATGAATAATATCCAAAATATGATTTGAACCCCTTAGGTCTTAGATGAGAAATAAAATAATCTCTATTAAAATCTGTAAAAGCCATAAATGTCACATAACATTAATTAACGTTTTTTTTTTTTTTGACATTTATCATTTGACCGTTAAAGTTAAGGAAATAGTTAATTGTTGCACTTAAGTATAAAACACAAGGGGTGTAAGTATTGATAAAAATATTTTATAAAAAAAATAAAACAAAACCAAAACCGTAAAATCATGGACCGTTGTTTTTTATACATAAACAAAAACATAACTAAAATATAAAACATAAATTCCAAAAAAGAAAACCAAACCACAAAGCTAACCCTAACACACACACATATATATAGGAGAGATTAAAGTGTAAACAAATAAAAACAGACACACACACACACACACACACACACATATATATATATATATACAGACACACATACACACATACACACATATGGGTTTATACAATAAATATATGAAAAAGTGAGAGTATATATGTTATTAAAATATATCTAAAATCAGTTACATGATTTGGTTATGCGGTTCGGTTTCACAGTCACTATCCCAAAATCAAAACTGTTTCTGTTGCTAATTTCAAAACCGCAACAACAACCATTTCATTTAGTCAATTTCAAAATTATACCATTTGGGTCATATATTAACTATGTGGAAATAATTATAAGAAATAGCGTGACAATCCCACTGTAGCAACATATGTGTCACCAATCACCATCACATTTTCCTCAAATTAATTAAGTGCGGTCTATTTAAAAAGTTATCCAAATTTTTAGATCGTTTTTTTCTTTTTCATTTACATCGTTCCTCTGCTCCTCTTTGTTAGCGTCCCTCTTCCATCCGGCGACGTCCGTCTCCTCTCTATTCTAGCGATGTCCACTCAGTCTCTCTCTCTCTCTCTCTCTATATATATATATATATTATATAAAATAGGACTGTTTTTTGGCTGACTAGGACAAACTTATGACTAGGACAACCGAAAATATGACTAGGACAAACAAATGCTGACGAGACCAAATAAATTTGCTGACTAGGATAGATTGAGACAAATTAATTTTATTTTAGGCATTGATTTACTCAATTTTCTTTAATTAAAAAATTAATTTAATTAATTAACCATTGAATTGTTTCCATATATTCTCAATTTTTGGTTAATTAATAAATTATTACTTTAATAATTTGGCTTAGTATTAACTAATATTGACTAGGTGAATTGTTTCCATATATTACCTAATCCTCTATCCATTTTATGGAAACAAAGGACTAATCAATTCCCTAATTGCCTATCACTGATTAAGGCATCAATTTTATTTTGGGCATTAATTTATATTCATTTTTCTCTAATTTAAAAACTAATTTGATTAATTAACCATTTCTTAATTAACTATTTATCTTAGTTAACTATTTGTGGGGTTAATTTTCATTAACCTGCTGCCCACCCAACCAAACCACCATTACATGACTTTCTCTTAACTCCCTATTCTCTTCCTTTCTCTCTCTGCCATCGCCGACTCATCGTTTTCATTGCGCCCTCGCAATCACAACTCCATCGCCGCGTCGTCTAAATCCTACCATCATCGCCAATCACCACCGTTGCCTCCCTAACGACACATTATACTTCAAGCTATATTCACTCTCACTAAGCACCGCATCTCCACTGCTACTGTCATGCTTTATCCAGATCTCGGAATCCACGCCGTCGACCGTTACAACCGCCACCGCTGCGGCCTACCGACTACCACCAGATCTCGCTTCATTGTCTCTATTGATGACAGATCTGCAAGACAGACAGGCACCCCATCCTCCATCACCATCGGTGTCCGAAAGAACTTGGGTACAATATAGTTGATAATTGTGGATTTTTTTCAAGCTCTATTTTTTTGTTCAGATTCATTGTGTTTTTTGGTTGATTCTATTGGTAATGTTGTATAGTTGTTGATTGAATATTACTGATTTTGTTTATTATCATCATCGTTGGTACTAATTTTGTCAATGAGAAGGAACTTGGGGTTCTTAACACTCCAATTGCGATATGTATTCAAGCATTAGCTAAATAATCTTTATTGATCTAATTTTCTTCTTTTAATTGATTTGATTTTCTTCTTTTGCAATTTTCAGTTAGTTTTTTCATTTACTTAAATCTATTTTCTGTTTAATCGGACTCAGATTGAACACCATCTTCGTTGCTCACGCAACACCCTCATCGCTAAACAGATTTGACGTTGGTTGATTTGGTAAGCCCAAACGTCTTCGTTCATTTTGTTGGTACTACCATATAGCTATATTTTTGTTGATTGATTCCATATCACCTGATATTGATTTTGTTCGTTATCATGGTTGGTTCTGATTTGTCAATGAGAAAGAACTTGAATTTCTTAACCTCAAACATAGGTGGTGTTTGTTTAATGTGTTGTTTCCAAGCGACTTTAGGAAAAGCGTTGTTGATAGATATTGTAGGCCTTCAAAATTATTTTTAATAGATATTGAATTCCAGTGTTGTCAACAATGTTCATCACAATTTTTTTTTCCGGATACACTGCAGCTCTTAAGACCGATCTTCATTTTCGATATTTCATTCATATTGAAAATTAATGGCAATATTTTCAATTTGTTTATTTACTCTTTCAATTGAATCAGATTTGGCTTGCTGTGTAACAGTAATGACAAACCCGTACGGCAAGTAGAAATTGTGATTCAGGACTAATCTGCGATATGTGCCTCACGAATGGCAGCCTTCAGGCCCGTTGCACCCGAATGCAAACTCTAAATCCATTCTCAAAGGTTTCTTGCATACATAACTACATTAATGATTATGTGTTTTTTTATTATTTTTGAAGAACCATGTGAGGATCATTTAAACAGAACCGATACTTTGGAATATGATTTGTTTAAGTTTGGTTTAATGATTGATTTGTGAGAATTTTGATATTGAGTTTGTTTATTTTCATTCTTCTCTCATAGTTTAGTAGTAATGTCTAGATTCAACTATATCCAAGATAATATTGATAGAATGTTAACAATTGGCAATCTGCATTTTCTGTTAATTTTAATTTGTTGTGTAACTTTTGTATGGTTTGTGAATTAGTTTAATGTTTTTTGGCAACTTTTGTTGAAATGTTGATGGAATTCAATTTTTCGTTAGTATATGAGATTTATTTCCACCTAAATGCGAGTATTTTTTTTTTTGTATCTTCCTCTCCAAAAAAATAGATCTATTTGTTACTGTCATGTTAGTAGTGTATGTCTTTTATGAGAATTTGTGTTCCTGATGGTCTCTCAATGACTTTAAGTGTTTTGTTTATTATTATTTTTTATAGATGATGATTTTATCCAACATTATAGATGTATTAGTGTGCAAAATAAATGAACTTGGATATATGTGCAAAGTGGAGTGTTTGGTTAAAAAAGTTGTGATTTAATGAGTGGTTTTCCAGTAAGGAATTAATGTCACGTGAAATATAGATGAAATTGATTTGCATTATAATAGATTTATTGTTAACGTATAATTCCTCTTATTTTGCCTTGATTGTGAATTAATATTGACGTTCAATTGTTAATTGTTATTAATGTTTAAATGAAGAAAAAAAATGTATTTTTTTTAACATCCGTGCCTTCAGGCACGAGTTATACGCTAGTATATATATAGAGAGAGAGAGAAAGAGAGAGAGAAGATTATCAGAGAAAGGAGATGAAAAGGGGGAAAACTGTAATTGTAAGACCCTAATTTTCGCGCGTGCATAAACATTAGCTACATTTTAGAATATTTAGAAAATAATGAGGTAGATTGTGTTAAATAATATTTATTTTAAAAATTTTAGGGGTTAATTCGTAATTTTAAAAATATTAATTTTGATTTGGGCTTAAATAATAACCTAAAGAAAACTTTATGGGCGATTTATGTAATTTAAGAAAAAATAAATAATAATAGGAACAATTACCACCAAGTATTGTTTTTACTTTCCATGTACCACTTAATACCAATTAATTAAAACTGAATCCAAAACTCCCATCCTAATCAAACTTTGAACTGATTAGTCCCAAATTTAAAAAATCGGACATGTCAGATTACCAAAATACCCCTGAGGTGTTTAACCCTACATTTTTCGTGTGTTATCCGTCGATACTCCATCGCCTTCATCGTCGCTCATCTCCATCGGCACTCTTATCCATCGTTGCTCCCCTCCACTGCCATGCTCGTGCGTATTATCCATTTGTCGCTCTTCTCCATCGTCGATCTTTTCTACTGCCGTTCTCGTGCGTTTTCTCCTCGTCTGCTGCAGCAATCGCCAATATCGTACCCACCGCTATCATCCATTGCTTCCATCGCCATTGTCGTCATCGCCGACTGCCATATGTGTAAACTATCTCCCTCTCTCTCTCTATATATATATCTCGATTTTCAATTTTTGAATTTGGTTTCTCTGTTTTCGATTTTGATTTCATTGTTGCAGAATCGATTTAGGTGTTAGTGATGAAATCATTAACGAAATTGCAACAATCAATTTTAGGGTTTTAGGGATGATATCATTGACGAAATTAATGATTTCACAATGAAGTTGCTCGATCACCGAATATTGTACATA
Source organism: Eucommia ulmoides (assembly GCA_016647705.1). NCBI lineage: Eukaryota > Viridiplantae > Streptophyta > Magnoliopsida > Garryales > Eucommiaceae > Eucommia > Eucommia ulmoides. The sequence continues at coordinate 20,277,234 of CM028337.1, forward strand.
TTTTGTTTAAATCGTGCAATTTCTTTTTCTTATTTTTCGAATTTTCTGTTTTAGATTTGAACAATTAGGGTTCCAAATCTAAAAATTTAGGGTTCTAGTCTTATAACTTCGATCCCATTTGGTTTTTTCGTAGATTGATCTAGTGGAATGCTAGATTCATTGGGAGCTTGCTCCATTAAATTGGTTTGGCAGTGAATCGAAGGCAAAGGGTGAAGGTATGCGATTAGATTCATTCAATTTGATCAATTGATTCTCAATTTCTTGATTGTGTGTCGTCGATCGTTGATTTCGTACAATGTCGATTCATTTTTTGTATATTGAGGTTTTTCTTGTCTTTCGTTGATTTCGTTTTGATTGCCTATTCACCGTCGACTCAGGTTTGATTGCTGATTTTTGTATGTGTCGCGGATTTGAAATTCTGGTAATCATTTTTATCGATCTCTTTTTACTGGTTTGAATTTATGTTTGATCGGTTTCATGTTTGATGCGGTCTTTCAGTTGCGTCTTTGTGTTTGATGTGGTATTAAACAAATATTATAAAAATGACTTTTTAGAACACCAGACAATGTAACATTCAACATGCATATTGTTTTTGAATACTGACAAGATTAGATAGTATTATATTCAACACGTATTTTTGTTTGCGAGACAATTGTTGAATTCTAAAAACTGAGTTTTTAGCATATTAGGTAATATTACATTCAATACTACTAGACAGTATTACATTCAATACGCACTTTGAAATTTGATTTTTTGACAATATTTATATAGTGTTACATTTCAACACGCATTCTGAATTTTGTTGATTTCTTACATGAATTTGGGTTCAAATTTGATTTTGTATTCAGGTTTCCATAGCGTACGACGATGGTGCAAAGGTGAATTGATTGGTGTTTTTTTATGTGATGTGGACTTAAAGTTCCGGTAATCATATTTTATCGATCGTTTTTTACTATTTTGGGGAATAATGTTTGATTGTTTCTTATTTTGATGCGGTCTTCAGTTGTGGTTTCATGTTTTTGATCGTTTATTGTTGTTCATTTTTTCATGTTCGATTTGCGGCCGTGTGTGATTTTTCAGTGGGCGATTCAGACAATTTTTTTTCAAATGTTTTGCTTAGATTTGATGTTGAATAGAACAGTTCTAGCTTAGATCTCTCGACTGTGTTTGAGTGTAAATGTTATATTCAACATACACAACTGATGAATGTTATATCCAACATACACAATAGAAAATGTTGCATTCAACACACTAAATTTTCAAAAAAATTGATTTTTGAGATTATTTAGACAGTGTTACATTCAACATACTTATAATGTTACATTCAACACACATAATTGTTTTTTGAATATTCGACAAGATCAAACATTATTACACTCAACACGCATTTGAATTTTAAATTTTGAATTTTTGGAATTATTAGACAGTGTTACATCAAACATTTTTACATTCAACACGCATTTGAATTTTGAATTTTGAATTTTTGGCTATTTTGGAATGGTTACATTCAACACAAACTAAACCAGTGGGGATGAGGTTCAATTGTTGGAATTACGAAAAAAATGATTTTCGCAAAACCCTAAAACATGCATAAACAAAGATTTAGGGATGAAAGTGAAAAAAAAAAAAAAGAAGTAAATTTTGAATCTAAAATAAAATAAGGGGGTAAAAAATGTAAATAAATGGGGGGGTCAATTGGCGAGTACTAAATTGATTTTTTTGAGAATTTAAGACAGTGTTACATTCAATATACAATTTTGGGATTTGAAACGTGAATTTTGGTTATATTAGATAATGTTATAATCAACACATTAAACAGTATTACATTCAACAACCACTGAAACTAACAGGGTCAATTGTTGAATTTTCTAAAAAATTGATTTTTGAGAATATTAGGCAGTGTTACATTCAACACACAGACACTGTTACATTCAACACACATATGTGTTTTTTAATCTGACAAGATCAGACAGTGTAACATTTAACTTACATTTGAATTTTAAATTTTTGGCTATTTTGGAATGGTTACATTCAACACAAACTAAACCAGTGGGGAGGGGGTTCAATTGTTGGAATTACAAAAAAAAAAAAAAAAAAAATCGGAAAACCCTAAAACGTGTATAAACAAAGATTTAGGGATGAAAGTGTAAAAAAAAATAGTAAATTTTGAATCTAAAATAAAATAAGGGGGTAAAAAATGTAAATAAATGGGGGTCAATTGGCGAGTACTAAATTGATTTTTTTTTTTTGAATTTAAAACAGTGTTATATTTAACATGCAATTTTGAGATTTGAAACGTGAATTTTGGCTATGTTAGACAATGTTACAATCAACACGTTAAACAGTGTTACATTCAACAACCATTGAAACTAACAAGGTCAATTGTTGAATTTTCTAAAAAAATGATTTTTGAGAATATTAGACAATGTTACATTCAACACACAGACAGTGTTACATTCAATACGCATTTGAATTTTGAATTTTTGGCATTTTTGTAACAACACAAACTAAACCAATGGGGATGAGGTTCAATTGTTGAAATTTCTTAAAAAAAATGATTTTCGAAAAAAACCCTAAAACATGCATAAACAGTTGTAAAGTTTAAGGGAGGAAAGTGTAAAAAAAAAAAAGAGTAAATTTTGAATCTAAAATAAAATAAGGGGATAAAAAATGTAATAAATATTACTGAATTGAACCCTAGCCTCCATCTTTCTTTGCAGTAGTGGAGCGTTGACGCTATATCAAAGATGAACAGCAAAGGAGACAGAGAAGGATGATCGGCGACGACAGATGGCGAAAACAAACGGAGACGGAGAAAGGCAAAGGACGAACAGTAAGAAAAACGGCGAGAGAAGTCGGATCTGAATCATTTGAATTTAGGACAGCTGTAGCAAACAGCGAAATTGAAGGGCGACTAGCGACGGGGACGGAGACGGTGATAGCGACGGCTAAGGTGACGGTGAAGGATGAACGACGGCGACAATTTCGACCAACGACGACGGAGGAATAGTGACGGTAGGGTGGGGATCTTTTTTCATCTGCGAAAGAATTAGGAGTAAAAATTGGATGAGGGGTATTTTGGTTAGGAAAATGTTAAAAAGAGTTGCTGGTGTAATAGAAAACACTTGGGTTTGATCAGTCAATGAAATTGCAAAAAGGGACCTCCCCGTACATGCCCCATAATAATAATCAATAATGGCTAGATGATCTCACTCCACTACCTGTGCCTATATATATACATATCCATACACATACATGTGAGGGAAGCCTCAAAAGAAGAAACAAAACTAGAGCACGAGAGAGTAGGTCGGTAGGTGTCCATCCGGTCGGTGGTATGGTGCAGTCCGGGGGTGTGTTTCGGTGACAGTATTGTTCATCTGGTGATCATCGCCAGTCATTCGGTGAGTGTGTGTTCCTGCATTTGTTTCAGCGCTTGTGTGTGTGTTTTGTGTTTTGTACGGTGGGTATTCTATTTTGTCGATGGGGTGTGTGCTGTGTGTGCATGTGACGTTCAACCGGTATGTGGAGGTCGTCCGACGAGTGTGTTTGTGTGGTCTGTGTGTGTGTGTGACGTCGACGATTGTGTGTATGTGTGTGTGTTGTCGTCTGTTGTGTGCGTCGGTCGTCGGACGGTTGTGTGTGCGCGTGTGTGTGTCGCTTGGTCGTCGCTCCGGTAGTGTGTGATCGTCGTCGATCATTCGGTGGGTTGCCGTGTTCTGTTCGTCGTGTGCGTGTATGTGTGTGTGTTGTTGTTTACTGGTGGTGTACGTGATCGGACACGGGGTGGGCTTTGCGTGTGTGAGCTATGCACGTGACGGAGTGTGTGGAATGTCGGCGGTGTGTTGTCGTTCGACTGTGAGTATGTGTCGCCGATGGGTTGAGTGAGTGTGTGAGGGTTGTGTCGGCCAAACCCAGCAGAACAGAAACATGAGAGAGAGAGAGAGTCGGCTAAACTAGGAGTAGAAACCCATAATAGAAAAATAGGGCTATCGCCACAACAGATAAATCTGTCGCCATGACAGTGAGATCCATCGACTACAACAAAAAACAGAAAAAGAAGAAAAAAAAAAAAAAGGGAAAAAAAAAAAAACAAAAAAATCAAAATAAAAAATTAACCTCTCGGCAGGCGAAAAATTCGAAACAGGTAAAATTTCAATCGATTATTATTTTCGTAAAATTAAATTATTAGCATTAAAAATTCCGTAATCGTGATAATAATTTTTATAACCGTTAATCTGAATAATTTTGTACAGTAAATATTAACGTAACGCAATGGACGAAATAATAATTTTGTATAATTAAATTTGGGAAAATTGTGCATTTTAGGGCCACGCATTGCATGTTAGGTTATTTTAAATAAAATATTAATTTAGGCCCTTTTGCTATTAGAGTCGCAGGCGCCAGCGTCCAGGTAGGTTTTGGACGGTGATATTTTTGCAGTGCGGAAATCGAGGTGAGTGTACTGTCTTCTATGTAAATTTATAAATTTTATTTTCATATAAATTGTGGAAAAAAAGTGCTTATTAAAATTTGACGATTTTATGACTTATGTAGATCAAGTAGATTTTAAATGTAGAAGGTGATTTTTGTCCGACTATACTATAGTTTTGATCCCTTCAGGAGGGTATGTCCTGTGGGATGGTTTTGACCTATTAGGAGGGCACGTCCTGCAGATAGTTGATTATTATGACCTGTTAGGAGAGCATGTTCTGCAAGTGGTTGATGATATTATGACCTATCAGGAGGATTAGTCTTGCAGGTGGTTGATTATTATGACTTGTTAGGAGGATTAGTCCTGCAGGTGGTTGTTGATATTATGACTTGTTAGGAGGATTAGTTCTTTAGGTGGTTGATTACTATAAACTGTCAGGAGAGTTAGTCTTGCAGGTACTTGATTAACCCGTCAGGAGTGCAAATCTTGCGGGTGGTACCTCTACTATTGGGGATAATAAATGGTCTTGGCACTGTTAGTTACTTTAGTTGGCACAGTTGTACAAGTTACGGTACCGTCGTAACTCCCGATCGTGAGGTAAGAACGATCATATGGCTAGTTGGAGAGGATGAGTGGGGTATTTTATTATATGTCGGAATGTTTGGAATGGTTGATTTAAAACGTTTGGATTGGTTGATTTAAAATGTTTGGATTGGGTATTTTAAATATATTAGTTTATTTCATTGGTGACAGGGAAACTGGATTTTCGTATGGTACGTGGTTATATTATATTATATTTTTGAAACATGATGTTTAATACTTATACTTGATCCATAAAATAATTTTATTATGAAGACAGTGCACCGATAAAATATTTGTTTCAGGTACTGCAGCTGGGAGTGGGTCCACTACTAGCACTCAGTAGAGTCCGGGGGTGGTGTTATTTTGGAGGTGAGCCGGTCAGATGGGAATCGTGGAAGGTTCAGGTTGTTCGTTGATTTTGGTTGTGGATATTTGGGACAAGTGTGCTCCCAAATTTTGAAACAGGGTATATATATATATATATATAGATTTGTAAAAAAAAAAATTATAGTAGCGCGTGTATATATGTATGTATATATGTAGGTATAGATATTAGTTGATTTGTCAGGTGGCGTTATGTCGACGTCATGCCCGGCCTCGGGCGGTAGGGGCCCAGGGTAGGGGCGTGACAGTAGTAGTTGTTGGTTGGTTGGTGGACGTTCGTAAAAGTGATGGCTATTTGTTGGTGTGTTGGTGGTAATCGCGGTGATGTGGTGGCCAACAATGTTGTGTTAAGGAAGATGACGAATGAATAATATCCAAAATATGATTTGACCCCCTTAGGTCTTAGATGAGAAATAAAATAATCTCTATTAAAATCTTTAAAAGCCATAAATGTCACATAACATTAATTAACCCCCTTTTTTTTTTTTTTTTTTTTTTTTTTTTTTTTTTTTTTAACTTTTATCATTTGATCGTTAAGGTTAAGGAAATAGGTAATTGTTGCAATTAAGTATAAAACACAAGGGGTGTAAGTACTGATAAAAATATTTTATAAAAAAAATAAAACAAAACCAAAACCAAAACCGTAAAATCGCGGACCATTGTTTTTTATACATAAACAAAAACATAACTAAAATATGAAACATAAATTCCAAAAAACAAAACCAAACCACAAAACTAACCCTAACATACACACATATATATAGGAGGGATTAAAATGTAAATAAATAAAAAAACATATATATATATAGACACACACACACACATACACACATATGGGTTTATACAATAAATATATGAAAAAGTGAGGGTATATATGTTATAAAAATATATATATAATTAGTTAGATGGTTTGGTTATGCGGTTCGGTTTCGCCATTACTATCCCAAAATCAAAACTCTTTCGGTTGCCAATTTCAAAACCGCAACAACCACCATTTCATTTAGTTAGTTTCAAAATTAGACTATTTGGTTCAATTTCGCTCAGTTACCCATCGGTTCGGTTTTATGTGTTGGACCACAAACATCATTATAAACATAAAAAACAATAACTTAATTACCTCATAATATCCCCACCAGTGTACAACTTTTTCACCCAACTCCTACAATAATCAACGAAGTTAATAGAACTTCTAGGTAGACAATGTTCATTATAGAGAAAGATCCATCATCAGGGAGAATGACACTAAATCGATCAAATAATATGCATCTTGATAAAGCCACATATAATTGGTCATGACTAAAGACTATTGTAGTTAAATCAACTCCAACAAATTTCACAGATTGCCCCTGTGATTTATGTATTGTCATGGCATATGCCAAACGAACAAGGAAATGTCGTCGCATCATTTTAAAAAGAAATTGAGATGATGATGGAGTCAAAGATATTCTAGAAATGAATGTCAAATTTCCAACTTTATTACTGATCAAAATTCTAGCCTCAATTATATGCGAAGCACACCTAACAACGATCAACTGAGTCCCATTACAAAGTCCATCATTTGGTATAATATTTCTCAGTAACATTATAAGACAACCTATTTTTAGATCTGACTTAAACGGTGATAATTTTGAAGGATCAAATGAATTTAGATACTCATTTGGATAACAATTAGTAAGTAGAGAATCAACTTCATCATTCTTTGACATTTTGTTTGCAACCACGTATGTGATAATTTTTTCGGGAAACATGACTAATGCTGTTAAATTTATAATAATGACATCATCATTCTGCGCATATAGAAAAAATTGTTCAGTTAGAAATATAGGAGTAACAGTGTTAGGCATATCAAGACATGAATAAATAGAAACTATCAATTCTATCTTACTACGACACTTGTGTATGGTTGATGGTAATTGTATAATTTCACATTGATCGCTTCTAATATAATATATATATATATATATATATATATATATATATATATATATATATATATATATAAAATAAAGGTTGGACACGTGTATTATCTTGAGCAAATAGCTACATATATATTTATGAAAGCTTATAATATATATGAAGTTAATATGAATGGAAAGGGGCTTAGCATATATATGGGGGGTTTCATTTCTAATATATATATATATTAAGCATATCAGAAAGGTTAGTGACTGTTTGGGGGTTTCATTTCTAATATATACATTGAGCATATCAGAAAGGTTACAATATATGTATTTGAATGTTTCGGTTCGGATTTCGGCTTCGGATTTCTGGTAGACTTTCTAACTCTTTTACTATATGTATTTGATTTCCCTATTGTGAGATTTACGTTATTATTGTTATCGAATTATAGTTGTTAAATTTCATAAAATAATTATGATTACATGAAAATTATGTGGAAATCATGTTTATGTGTTTTATTTGTTGTATTAACTAAATGCACATATTAAAGGGGATGAAATTCTACTGAGTGTTAACTCACAACCCCACAGTTTTGGTTACAAGGCTGATGGGAATGTAGCTGCATAGGGAATTTCATTTGAATTTCTATTTAACTTGTAATAATTGTATTTATTATTCACTGTTGTAAAATCGACTCGACAATTCGATAATTATAATTATCGTCGTAGTTTGTAAAATTTTTAAAATTTTTACAATCCAAAATATTGCTGACCAAATTCCAAAAAAAAAGAAAATAAAAGGCTTGAAAATAAATATTCCCTTTTACTATCCAAAAAGAAAAATAAATTAAAAAAAAAAAAGGCTTGAAAAAAAGAGAGGATAATCCTTGTTAACCTATTGTTTGAAATCAAGGCATTATTGAATAACATTCAAAACCAAATTAAAGGACATCATTTTCTTTTTGAATTTTTTTATGCGTTAACTGCCCAATCTTCAATGGACTTAATTGCCTCTTTACATCATTTGTAACGATTCCTAATTTGGATAAATATTGATTATTCGGTTTTAGTTGTAAATTCTCCAAGGGGAGAAACAGCATGGCGGCCCTAGAAATTCAGATCGTTACATCAACATTATCAACCTTTGCACTACTTAAGCGCATATTCTCATCCAAAGTCAACACATGTATATCTCTCCAAAGGAATGACTGGCTGAATGAGCAGCCATAATTTGTTGATGAACACCTTTAGGTATAACAGGTAAGATTTGTCTGAAATCATCTCTAAGAACAATAGTGATACCCCCGAATAGTTTTCGATTTTCACAAATATCTCGTAATGTGCGATCCACCGACTCGACACAATACTTATGTTGCATAGGAACTTCATCCCATATAATTAGGTTTGTTTCTCAAAATAGCTCGGCATGCAATGTGTTGATCCTAAGATTTTGATGGACAATTAAAGGTTGATATTTTTTATGGAACTAACGATTTTATTGAGTGTTTCAGTTTCTTAGTTCCAGTGATGAAAATGATTATGAAGATATTGTAACAATGCTAAAGATGATGACAACGTTGAAGAGATTAAGAGTTTGAAGAAATTGAAGAACCTAGGAAAAACAACTCAGATTAAATTCTAACTCTTAATATCCTAATTAAGATCACACATGATACAAAATGATTTTTATAAATATGTGTGTTTTTTATAAGATCCTAATTTGTTAAATTATTTGCTCCTATGTGTAATTAAAAAAGAAATATTGATAATTAATTAAAATTGAATTTAAGAATTTAGTGGAGCTAACCGAGAAAAATAATCAGTTAAAGGGGTGAAAATGTCAAAGAAAATAATTAAGGAGAAGAGTTCCAGCATGGGCAGTCGACAGGTAGGTCGACCTATACTTAAACGATAAAATCTCTATGTCTCTAGGTCAACAGGTAAGTTGACTTATGACGATGGAATTTTGGCTTGGGCTACATCCTAAATTGGACGGTCGATCGATGGATGTGTGTCTGTCGACTAATGGCCAGTTTCGGATTTTGAGGATTTTGATTTAATTACTAACAGTTAACTAGTCGTTATTTGTTTACTTAATTGAGAGATTTTAGGGATATGGATATTTTAAAGATATGATACTCCTATTTGAATATCCCTATTGATATGATACATATATTTTAAGTAGTTCTCAAATTGGTACATATAATTCTTTCTATCCTATCAATTTGAGTTTAAGAAATATTTGAGGGACTAATTTGAAAGTTTTGAAAACTATAATTAAGTCAAAAATACCTAAAATGAAAGATAATGATTTATGGGGGTCTATATGTGCTTTTTAGATACTTATCATTTAAAAACTAACCGTTGGAGGGCTTGTTTTTTCCCTTTTAAATAGACATGCGTTTTTCACTTCAAAGAGAGATGAGATATGAATCATTCTAAGCTATTCAACTCCCATATTTTCTAAAAGTTATCATACTGAGAGTTTTGTGAGAATTGTCTTGAAAATCATTTTTGAGATATTAAAGAAAATTGTTGTTGATTACCGATTTGAAGTTGCATTACTAATCATTATTTATTCGGTGGAATCTTGGTAAGATCATTCCAAATTACTTGTTATTAGTTGTTACTTGATTCTATTATTTATTATTTTGAATTTGATCTTTGAAATTGTTTTCCGGATTTTTTATTGAAAAATATTTTTGAAACAATTTCTTGAGAAATCTGATTACGTGCTACCTAATTTTTGTTTAAAATTAGATTTTGAAAATCTTATTTTTCTATCAATAGTGTTGAGATATTAATTGAGTTCTAATTTATCTAGGGTGGTAGAAGCTCCGAGGAAAAAATCACTTATCAATTTGTAATTAGTGAGTCGAGTGATGGATTGGATACTATTGAGAGTTTCTAATCAAAATGTAGTTGGTTTCAATCTCTTTCGGTAAAGAAATTGAGGTATTAATTCTTCCTTAATTGAATTAGTGAATGATTTGTAAAAGTTCCATCCTTATCTGAAAAAATGATACTTGGAGTGATTATGAGGTTTTGATTCTTGAGCCTAAGGTATAAATAGAATTAGGTTATTCTTGAGTTTGTAAAAAGTAGAGGTTATTCTTGAGTTTGGGAAAAATAAGAGGTTATTCTTGAGCCTGAGAAAAGGAATTTGTAAAAGTTGATTCTGAGTCTGTGAAAAGAATCATTGTGTATAGATTTGATTCCTACCTGTTTAAAGGAATCTTAGTGATTAGTGGGTGCGAATCTCCGTGGAGCTCGAAGAACTAGATTAGCCAAGAGTAGCTTGGTGAACCAGAACATATCGTGGTGTGATACCTTATTTATTTTACTTATATTGTTGTTTGGTGTGCATCTAGTTGATAATACATATCCGTTGCTATAAAGATAATAATTAATTTTAGGATAAAATCAATTGTTTAAATTTTGAAGTATTATTATTATTCTGATAATTTTTTAATACTACCCAATTCACCTCTCCTCTTGAGTAGCTTATTAGGCCAACATAATGATTGTTTACTAAACCCACAAAACAAATTATCATATATATCCAACGGAATGCAAAACGTAGAATGTGTAGTTCAACCTCCTTCAAGTAACAATGAGGCAAGACCAGATGATGCTACAGTAATAACAATATAACAAAGGATGCAACATTTTGTTGCTATTATATTATACAAAAACATTTTTCTAATACCAGCACTACCCTTTAGAAAGAATATTTTACATTGATTAGCAAACATCGATGAAGTAATTGTTTCATAAGTAACATGTTGCCTACCATTAAGAAGATCAATATAAACTTGTACACTTAGGTGCTACATTTCATTTTGCATTTGTCGATGTTCCCATATTAGTCTGTTACCAACTATCATATTATAATTTTTCACTAGTTAAAGCATCGATGGAAAATCATTTAAACTCTTGCTAGATTCTTGAAGAAGTTGATTAAAAAAATACAACCCATAGTTTTTTACTGGCTCTTTGGTTGGAGAGGGAATGTCAAATATGTTATGATGTTTATGAGCTAAATCATCACATATGTTCATTGAAAATTTAAGCAATAATTCACATGGATTTGTTGGAGAACATTGTGTAAGAATAACACAAAATAGTCTCCACAACTGATATCCAGTAATCAAAATTGATGCCTCTTAAAGACACTACACCCATTCACCATCATCTTCCAAAATCCTCCTTCCTACACATGCGGCTTTGAATATTGGATATTCAATGTCGTTGAATGTACGTAACTCTTCAAACAATCGTGGTCCTTTAACCACAATCAATAATAGACGAAGATAAATCCGTTCACCAGAATTGCGCAGGACAAAGTATATTCTACCAATAGCAAACCCTATTGACCGTCGTGTCCATACCTTGCAAGCTATATTTTTTTTTTAAAAAAAAAAGCAAAGGAAACTCCTGATAAGTATAAACACGTGCATCATAATATGCAAAGAAAGATGTCAAAGTTAAACGTTGTGATTATGTCTGTGAAACAATTGCGTCCATCGACTCCTTAGTATTAAAGGCAACACAACACGACGTATCCCAAACAAATGGAACGCCAATCAAACAACTGTCAGAATCTCTTCATGCATGGAAAAACTAAAAAGATGCCAAGTTGCTTCAGATGGTTCAATGTACATCGTATCAAGATATTGTTTGATCTTATATACTCCTCCCAAAGTCAATGTTGCTCGATCAACTCCTTTGTGGATATACTTGTTATTATATTTAATATATCGAAGTTCAGCACAAACTTCAATATTTATATGACAATTGAACGTCTTTGAAAGGTATGCATAGTAAGGAATAATATCTCTATTGTTAACCTTTTGTCCCCTCACTTTGTAAACTTTTTCATTATTGCGACGACGATAAATAGGACATCCTTCTTAACCATGGTGACTTCATCTGCAAAATCTCGCGGATATCTCGTAGTGCATCTACCATTATCCATACAAGGTGCTTGCAGATTTCAAACACCACATAGTTCATGCACCATACACGTTTTTATGGTTTCAAAAAGTTCTGGCTCTTAAATTAGATCGGGAAATTCTTCATAAACTATTCTATCTACTTGTTCACATGTTCAGATTTTGTTTGGACCATCAATAAATATTAATAAATGCATGTGTAGCAACCCCTTTTTTTGGTATTCAGTTGTATATTATGACCAACTTTTTTTTCGAATACTTGTGTCTTTTTAATCTCTTTCATCAGTGCATTTATTTTCAACTCAAACACACGGGTAATTAAATCGGGGTGGTCGGTTGGCTTTTGATGCGGCAACAAAGCTGAAGTAATTTCCGTCCACTTAGGGTTTGCGGTTATGGTGAGAAATAAATCTGGATGATGATTGTACCACGTTATAGCCATCGAATCTTGAAACTTTTTCAAACATTTGTCTCGAATTGTTAAAAAAAATAACAACAAGATAATTCGTTAACCTATTTGATTAGGTTTCAACCTATCTATTGTTTCATCACATATATTCTAATATAGTTCACCAATAATATTTTTTTTGAGTGAGCCTAAAGTAATTTAAGTGATTTTGTTCAGTTGTAGCCTATGCATCTACCAAGAACTCTTGAAATAGTTTTCCTTCTTTTAAAATTGTAGAATACTTTGTCGATTTTTCAAATAAACAATAACTATAATATCGCATTTGAGTTAGTTGGTCATTCGTATATAAACCATTGGTCACATCCCACTGTTTGAATCCAGGTTCCCATCCAAGTTCACCAAAATGGAACGATAAAACATAATGCAATGATAAATAAGTAAGATGACATTAATTGATTTGTATTAATTTTGTTGGCCTAGTGAGCTACCTAAGAGGAGGGTGAATTAGGTAGTATTAAAAATTATTAGAATATAACACTTAAAAAATCAAACAATTAATATTATCTTAAAATTAATTATTATCTTTTATAGCAGCGGATTATGTGTAATTAACTATGTGCACAACCAAATAACAAAATATAAATAATATAAATAATACAACACACATAAATTTATATTGGTTCACCAAGCTACTCTTGGCTAATTTAATCCCCCGAGCCTCACTGAGAGTCGCATCCACTAAACTCAAGATCCCATTAAAGGTAGGAACGATACCCTCACAATGATTATTTTTGCAGGCTTAGAATCAAGCTTTACAATTCCTTTTCATAGGTTAAGGAATAACAACCTCTATCTTTTTACTAGACGAAAGATTAACCTAATTCTATTACAGGAAAAATCACGACCTAATTCTTTTTATACCTTAGGCTCAAGAATTAAACCTCACACAAACACGCTCCAAATATCCTTACCTGGTAAGGATTGAACCGTTACAATTCACTCACAATTCTATAAATGAAGAATTAAAACATAATCTTTTTATACTTCAAGCAAAGATTAAAATCTCAATCTCTTTACTGGAAGAGAATAAAATCAGCTACCCTTGATTAGACACTTCCAATAGTATTTAATCTGTACACAACTCACCAATTACAAAAATTGATAAGTTCTTCCCACTCAGAGCTTCTACCACATCAGATTAATTAATACTTAATTAATGGCCCGAAACTAGTGATAGAAATAGAGGGAGAAAATTCAAAATTTGATTTTAAACAAAAAAAAAAGGGTAACAAGCAATTTAGCACGTAATAATATTTTCTAAAGAAATTGTTTCAAAATATATTTTTCAATAAAAATTCAGAAACCAATTTCAAAAATAAACTTCCAAGAAAATAATAATAATAGCAAATAAGAAAATAACTTGGAACAATCTCACCAGGAATCCAGCGAAAGAATAATGATTAGAATAACAATGACACTTCAGATCGGTAGTAGCAATAATCCACAACAAATGTTTCTCAAGAACAAATCTCAACAAAGATCTCACAATGCACTCAGTATGATTTTAGAATGATGATGCTCAAAAAGTTCAGGAACTGAATAGTTCTTGAATTTTGATTGATTTGAATTATTGGATTTGTTAAGCCTAAAAAACGCAGCTTTATTTATAGGGGTTTATAACAAGCCCTCTAACGGCTAGTTACCATATATCATGACAAATAATTGCCCTCTAATGGCTAGTTACCATATATCATGACAAATAATTACTTCATAAGCCTCCTTATATCATTAAGACTCAATCCTGGTATAATTCACTTAAATATATCTTTTAAAACATTCAATTTAGTCCCTCAAACTTTTACTATATCTCAATTAGATAAGATAGAAAGAATTACATGTACCAAATTGAGAGATATCTAAAATACATGAACCATATCTATAGGAATATTCAAATATGAGTATCATATCTTAAAAATATCCATATTCCTAAGATATCTCAATCAAGTAAACAGATAACAGCTAGTTAATGGCTAGTTTTTGAATAAAATTTGAAATTCCTCAAAACCTGAAACAGGTCGTCGATTGACTAACTAACACCCACCGGTCAACCTCCCAATTCAGGACGTAGCCCAAGACAAAAACTATTCATCAATCGGTCGACTGCCCAACCTTTATCTGTCGACCGAATGATACAGAGACTTTCATAAGTTTACCTACATGTCGACCTAACGATCTAGAGAGTTCATCCTCTAAGCACAAGTCGACTTACCTGTCGATCGAACGATTCAGAGAGTTCCATAAGTCGACTCACCTGTTGACATATTATCCAAAGAGTTAGCCTTATAACCACAGGTTAACTTATCAGTCGACTGACCATTGTTGGAACACTTCTCTCAATTCGATTTTAATTAATTTTCTTTAATGTTTTCGCCCCTTTAATCGATTTCTTTTTTCGGTTTGCTCCACTAAATTCTTAAATTCAATTTTAATTAATTATCAATGTTTCTTTTTTAATTACACATAGGATCAAATAATATAACTAATTAAGATCCTATAAAAAACATATATATTTGTAAAAAAAAAAAATTGTGTCGTGTGTTATCCTAATCGGGAATCATTAGGAGAAAAAATTTAGCCTAAGTTGTTTTCCCGAGGTTCTTCAATTTCTTCAAACTCTTAGTATCCGTCATCTTTGTTAGTCTCTTTAGTATTTAGCATCCATTTCAACTTCTTTATGATAATATCTTCATTGGAACTTATAAACTGAAACACTCAATAAAACCATTAGTTCCACAAAAAACATCAATATTTAATTGTTCATCAAAATCTTAGGATCAACAATCTCCCCCATTTTTGATGATAACAATTACTTTGATGTTTTCTTCAAAACAAAAATGTAACCATACTCCCCCTAAATTTGAGGAGGGATTCTTTAATTCGTTAAAGTAAAGTAATGAAGATAATCATAAGATTTTCAACAAAGAACAAATTTCAATATATAATAAACTCCCTCTTGAGATATTCAACAAAATAATCCAAGCTCCCTCTTAAAATATTCATTAAAACATCAATTAATTCTCCCCCTTTGTCATCTCAAAAAAAATGGGAAAGGTGAACCAAAAACATCATTACTCTAGGCAAGTGTCATGAACTTTAATTTTTCGCTAGAGATTTAGTGAGTATAACAAACTAATCAAAAGTATCAAAATCTTCAATATCATCTTTTTCAATTTAATTATAACACATTACTGCCTCAATTATAAGAACTTCTTCCCCTAAATAATTGTAAACAAGCAAATTCGTGCATAGGAGAATAATCTTGAGGCAATCAAAATATTTCAATAATATAACATGCAATCATATAATTTCAGTTAAGTCCGCACGTCTTACTAATGATACCAAATAATGTCTTCCCTTTATAGAAACAAAACATGTGATCTTTAACGCACTAGAGTAGGAAGCATATCTCAAGAATAAGTTATCAATCATAAATCTAGTGCATGCATAACCATGGATAAGTGCATATTTCTCTTATAAAATATCAACTCCCTTTTTGAATAATAATCATTAATAAAAACATGAGACATTTGATGAAAACTAAACACCTAATTATTATAGGGATATTCATGTGCGACGGTATTGTGCTATATATTCAGAGATCAGGCAGATTAATAAATCATGCAATATATATATCAATAAATCAATAGAAATCCATGTAGACATATAATCAAAGCATGACATTTAAATTTCTTACATAATTATGCAAGAATGAGATTGTTTTAACATTGAGTTGAATGAAGATTCAACTCTAATTAATTATCTCCTTGAATCCACCTTATTTTTATTCTTGACTGAACTTTAAGTTTCGATATGAATATTTGTTTCTCCTTGAGTAATCTTATAACCTGAAATTCTTTGAAGTATACTTGGAAGAAGATCATTAGTAGAAATTAAGTGAACATATATTTATCAATTATTCTTATTAACATGCATGATCACTAATTAATTCCAAGCAATCTTAATCCTATCAATTAATGAAGTTATCTCAAGTAACATGCTCCTTATAATCATTAACGCATAAGAACATGAATCTTAATGATAACATACATAATAATTTTTTAAAACTCTTCTAAAATAATAATAATTTGAAAACCTTTAATATATCATGATATTATGCATTATAATAAATCAAGATATCATTTTAAGAAGCATAACATATTAGCTCAATTCAATACATTTGTAAAAAAGATATATTCATGAATAAGAGCATATTATACAAATGGTCTTGTTAACATGCAACAAATCGTTAACACTACTTAGTGAGAGCACAAATACTTGATTCATTTTCTAAATTATGTAACATGTTTCAAAATCAAGAACATGATATCTACCCGATATAAGCACATTATAAAAATGTGTTAATATATTTTAATTAAATGTGATTACCAGAATCACCATGCAATGTTTCTAAGACAACAAGTAACGCATAGTTTAAACTAGATCTTAGAAACCATTACCAACTTACCTATTTGGCAAGTCAGACACCTCCCTTTTTAATAAATTTAAATCGCGAACTGTTAGGAGTACCTCTTATATCCTTAGTGACGATTTTTCTTTTTTACCTCATTTGTACCACCGATTAATTTGAGTACATAATTTCTCTTAGCCGATGGCTTTGGTACATCTTTCATGTTTTCGCTTGCTGCTTGTGGGTTATTTGTAACTTCACATCTCGAATTTGGTGCATCTTTTCAATTCACACATGTCACTTGTGACTTCTTTGTAGCTTCACATTTTGATTTCGGTACATCATTTTTATTTGCACATGTCGATTGTTGTTTCTTTAAAAATTCACATCTCGACTTTGGTATACCTTTTCACTTTATACATATCGCTTGTGAATTCTTGGTGACTTCCCGTCTTGATCTCTTTGGTTGTTCCTTCTGGTCCAGTCCCAACACTATGTAACTCTGCACAAGCCATTTGTGTAGCTATTTTTGATATCCATTTCACTTTGGATCCATTCTTAACCATAAACTTAGGGTTCTTGAATGGACATGATACTTTAAAATATCCAACCCTGTTGTAATAATGGCATCTCAACTTCGACTCAATTTTTGGTAATAAGGGCAAATATCGAAGTTCTCTTATCATTACTTGATGCTTCAGAACTACTAGAATCTGTATCATCCCATTTTTCATTTGTAGGTCTCTCTTTCTCTTTAGGTTACTTTCTAATCCAACCTCATACTGTTGCACAACCATCTCATGGGCTATCAAATCAATGATAAGTTCATCAGTAGTGAGTTTGGTGAGATCTTTGACCTCTTTGATTGCAATCACTTGATCAGTTCCCTCATATGTGTCTTTTAATGTATCGCATATGTTTTTTCACAGAAATACAACCTGAAATTTTCTTGTACATATTTGCATCTAAATAACAAAGCAAAATGTTAGTAGCCTGTGAGTTAATAGATAATTTTTCTTTATTAAAGGAACTCAGTTGCTCCTTTCTCTTGGCTACTCTATTTTCCATAGGAGTGTATGGACCATCTTCAATAACCAACCATGCCTCGTAATTAGTGGCTTGCAAAAAAACAATCATTCTATTATTCCAAACAACATAATTACTACCTGTAAACAACGGTGGATGGTGCATAGAAAGCCCCTCACCTAGTGTGTCTATCGTGTGCGCAATGTGATCTTTGTTAGCTTGGTGTGTCGATCTAAACTTGCTCTGATGCCAATTGTTGGCGGAGTAAGTGATAGGTGTAAATTACCTATATATATTTCCACACCGAAATTGATAGTTTTCGAGTACGTTTAGTATGTTTTTATTATATTTTAATATGTTTTTATTCTTTTTGTATTAAAACAGGTGTATGGGTGAAAAAGTATGAAATTGTAGCACAAACAATCAATTCGGACCAAAAACGATCGGAGAACGGTGGAAAAACAAGCACGAAGGCAATATTCTGAAAGAAGCCCACCGTCGCGGTAGTGAAAATGCAGAGAAAGGCAATAGATGCGGTAAACTCACAGCCTAGGCAGTGCGATTCACTGCCTAGGCGGTGAAACGACAGAATGTTTTCTAATTCCAGCGCCTTCTCCACTGCCGCGTCGAACTTTAAACCGACATACCCACTGCCTAGGTGGTGACCTCTGCACAGTTTAGATATTTTGTTTAGATATTTTTCCTATAAATACCCATTCATCTCCTCACCTCTGGCGATTAGAGCTCCATTAGGGATAGTATATTTTAGAGAGAGGTTTTGAAAGTGTTCATTTAAATCCTACGGAGAAGATCACAAAGCAAAGAAGGGGGAACAATCTCGAAACGTTTTTAGCAACACATCTTCGGATTAGGCTAAGTTTCTCTCGTTATTTCATTTATTTCTTAACTTAGGAGTATTGTTTGAGCAGGTTTAGCTTAGTTTTCATTGTATAACTGGCTATGGCCATGAGTTAAACAGGTTTTTGTTTAGGGATTAATGTAATTTATGAAAATATTATTTTATTGAGTTTGTGTTTCATTTGCGGATGTTCTTCGTTATTTTGATTGTGTTTGTTTATCATGCTTAGAATGATGTTATGAGAATACGGGGTTTGACAATCCCAGATTTGGACTAGAATAAACGAACGCCACGATACAATAACCCATAAAGGAGTTGAATTATGGATAATCGATGACGTTGGGGCAAGACTCACGTGACCTAGAGTCATTAAGATGTTGAGAGGGACTTCTTCGTTGACTCGAAGTCATGTATTCCCCCATCTTACACTCAGGAGAGGTGGCGAGGGAGTTTTAGAATTGAGATTGTCGATAGGGTAAACACAACGCGACGATCCAATAACTCGGTTGGGAGTTGGATTGTGTGCAATCAATGATGTTGGGGCGAGACTCACATGACCTAGGGTCGTTAAGACGTTGAGGGGGACTTCTTCGTTGACAGGAAGTTGAGTATTCTCCCGTCTTACACTCGGGAGAGGTGGCGGGGGAGTTTACAAACTGAGAGTGTTGGATAAGTCGAACGCCGTTAACGCAAACTAAAACGAGACCAAATACGTTTTTGTAGACAAAAGTTAATCCCTAGACAATACTTTCCCTAAACATCTCATAATAGTATTAGTATAGTTAATTTGATTAGATTAATTAACTTAGTATTAATATTATTAATTTTTAAACACATTTATTTTCACCTAGATAAAGTTAGCTCGTGAAAAATGCGATACTCAATAATAGTCAAAATCAATCCTTGTGGACACGATAACCCTAACTCTCCCGATCTATACTAAAACTTGACCTCGTATACTTGCGAGTGAAAGTAGCAGCGTAGTCACACGCTACCAAGTTTTTTGCACCGTTTCCAGGGATTGTGTTTTTGGTTATTATTGATATTGTGAGTAAATGACCGAATTTTATTTTAAGCATTTCTCTTTGTGTAATTTTTTGTTTGTAGTTTTGGTTTTTGTTTTTCCGTAGGGTGCTTGAATATGGTAGATCAACAAGTACTCTTGCAGTTCTTTCAACGGTATTCTGAGCCATTTTACTGTGCTTGAGATCGATACAAGGATTTGCTACTCCGATTTCTAAACCATCATTTCCCAACGGAGAGTCAACTCCTCAATTTCCTCGACGGGTTACAAGCCGCAATCACAATATGGGTGGAAGGAGAAAATAGATCCCCCTCTCTCTACGACCTAACCACGGACAAAGCCATTTGGTCGTTGGAGGAAATGTCGGCCTATGATTATCAAAGTTGGAATCATTCACTAAGTCACCAAAGCTCGGGGGATTTTTCCAACAACACGACACCATGGGTTAACATTTCGGATCACGACGATTAGTCTTCCCCCAATCTGGAAGAAACGCTCGCAACCGTTATGGGCGAGACTCAGAGATTGTTCAGGGAGATGTATGACCGGATCAACGAGCATGAGGATCGTCTTGATCATATCGAGACGGTCTATGTCGATATCGATGAGACCGTAACGTCTTTACAGATGCAAATCGGTAATCTTTTTTGCTTTGTTGAGTCTGAGGCAGGATCGGTGGCACTGAGAGGCGAACAAGCCGAATCCAATTATGAAAGCCACCGTGAGGAGCCGGAAACGAGCGGAAGGAGCTTGGGAGAGTTCAATTATGCTTATTCGAATGAGACAAGAACCCAAACATGGATCGATAATTGTGATTCATCACCATTGGAGATCCAAATAGTGATGCTGCCATTGATTCTAGATGATCACATCTACGAGGATCCGATGTGGTTCACTTATCCTTTGTTGCCAATAGCAACATTTTTTCATACCCACCAAGTACATGAACCAGTGAGGCATGTCGTTGAAAGCCAGACCCGAATACCAAATCTCGCCAAGCTTGAGGGCGTTGACAATCAAGACCCATATGTGGTGTTGTACGACACTTACTACGGGCGGAAGCCATTCTTTAACGAGCACTTCGGCGTGTCAAGCTGATGACCTTAAACCAAACGCTTCTTGGGAGGCAACCCAAGGAAAAAATTAAATTAGATCTGTCATATCTGATTTGATTCGAAGGCGAGAGTCTTTCGCCTCCCAGGTATGTGTTCTAAACCCCTGTCTTCATTATCATGCTATAAACTGTCATTGGGATCACTGATAGGGTTGTTGTGATCATTGCCTGTTTGAGTTGGGTGTGATGTTTTTAGTATGTTTTAGTTAGTATGTTTTATTGTTTCTACGTGTGCAAGTTTGTTTATGATAGTTTTTGTGTTATGTGCTGAGTTTTGATGTCATCTGGGCCATTACCCGATTATGAGTCTGTCTCCTGATTGTTTATTGAGGTCAAGCGTAAAACTCATGTATGTATGTTCTGTGTGCTCAACGTTATGTTTTAGTAATAGTTATTATAGATCCTACTTGCACGAGCACGTTAACTCAATATTAAACTGTCTCATTTATTTGAAAACGATTACTTGTCACCTAAATTCATGATATTAGGGTTTCTAGAACTTGATTTGGGGAAAATTTGAGGTGAAATCCTAGGTAAGGTAGTTTGGAAGACATGATTTAGGCATTCATTTTCTCGCTTGAGCCTTTTTAAGCCAACCTTGTTAAATCATTACCCTGTCGAAGCCCAAATGCCGTTTCAATTTTAAACACTTAACAAATACCATGACCAATTGAAATTTTTCCAAACCTTTATCGTTTAATCGAAGGCACAAAGAGAGTGAATCAAGTTAGCATTCATTATACTACATGATGTCAGTGGTTGAGTTTTGGGCGAGCTATTAATTGGTTCGGTATTCGAGTACTCACTTGTCATTTTTTGTTCATATTTCACATACCTCTTAAATTGTAACAATCAAATAAGTTTGGGGGTGTGCTCGTTGAAAAAAAAAATCAAATGTAAATACGGTTTTTATTTCCGTTTCTTTTTGACAAGTGAGTACGTTGGTCTTAAAAATGTTTGTTCGGAATTGTTTACAATTTATCTGTGGGGTTTTGAGTGTGAGTGTCCTAAGCGATATACCTTGGGTCACGTTAAGTTAACGACGTTAACCTGTTTTCTCTTTCAAAATTACCCTTGGTCATTTGTCCTAAACCGAACCAAGACCTATTGATCTTTTTGAACTTCCGAGCCTACATTAGTGGAGAATAGTTCTCGGGTCAAGCCTATGGATTCCCTATACCTTTGGGTTTTTTCTATCCTACGCTTATATGGTAGATAATTCAATCCGATTAATGGACAATTATATATTTGAGTTTTAAACACACACACACACACACACTTTAGCAGGATCTTTAATGGCATTTACTATTATAAATGTTAAAATTCTAGAACACTACATGATGTGTTTTTATGCCTGAACTCGATAGGATTGGGGGCTGATGAGGGACACTTCGTTTGGTCGGTAGATGATACTCAAAATTTGCACATATTTGTTTTTCGTGTTTTTCATTTTTAGTACTTAGTTTTTATATTTTCTTTTATTGCGTGGGTATTTTGCTCGAGGGTTAGCAAAATTTCGAGTTTGGGGGTATTTGATAGGTGTAAATTACCTATATATATTTATAAATCGAAATTGTTAGTTTTCGAGTACGTTTAGTACGTTTTAATATGTTTTTATTATTTTTGTATTAAAACAGGTGTATGGGTGAAAAGGTATGAAATTAGAGTGTAAACGATCAATTCAGACCAAAAATGGTCAGAGAACGGTGGAAAAATAAGCACGGAAACAATATTCTGAAAGAAGCCCACCACCGTGGCGTCCAAACCACCACCGCGGCAGTGAAAATACAGAGAAGGGAAATAGATGCTGTAAACTCACCGCCTAGGTGGTAAAATGGTAGAATATTTTTCAATTCCAATGCCTTCTCCACCGCCGCGGCGAACTTTAAACCGACATACCCACCGCCTAAGCGGTGACCTCTGCACAGTTTAGATATTTTGTTTAGATATTTTTCCTATAAATACCCCTTCATCTCCTTACCTCCGGCGATTAGAGCTCTATTAGGGATAGTATATTTTAGAGAGAGGTTTTGGGAGTGCTCATTCAAATCCTAAGAAGAAGATCACAAAGCAAAGAAGGGGGAGCGATCTCGAAACGTTTTTAGCGACAAATCTTCGGACTAGGCTAAGTTTATCTCATTCTTTCCTTTATTTCTTAACTTAAGAGTATTGTTTGAGCATGTTTAGCTTAGTTTTCATTGTATAACTTAGGAAACGTTTTTAGCGACAAATCTAACTCCCGACCAGGTTATTGGATCGTCACGTTGTGTTTACCCTATCGATAGGGTAAACACAACGTGACGATCCAATAACCTGGTCGGGAGTTAGATTGTGCGCAATCAATAACGTTGAGGCGAGACTCAAGCGACCTAGGGTCGCTAAGATGTTGAGAGGGACTTTTTCATTGACATAAAGTCAAGTATTCTATCGTCTTACACTCGGAAGAGGTGACGGGGGAGTTTACGAATTGAGATTGTCGGATAAGTTGAACACCGTTAACGCAAACTAAAACGAGACTAAATACGCTTTTGTAAACAAAAGTTAATCCATAGGCAATACTTTCCCTAACATATCATAATAGTATTAGTATAATTAATTTAATTAGATTAATTAACTTAGTATTAGTATTATTAATTTTTAAACACATTTATTTTCGCTTAGATAAAGTTAGGTCATGACAAACACGGTACTCAATAATAGTTAAAACTAATCCCTGTGGACACGATAATCCTAACTCTCCCGATCTATACTAAAACTTGATCTCGTATACTTACGAGTGAAAGTAGCGGCGTAATCACGCGCTACTAAGTTTTTGGCGCTGTTGTCGGGGATTGTGTTTTTGGTTATTATTGATATTGTAAGTAAATGATCGAATTTTACTTTAGGCATTTCTTTTATGTTTAGGTATTTATAACTTGATGTATAATAAATAATAATAATAATAATAATAATAATAATAATAATAATAATAATAATAATAATAATAATAATAATAATAATAATAATAATAATAATAATAATAATGATATTAACTGGCCGTATATTTGCAGACGGTAAACCGCGTTGTTGAACTTGTCAACTTGAACCTTCAGCTACCCAACATCAATAATTGGTGGAGTAGTTTGCTCTCTAAGTGAGTTCATTGTTAAAGTTCTAGAAAAATGTGTTTTACCAATATTGAGTACAAAAGGTAAATTTGCTTCAAACTCACCATAACTTCCATGGATTTCAATTGTTAGGGGATGAGATGATAAAAATTGATCATTTGTCCCTGATTGGCCAACAAATATTAATATCGGTGAGATCTCATTAATAATGAAAAGACTCAAATATGCATTTAAGTTGCGTGGAGAATGCAAGTCTACTGTAACATCATGGGTCATTTCATTATCCATATTTAGTGGATTATATGGACTTGTATTTCCTAATTTTGATGGAGTCGCAGATGATTCTTCTACCAATAATTCGTCTCTTTCCAAATGTTCACGATTCAAAGAAATTTGGCGATGGAGTCTCTCTTTTTCTCGTCTCGGATGTTGCGCAAGGTTACCTTTTGACAAAACAACAACGCATTTGGCGACCTCTATTTTCTTTCTTCCTCATTGTGCTAAAGTATCTTCATGGGCCATCTCGACATCAATGACTGGTGGAGTAGTGTGCACCCAAAGGATGTTTATTTTTGGAGTTGTAAGGGAATATATTTCAGCAAGATTGAGTAGAGAAGGTAAGTTAACTTCAACATTATAGGTCATTTCACCGTGACTTCCAGGGTTTTTCCTTGTTGGGGAAATAGCCTAAGATGATAAATATTTATTCACTGTTGCCGGATTGGCCAACAAATCTTGATACAAGAAGGACCTCATTTACATTGAAAGAACTGAGATGATCAAGTCTGTAACGACCCAGTTTCCTAGAGCCGCCACGTGGTTTCTCCCTTTGGAGAATTAATACTAATATCAACCGACTAATATTTTATTTGATAAAATCCAAGAGATTTTTACAAACATACGACGATAATTATAATTATCGAATTATCGAGTCAATTTTATAAAAGTAAATAATAAATACAATTATTATAAATTAAATAGAAATTCAAATAAAATTCCTGGCGCAGTTTCATTCTACCAACCCTACAATAAAAAATGTGGGGTTAAGTCGGACCTCAGTAGAATTTTTAACCCTTTTACTACGTGCATTCAATCAATCCATAAATAAACACATAAACATGTTTTTCATATAGTTTTCATATAATAATCTTAAATATTTCATGAAAACTAACAGTTAAAATTTAACAACAACTTCAGCATAAATCTCATAATCAAGAAAGAGATTAAATATAAATATTAAAAGAGTTAAAATTCTACATTAAATTATAATAGTTGATGGGTGATTTTCTTTTGATCTATCTTCTTCCATGGCACTTCGGCTTAATCACTCGAGTCAACATTTACAAAATTACACTTAACATATATATATATATATATATATATATATATATATATATATATATATATATATATATATATATATATATAAAATTGTATATAATAATATTAATATATCTTGATTTCTTTCAAGACACACGTGTCAACATTTTGATTTTCTATTTACAAAATTATGCTTAACACCTCATAATTTATATAATATTATTATTAGACTCGAAAATTATACTTGCAACCCCGAAAATTATCAAATAATTTATATCATCAATTTACAAAACAATCTCAAAAATATTAAATTTATATAGAATAATATACTCAAAAATAATAATTTTTGAGGTGTTACAATCTAACTCTTTTAAATAAATTTTTCCCTCGAAATTTCATTCAAAATAGTTATAGTTCAGAATCGCATCGCATGGTCATATAAGTCACACTTAATTCTAGAATAATTATTCTCTGTGTAGGATCCCGTAACTGAAAGTCACCCACAGTTCATAACCGACAAAATCCATTCCACATATCCGCATTTGCGGTGGCCCACATTATATTCAATATGGTGCACTTTGGTCAATAATCGCTAACATAGATAATTGTCAAAAAAATTTATGCCCCTAAACACCTCCATTGTGCACTCTGATAAAATATCAATAATAATAATAATAATAATAATAATAATAATAATAATAATAATAATAATAATAATATATCTTTAAATCATTATGATAGTCTCACTAGATTGGGTTTATCTTAATTCTAATAGGTCTACAATTTCAATAATTTTCTTACTTGGCATGACTTTTCAAGTCTATTACCATATCTCATTGCTAACATTTATCAATTATATCCAACATTCAAACCAATATGTTCACAACCAGCATCATAAGCGGTAAATAGCCCAATTTCTTGTGGACTGTCCCATGAGACTAAAAATAATCAATTTCAATATTCACATTAAAATTTCAATAATCTCGTAAACGTTTTCATAAATATCAATACAATTCAAACTTCAAATAATAGATTTTTCAAAATATGTCTAAAAACATATAAATACCTCTAAAAAATTCAATACTCATAGAATGTAACGTGTGTAACATGTATATAAAAATATTAAACAAAACCCCCCATTTGAATTTCTGAAATATCATTTAAACTCAAATTAAAAATTTACGTAAAATGTATATAAAACTATTATATAAAGTCCCTTCAAAAGTCTCAATAATTACCTCACACTCTGACCCTACCAATCGTTAATAGTGGACCAACATCTATATGAATATTTTTTTCGATGTACTGTCTTTATAATACAGAAACAACTTATGGATTAAGTATTTTTTTTTATTTTTTTTTATCAAAATCCATTTCAACAAATATTACCACATTGGGAAATATCGAAATTCTGAAAATATCATAGAACAACCGAATTTAAATCGACAGATCAACTCACTTTTATATATAAAAAAAAATATCATACTTCTTACTAGTTATAGGATCGTTTTACCTTACGATCAAGAGTTATCATATCAACTACTTGCAGTACTTATCCTCCTGACAGGTCTCAACACAACATATTAATACTCCATTCCATATTCGATTTTTTTTGTCAAATCAACAACATATATTTTTTTTTATCAACTGCAGGACTTGCGCTCCTTTCAGGTCTAACAACATAGTCATAATCAATTTCATATTCAACTCTACCACATTATATCATCAATATCATATTCAACTCTACTATATTAATAATCAATACTATATTCAACTCCACTATATTAAAAATCAACAACGCATGGTAAAAACCACCATATCACGATGATAATCATCATTGTCAACAACAACAACAACATATATCAATCACCTACAGGACTAGCTCTCCTGACAAGTCACAACATAATGTCCTACAGGACATGTCTTCCTGTAAGGACCAACAACATCTTGTGGAACATGCCCTTATGACGAGACAACTATGACATAGCAGGATAATAAAAACTATTTTCTACTTTTAAAATTTTTTACTCAATCCATTTAGCAAGATTTATCAATTATTTAACACCCATAATAAAAATAAAACCAAAATAAACAACCTGCGTTTAGCCTATCAAAATCAAGCTGTTCATTTTCATCAACACTTTTTTTTCCAATGTAATACGATAATATAATTTGATAATTTACATAGAAGACAATAAATATTTGTTTTTAAACCAATAACTCTATAGGCCACGACTAACACGACACTCACCCAGTCTTACTTAACTTACTATTGGTAATGGATATCAATTTCAAAATCTTCGGGGTCCATTTAAATACCGAAGGGTCAAAAGTTCATTTTTCCTAGTAAAATTCAATAATCATAATCAAACTAATAAGGCTAATTATGGATATTCATAAAATAGATAAACATGCATGCGAAATCCACTACCTAGGACAATGGTATCCACAACCCAAGGCAAGTGGAGTACATGGTTCATGGCTAAAACACTAAAATTCAAACAAGATAACAAAAAGCTAATGTCACTTGAACATACATGTGAACATAATAATAGAAGTCCATCTTCAAAAGATACTTATGTCCACCATCCAGGAAAATGGTGCTCATATTTCAGGCCTAAAAAATCGTAATAGTACAAGTTTTTAAACAAGAGAACAATTCATATAAACATAATAATAAAGTCCACCATCCTAAAAATTGAGCTCATATCTCATGGCTAAAAATGGAACAAGATACCACTTTCTATATATATATATATATATATATATTAATTAATGAGTTATACGAAAATTATTATTTTTAAGTATTATTTCACTTATTATGAGTAATGGGTACCATAACCCAAGTTTAGAGTAGTCGTAACCTACACTTTGATACTACTTTGTAACGACCCAATTTTCCAAGACCGTTACGCTGTTTCTCCCTTTAGAGAATTAATATTAAAATCGAACAACCAATATTTTCTTTGATAAAATCCAAGAGATTTTCACAAACATACGGCGATAATTATAATTATTAAATTATCGAGTCAATTTTACAATAGTAAATAATAAATATAATTATTACAAATTAAATAGAAATTCAAATAAAATTCCTGGCACAGTTTCATTCTCACTGACCCAGCAATCAAAACTGTAGGGTTTGAGTCAAAGTTTAGTAGAATTTTTAACCACTTTACTATGTGCATTCAATCAATCCACAAATAAACACATAAATATGTTTCCTATATAATTTTCACATAATAATCCTAAATATTTCATAAAAACTAACAGTTAAAATTTAACAACAACTTCAGCATAAATCGCATAATCAAAAGAGAAAAATTAACTATAAATATTATAAGAGTTAGAAATTCTACCTTAAATTATAATAGTTGACATATGATTTTCTTTTGATCTGTCTTCTTCCATGCCGCTTCGGCTTAATCACTAGAGACATACACACATACACTAATAATGATATTAATCTCCGTACATAACTTGATTTCTTCTATTCATATATATGATATTAATTAATAACATGATTGCTTCCAAGACACACATATCAACATTTACAAAATTACACTTAACATATATATCTATTTATAAATATAATAGTATATAATAATATTAATATATCTTGATTTCTTTCAAGACACACACTTGTCAACATTTTAATTTTCTGTTGATCTTAAGATTTTGATGGACAATTAAACGTTGATATTTTTTGTGGAACTAACAATTTTATTGAGTGTTTCAGTTTATTAGTTTCAATGAAGAGATTATCATGAAAATGTTGAGAAAACTGCTGAATGGATGCTAAAGACATTGACAAAGATGATGCATATTAAGAGATCGAAGAATTTGAAGAACCTAGGGAAAACAACTCAGATTAATTTTTTACTGTTAATGTATCCCGATTAGGATCATACACGACATAAAATGTTTTTATAATTATGTGTGTTTTTTATAGGATCCTAATTAGCTAACATATTTGCTCCTATGTGTAAATGAAGAAGAAACAATTGATTTAAGAAAGATAATTAATTAAAAATTGAATTTAAGGATTTAGTAGAGTTAATTGAGAAAAGAAATTAGTTAAAGGGGCAAAAACATCAAAGAAATGTAGTGAAAAATTAATTAAGGAGAGGTGTTCCAGCAGGGTCGGTTAACCGATCAACATGGATTGGTCAACCGATGTAATAGAGTTGGGAAAAAGATTCGGTCCCTGAATGGTTTGGTCAACAGGTAGGCTGACTTATGAAAGTGAGACAAACTCTCTGAAATTGGTTAAAGGGGCAAAAACGTCAAAGACATTTAGTGAAAAATTAATTAAGAAGAGGTATTCCAGCAGGGTCGGTTAACTGATCAACATGCATCGGTCAACCAATGGAATGGAGCTAGAAAGAAGATTCAGTCCCTAAATGGTTCAATCGACAGGTAGATCGACTTATGAAAGTGAGACAAACTCTCTGAATCTCTCGGTGAACAGGTAAGTCGACTTATGGTTAAAAGATGAACTCTCTGAATTGCTAGGTCGACAGGTAATTCGACTTATGAAACTTTCTGAATCGTTCGGTCGACAGATAGAAAAATGAGCAGTCGACTTATGGCCAATGAATTTTTGCTTGGGCTACGTCCTGAATTGGGCGGTAGACCGATAGGTGTTGGTAGGTCAACAGATGGCCAGTTTCAGGATTTGAGATTTTTATGGTTATGATCCAAAAGGTAGCCGTTACTATCCATTTTATGGTTAAGATATACGAGATATCTTAGGGATCTGATAGTTTTTGAGCTATTTAGTTAATATTTTAATATCCCCATAGATATAGTTCAAGTATTTTGGATATCTCTCCATTTAGTTCATGAAATTCTTTCTATCTTATCTAATGGAGATTGAGTATAAGTTTGATGGACTAAATTGAATGTTTTAAAAGATATAATTAAGTGAATTATACCAAGAATAAGTTTTAATGATATAAGGGGCTATTGGAGTAATTATTTGTTATGAAATGTGGAAACTAGCCATTAGAGGGCTTGTTGTAATCCCCTATAAATAAACCTGCGCTTTTTAGGTTTAAAAATCCCAATAATTCAATTTTGAAGAGTTATTCAGTTTTTGTGCTTTCTAAGAGTTATCATACCGAGAATATTGTGAGAATTTTCTTGAAAATTATTCTTGAGATATTTTGAAGTGGATTATTGTTGATTGCCAACTCAAGGCTTCATTGCTTATCATATTTATTGGTGGATTTCTGGTGAGATTGTTCTAAGTTGATTACTATCAATTGATTATTTATTATTATCATATTCTACTTAGAATTTGATCTTTGAAATTGTTTTCCTGTTTTTAAATTGAAAATTATTTTTGAAACAATTTCTTAAGAAAATCTAATTACATGCTAAATTGCTTGCTACCCATTTTTTTTTTTTTTTTGTTTAAAATCAGATTTTGAAATTCTCACTGTATTTCTATCACTAGTATTGGGATATTCATCGAGTTTAAATTTATCTGGGGTGGTAGAAGCTCCGAGTGAAAAAATCACTTATCAATTTTGTAATTGGTGAGTTGAGTGTCGGATTAGATACTATTGGGAGTGTCTAATCAAGGGTAGATGGTTTCAATCTCTTTTGGTAAAGAGATTGAGGTTTTGATATTTTGCCTAGAGTATAAAAAGATTAGGTGTTAATTCTTCCTTGATAAAATTAATTTGGGTAATTTTGTAACGGTTCAATCCGTACTAGATAAAATTATATTTGGAGCATTTTTGTGAGGCTTAATTCTTAGCCTAAGTATAAAAGAATTAGGTTAATCTTTAACCCATGAAAAAGATAAGGTTATTCTTGAACCTGTGAAAAGGAATTGTAAAGGTTGATTCTGAGCCTACGAAAAAAATCGTTTTGTAAGTGTTTGGTTCTTACCTAGTTAAAGGGATCATAGTGATTAGTGGGTACGACTCTCCGCAGAGCTCAAGGAACTGGATTAGCGAAGAATAGCTTGGTGAACCAGTATAAATTTCTAGTGTGTTGTATTCTTTTATTTATTTATTTTTGTGTTGTTTGGTGTGAACGTAGTTGATACTTAATTTCCGCTGCTATATAGATAATAATTATTTGAATTAATTTTTATTTATCCAATTCACTCCCCATCTTGGGTGCTCACTAGGCCAACATTTTCCATTTACAAAATTACACTTAACACCTCATAATTTATATAATATTACTATTAGACCCAAAAATTATACTTGCAACCCCAAATATTATCTAATAATTTATACTATAAATTTACAAAACAATCCCAAAATATTAAATTTATATAAAATAATATACTCAAAAATAATAATTTTTGGGGTATTACAAAGTCTGTCTTTCTCTTCGTGAACAATGCAAAATAGTAGTTTCTGACACAACATTAGCGCATTTAAATACATCTCTTTCATTTCTTGCTCATTGTGCTAAAGTAGCTTTTGAGACAACATTCTCACTATCATTTTGCAGATTCGGTCTCTCTCGTTCCCTTCGAAGTCGTTGGGATAAAGCACATTTGATATGACATTATCATATAACACCTAAAAATAACGACATGATTACGACATTTTAAAAAGTATATGCACTGCATACGAATGAGTATAGACAACTAAAATAAAACAATCTACATACCACAATCGTATCGTATAAAGGTAAGTCACCACGTTCCACGATGCCTTCGGGCTCGGGGTACAAACTGTACTTTGATTTGGACCACAGTGAGTAACAAAAATACAACAGAGGTGTTAAGTGGTACCCCCACGTTGCTCATTTTAATAACATTATAAAGTGTCATAAAATTAAAATTTAATGATGGCCTTTTTAATCCCTATAGTTTGATTAAATTATACTTACACTATGTGTTAGATTTTCATTTAGGTTGTCATTTTAAATGTGCATCATATAAGAATGTGTACAAACAACTAACTATAACAAAGGTCCACGTTTCCCATGTATTAGGAACGTTACAATTGACTAACCATATGTTAGTTACATGATTACCGCCATATCCCACGTTTAATGGTAGAAGATCATGGCCATATCCTATGCTATTAGGAGAGTATCAAGGAAAAGGTGACCTCACCAATGAAATGGCACAAACTGAGAAAATCTATATAAAGGGAAGGTATCAACATATTATTTTTACGATTGATTCAAGTGCTTATGTTTTCATCATAAACAAACTTACTTATTCTGACGCCGGAGGTTCTTTGACCATACCGGTGTCCCCCTTAAGAACTAATCGGTTTTGTAGGTTGAAGAAGGAAGTTGCAAATGTTTTTATCATGTGAGAAGCTCTTTGCACGTGTTGGGAATTTTTGCCAACATCATTTGGCACCGTCTATGAGAAACAATTACAAAAACGCTTATCTTCGTAACGATAAGGCACTTACGAGCAAAGGAGAAAACCCAAGTCAAAGCAGCAACGTTCTACCACCTGCTGACAATGAAGGTCCTATAGCAGTGTTGGAATAGAAGTGTGCTAAACCTCCACCAGAGGTGCAAAGCACTGATTCAAAAATCAATGCTCTAATAGGGAAAAATATCAGAAATGGTGGACGTAATCAGATGGATGGTACAACATATCGCCAAAAACACACGACAACCCCCTATCATTAATAACGGTTTGGGAGAAGAAGCAAAGTCGCCAGGATCTTCAGAACCACCATCCTAAGGAGAAAGAGCTTTCTAGGGAGATGCTAGAGACCAACTACCGGAAATGAGGGTTTTCAGCTGAACTGAGACCGTTCATTCTTATCAGTAGTCCACAAACAGGGAGGAGAGAAATTTTCCCTGAATAAACTGGAAATGCTGCTAAAGGGAACTAAGATGTCATTCACCTCAGACATCTTGGAGGTACCACTCTCAAAGAAGTTCGATCCCACAAAGTTTGAGAAGTATGATAGGAAAATAGACCCTATTGACCATATGCTCCAGTTCAAACACGTCATGGCGTTGTATGGAGTAGGTGACTTTGCGTAGTGCAGATCTTTTGCCAAAACCTTAAAAGGATCCGCCTTGGAGTCGTTACAGAAGCTTCCACCTAACTCCATCTCATCGTTCACAGAATTTGGGAAGATGTTCATCAATCGCTTCATAACCAGCCAAAGGTTGATGAAGGGACCTGATTATCTACTGGCCCTGCGACAAGGAAAGGGAAAGTCCCTATGCCAGTATATGAATCGGTATACCGAAAAACTGACTTGTATTGAGGGTTACGACACTAACCTTATTATCAACGCATTCACTTTAGGGTTGCGCCACGGTAGATTCCAAGACTCTTTCACCAAGCATAAACCGATGAATATGTCTGAGCTGATGGAGAAAGCTAAGCCTTACATGAAGCTAGAGGATGTCAAACTTGCAAGGGAATGAAATGGATCAGCCAAAGATCACCCTGAGCAAAGAAAGAAGGACCACAACAAAACAAGGGGAGCAATTCAAAAAGATTGAAAGACCATCCTAGAAACTGAGGTTCAAGATTGGATACACGTCAAGAACCAAACCTCTCAGGTCTACGAATGCCAATCTCCAGAATTTTGCATGAAATTTGGTTATCTGAGGTGGTTCAATGGCTAGGACACAGATGAATGCCGGGAGCTCAAAAAGGAGATCAAATAACTAATTGACATGGGTTAGTTACGGGACTACTTGCAGGAGCATTCAAGGGACATAAAGATATCCAGAAGAAAAATCCATCACGAAAGTCATGACAAGGAGTGCAAAGATGACAGCCCTAGCAGTAATCATGAAGTCATTTACATGATAAATACTGTTGGACCTACTATTGAAAAAACCAACCGTGAACGGAAGAGGAAAGTATATGAGGTAGCGTTGGAGCATAGCTATGGATAATCAATGTCAGTAACCATGAAGCCAGGACCGGTCATCACCTTCACTGACGATAATTACAAGGGGATAGTTTACCCCCACGAAGATGCCCTAGTCATAGCCCTCTAGATCTCTAGTTTCAAGGTAAGACAATTCCTTGTTGATACATGCAGTTCTGCTAACATCATCTTTGTGAACACGCTGAAGCATATGGGAATGCCCAGTTCAAATGTTAGCTCAACTCAAACAGTCATGGTAGGATTCAATAGAGGCCACATCTCTCCCAAAGGAAATATCACCTTGTCAGTCACGGCTAACAAAGAAGAAAATGGGTACACTAAGGCCACTGAATTCATGGTAATGGACTTCACCTTTCTTTACAATGTGATACTTGGACAACCATGGGTATATGCAATTAAAGTTGTGGCATCAACATTCCACCAATGCATTAAGTATGCAAAAGATGGTGCAGTAGAGGTAATACAAGGAGACCAGGTAGCATCTAGGTAGTGTTTTGCAATAGATATGAAAGGGAATTAAAAAAAAAAAAAAAAAAAAAAAAAAAAAAACAAACTTATAGCAATTAAACTAAAGCAAAAAGAAGCTCCACCGAATAGCTCACCTCAGGAGATCGATGATTTCAGAGAGCACCCCAGTGTTCTCCAACCTGCTGAGTAGGTACGAGAATTACCTTCAAATAAGGAGCTTAGAAGCTGATGATATGGGAATCCCTAAGCCAAACTATTATAAAGTAATGCAATTTGGTTTGAGAAATATAGGAGAAACTTATCAACGACTGGTAAACCATATGTTCCGAGAGAAAATTTGACCAACCATGGAGGTCTACATAGACAACATATTAGTCAAAATCTCTAAGAAGAAAAAACACCTGAGACATCTGGAGGAAGTTTTTGCTATACTGAGGAGGTTCAATATGAAGCTAAACCCAGAAAAATGCACTTTCGGTGTGGTATCTGACAAATTTCTAGGCTTCGTGGTGAACCAATCATGAATCATGGTCAATTTAGGGCAGATAGAAGTCGTCCGAAATATAAAATCCCCCATTAGAGAAGTTCAAGTGCTGACATGAAGGTTAGCAGCCCGTAATAGATTTATCTCCAAATTTACTGATAGATGTGCCTCTTTCTTCAAAATTTTGAAAGAAAGCAAGAACTTTTAATGGGATAAAAACTGTGAGCGGGTGGTGTAGTCCATCAAAGACTACTTGGGTTCAATTGAAATGCTAGCCAAAGTAAACCCAAGAGATGAGCTCTACTTGTACTTAGCGATGACCTCGGTCGCAGTAAGTGCAACACTAGTAAAAGATCACCTAATAGGGTAAAGACCAGTTTAGTACATAAGCAAGTCTCTAGTCCTAGCTGAAACTTGCTATACTGAACTGGAAAAACTTGTCCTAGCTCTGGTAACTTCAGCTTGGAAGTTGAGGCCATACTTTCAAGCACATAAGATCAATATACTGACCTTTAATCCCCTTAAAGCAGTAATGCATAGACCAGAGGCCTCCAGACATCTCATAAAGTGGGCAGTAGAAGTTAGTAAGTTATTCATCAAGTACAAGTCCAGAACAACAATTAAATGGTTGGTCGATAGAGCCTTAAACATGAAGGGGTGTGGCATAGGTATAGTCCTAGAAATACCCGAAGAGTATCAGCTTGAAAGAGCAGTGTAGTTTGGTCTTCGAACCTCCAACAACGAAGTAGAGTATGAATCATTAATCATTGGGTTGACCATCGCCAAATGATTAAGAGCCCAAAATCTGGAGGTACGATCACATTAACAACTGGTGGTTAACCAGATAAACGGAGTGTATACAGTAAATGAAGAAAGGTTACGTCTTTACGTGGAGAATGTAAAAGAGCTAACCACCTTACTCTAAAGCAGTAAATTTGAAGTTGTCCCAAAAGCTGAAAATGAGAAAGTCGACGCACGGTCCGTACTAGCATCTTCATTCAGACCTAATCAATGGTCCAAAATGGTGGAATTCCTTAAGTAATCATCAATAGCAGTACCAACCAACCTTTGCACAGGCATGGGGGAGAACTGGATCAATAAGAGGACTAGAAAATCTCTTTAGTTCGATATCTAAAAGAAGGAACTCTGCTCGACAACAAAGAATTAGACAGAAAGATCCCATGCAGTATGTCAGGGTATATGTTGACCAATGATAACCTGTATAGAAGATTTTTTTCTCAACCTCTGTTTCTTTGTTTAGGACCAAAGGAAGTCACCTATGCACTGCAAGAGATCGATGAAAGGGTTTGCGAAAATCATTAAGGAGGAAGAACCTTGGTACACAAGACACTCAGAATTGATTAATATTAGCCAACAATGAGCAACGATGCACAAGAACACATCAAGAAATACGACAAGTGCCAACGATTCTCCAATGACATCAAAGTCCTAGCACAAGAGTAAACACTGATAACCAGCCCTTGGCCTTTTGCTCAATAGGGGATGGATATACTAGAGTTGTTCACCCCAGAGCCAGGAAACAAGAAGTACTTACTGGTAGTGATCGATTACTTCACCAAGTGCGTGATAGTAGGTAAAAACGAAGTGAATAACTTCCTTTAGACAAATGTGATCTATCTTTTGGCATTCTAGTAATACTGATATCAGATAACGGAACACCATTCACTAGCGAAAAGGTTGCAAGGATGTATGAAGAACAAAAGATTCAGCATTGGATGTCTAGCCCAGCGTATCCACAAGCCAATGGACAAGTTGAGGTAACTAACTGTTCCATCAAGGAAGTACTCAGAAAATGACTGGATTATGCCAAATGCAAGTGGGTAGAAGAACTACTAGAAGTCTTGTGGGCTTACCAGACCACACCAACATCTACCACAAGGGAAACACCATTCTCCATGACTTCTGGAACTGAAGTTGTAGTTCCAGTAGAGATTGGGCTACTGTTAAGATACGATGGCACAATCAACCTTGTAGAGAATGAAGAGGCTATACGACAAGAGATGGACTGGCTAGAAGAGAGACGTGACAAGGCAATAATGAGGATGGATGCCTATAAGTCAAGAGTGGGGAGAATGTTCAACCACGCATTACATCCAAGACACTTTGCAATAGGGGACTTGTTAATCAGAAGAGTGAAGCCGTATAGCCTAAATGCTCGTTTGGGAAAACTAGTCCCCAACTGGAAGGGACCCTACCGAGCGACCAAAGTAAACAGGCCAGGGACCTGCTGGATAGAAGATCTAGATGGCGTGGCAATCCCAAGGCCATGGAACATTTCACACTTGCGAACGTATTTCGTATAAGGTGTCTTGTCTTTCTAAATTTCATGTTTTTTGTTGAATTTTGAAATTTATTTTTATTCATCTCTATGTGAGACATTCATTAAATGAAATAAAAAAAAAATAAAGTTTTATTGTCATTCCAACCATTGAAAACACTTATTTTGTCATATTTTGATTTAAACTAAGTGTAAAAAACATTTAGTGCACAAAAACTAAGTATACGAAAGCATTTGGTGCTGAAATAATGTGTAAATAAATTGAGCAGCTTAGGCAAGAAATATTTAGTATTAAAACTGATTATAAGTTAACTAGGCTGATCAACTCAGACAAGAGTAGAGCAGATCACCTCACTCATTGAAAAATGAGAAGAGCAGATCAGCCCACACACAAAGAAGAGCAAATAAGTTCACTCACAGAGTAGAGCAGATCAGCTCACTTATAAAGCCAAACATATCAGCTCACTCACAAAGTAGAGGAGATCAGCTCACTCATTCAAAATGAGCAAAGCATATCAGCTCACTCAATTAGTTGAGTAGATCAGCTCACCCAAGAAACATCTAGCAATTGAGGCTAAGTATAAGTGAGCTGAATAGATCAGTTCACCAATTGATACATTTAGTATTCAGAACTAAGTGTAACCAGAACGGACTTGTTAATCACCAAATAAACTCCTGCAATGACTTCATGGCAAGGAGTAATAAGTTTAAGACTGAAAAATAACAATATCTTAAGAAGGATGTCATAGAACAAGGCGAAAGAGAAATTCTCATTTGAATGATTCTTGTGATGGTAAAATCATATTTATATTGTTTTAATGACTTTGATTACTGTGAACGAAAGTTCGTGTTCAAACACCTGGTTTATTTTAGCAAAAAGGCTAGGTTGGTTCATAACTAGCTTCGTATATTACCAAGTTATGAAGGAGGGTAGGCAGAAGAAGAAAAAATGAATAATACAGCAACAATACAAATACCATAACCCATTTTTTTGTATAAACAAAAAGAAAGATAGGGTACACCATTAAAAAAAAAAAAAAGACTGTTCATCATACTAAAAATAAGAAAAAAGAACAGAAAATTGTTCTCTTCAAAAAATAAAGAAAGAGAAGTCAAAAAAATTCTTTGATAAAACCAAGGTTGAGTGGGTGGCATCAATCCGACCCAAGAGAAGAAAGGGGACCTAACCTTTTAGAATCTTTGTTGGAATATTAGAAGTCATGCTCTTCGTACCGGTTGATCTTGTAGACCAACTCTTGGATCTTTGCCTTTTTCTCCTCGTTTTTCTTCCAAAACTTATCTCGCTTCTCCTTCATGGAATCGACATACTATTTATGGAAATACAAGTAACCAGACAGCTCATGAACCTTCTTCTTTAACTTCTTCAATTGGTCTATGAGTTCTTGGAGCTGCAAGATGGCATAGAAGTAAGCAGCTTCCATAGCGTAGAAGACGGCGCAAGCATTCTCAAGGCCTCTGAGATGAGGATGCTCTTCGAAGAGGGTCTTCGTCATGTCATTAAAATGTGAAAATTCTCACCCAGCTTAATATCCTATGCCTCTCATATTGTATAGCCTCAAAGGAGAATGAAGATTGCCACGACATGGTTACAAGAGGCAAGGAATGAGATGGAGAAAAGAAATGAAAACTTTGTGAAAATCCAAGTACAGAAATAGAGAGCATTAGGTGTATGTGAAACATCAACGCACAGTTTGGCTTTAAATAGCTAAACCAAATAAAGAGAAAAATAATAAAGAATTGTAAACGAATTGTCCACAATGAGTATTTATGAGTAAGTGACTTGCGTTGAAGAAAGATGTACTATAATCATGATAGTATATTTCTAATGTTAATCGGAAACTACTATTTAAAAAAGTCATACTTACAAAAAAATTCATCAATACAGAAAAAACTATAGGCGTTAAAAATTGAAAAGGCAATTGTCAAATCAGAGTATGGCACTCTGATTTGCGACGTTTGGCTGGTCAGAGAACTAAAGACCTGTAAGGGCAGGGACAACATCGCCAGGTAGAGCTTGGACTTGATTGTTCTCCACTGGCTTAGCTGAGGATTGTAACGATGAATAAAGAATTGAATCAGGGATGAGCTTACCAAAAGATCTTGGACCTGAGCTGGCTGCAGGCACTTTAGCTGTTGATGTGAGGATTTCTGATGGAAATACTTCACCTTCAGTGCAATGTGAACCTCCTTCTGCATCAACACCTTCTTCTTCTTTAACAGAAACACCTTCTTCTTCTACTTCTTCATCCAACTCAATCTCCAAGAAGAAGAAGTTAATCTTTGGGTGCTCCCTTATCACCAGGCTTTGGCAGTGGTGATAGCCTACCAGCTGAATGCCCTTCGGCATAGAGTTAAATTACGCCTAGAACTAGTCGATTGTTTTTTCATTTTCTTTCTCTCTCGTCGCCATCTCTGTTGTTACCCTTTCCAATGTCTACGCTTGGTTGGCGGACCTCAACTGCTCCGGGTTCAACTCAATTAAGATTTGACTCTTCTTATTTTCTAGGAGCTGTAGGGCATCTTCCTTTGCTTGAAGAGCAACCTCTTTGGCCTGGAGGACAACGTCTCTATCATGGAGGTCAGCCCTCAGGAGATTTATCTCTAACTATGTTGAGCTGACCTTTCCCTTTAGAACAAATATCTTTTCCTTCAAAGTAAAGCTCTCTTCCTTTAAAGTAGAGTTCTTCGCTTGAAACCTACTGTTCTCTAAAAAGAACAGATGATTTCTCTTCGGCAGCGCTTCACGTTATGCATTGGCAGCGTGTAGCTCAACTTTGAACTTTTCTTGAGATGACCTTACTAAAGCCAGGTCAGTCTCAAGAAAGACCTTATGTTCCTGAAGAAAACGATGGTCCTTTTCTAGTTGACTGGATTCAGTTAACTGATGCATTAGCTAAGTATCTAGCTCAGTCACGTTATAAAAACTCTTTGCCAGTGTAGAAGAAATATGGATGCTCTGCAAAATAATGGCAATTGATTAAAAACCAATGTAACAACTCAAGAAGTCCAAAACTTATTAAATATAAAGATAATTACCTGAAGGAGCGCGCAGACAAGGGCCCTGAAGAGCTCAGCCGTACTATGACTCTCCATCTTGACCCAACTTTTGTCCTAGGACTGCTCGAACAAGGTCTTGATGGCAATGTCGACGATCTCATGGTGGTTGGGAATATAGGGGCCTACCTGTTTTAAGAGGTGGCACATTTGCTCAACAAATATGCCATGATTGTTTGGTTAAGCAGACGTACCCTGACTGAAAGCAGTTGTTGTAGGGGGAAGTGGCTGATTACTTGTTGAAGTAGGCTCTGCAGCACGATTAACAGAGACCCCAACTACATAGGTGACAAGTTCCAACCCCCTAATCTCTGTGGGAATTGGAACTTGGGTTGAAGGAACCAACACAGAGACAACCCCACATCAACGTCTGCTCAATGATTGAGAATCTTCATTAGAGTCAAAATCTACAAGGATAATGAGACGAGAACGACGAGCCACTGGTCAAATTGCAGCAGGCTGAGTAGTAGGTTGAACTGCAGGCCTGGTAGTAACTTGAACAGCTAGTTGAGCAGCAGGTGGAACTATAGGCATGGCAGTAACTTGGGCAACAGACAGAGTTGCTGACTGCCCAAATGGCCCAGAAGGTTTCTTAGCAAGTCTTTTTATCTTCTTTCCGATTTGTAACTCTTACAGGCGGTTGAATTTGGACTTATCCATTGCTGGCAGAATAAATGGGTGGGAAGCAAGAACCTTACAGGACCTCTTTTCTGGGACCAACAACCTCATCAATTCGTCCTCAACCTTAGGTTGTAAGGTGAAGACTTTATCAAGCTTCTTCACCTGCATAAGACAATCTAGAAGACATTAAGACCATTGTAGCAAAATTCATGAATTCAATTGCAAAGAAAACATAAGTAAAAAACATTATTCGGGTAGTTAAAATACTTCAACACAACTAGAGGTTTCCCTATTTCATCAGGAGAAAACTCCTAATTACCCTTGAAGAAGATGTACCGCCTTGGCCAATCTCCTTTCATCGTAGAAAGACGGTCAGTAAGGAATGAGAACCTCTTAATGGTGGGTAATAAAATCTCCTAATTTTAGAAAGAAATTTGAGAGAATTGACACTCCTAATCATATCTGCAGTAAAGAGAACACTGTTTACTCGAGAAAAGAGCAATAGCTCCTATGATCTAATGGAAGCCATTGGGGGTTAATTGGGCAGGGGTAATCTCTAATTGATGAAAAAGATTGCGAAGAAAATGAGTGAAAGGGAGAGTGAGTCTATATTCAAACATCCACACAAAGAGGCAAATTTGATCCTCTTTAACACTATAAAGACATTCGTCTTTAGATGGAACCCTAATAGAAACAGACGAAGGAATACCATACTATTCTCAGAATGGCTCAAGCCATTCTTTTCAGACAGAACTCGCACCATGATCTCCCTAGTTAATTGGGGAATCTGTGGACTCAACAATATTTCAAACAGAGCAACAAAAAATTGAAAGAAGAATGTGAACAAACAGCACAATCAAAAGATTGGAAGAAGATGAGAACTTACGCGAACAAGAGAGGTCATCTTTCGTCTCTTTTCTCTGAATTGTCACGAAAGTCAGAAGGGCAAATGATATGGGAAAAACTCCCACCCACGCTTATTAAAGGCTTGAGAGCCTTGATAGGTCGAATCAGATCGATGATCCGACCAGAACGATATAGCCCAATAATCATTCTGGGCTGAATACACTAGCCCACTGGGGAAGAGGCCTTAACGACCCGATATATAAACAAAGCAGGCCTCGCAAGCAAGCCCAACAATGGGTAATCATAACCCATAACAACAAGGCCAAGAATATGTCAGCCCATAACCCCCACGTCCTCTACGCATGAGGAACATTACAACTGACTAACCATATGTCAGTTACGAGATTACTGCCATATCCCACGTTTAATGGGAGAAGATCATGGTTGTATCCTATGCTATTAGGAGAGGATCATGGAAAGGGCGACCTCACCAACGACACGGCACAAATAGAGAAAGTCTATATAAAGGGAATGTATTAGCATATTATTTTTATGATTGATTCAAATGCTTGGGCTTTCATCATAAACATACTTATTTATTCTCACGTCGGAGGTTCTTTGGTCGACACTACACCGATGTCCTCCTTAAGAACTAATCAGTTTTGCAGGTTAAAGAAGAAAGTTGTGAATGTTTTTAGCACGTGGGAAGCTCTTTGCATGTGTTGGGGATTTTTGGCAACATCAGTATGTTTTTTATTTGTTTAATTATTTAATATGTTAGTTAGTTAGTTTGTTTTGTTAGTTAGTTAGTTTGCTTGTTTAATTTGTTAGTTAGTTAATTTAATTGGTTAGTTTAGTTGTTTAATTAAAAACTGTACACTTTGGTCCCTCAAAGTTTGAGCAAATGACATATGCGTGGAAAAATATAAATAAAAATATAAATTATAAAATATTGTTTTTTAACAAAAAAAAAATTGTTAGTTAGTTTGAGATTAATTTGTTAATTAAGATGAGAAATCTCATTTGTCAAGAAAAAAGTTTTAAAAATATAATTATTTCTTGAACAACTCGGTAAATGGAAGTTGTTTCCTTAATTCCTTATTGTGAGAATAATAAGAAATTAATATAGCGATGTCTTAATTCCTTAATATATAGATATCTTGTTGTTACCCTAGATAATATTCTTACTAATTGTTATGTCTAATAATCGGAAATTAAGGAATTGTGTAATTGCTCAATCAGTGTCTCAATTTATGTCCCTAAAATGTCTGCCTTTTTTTTTTTTTTTTTTTTATCCTATTCAGTAAAATTCGTCATGTTTTATATAATAGATTACCTGTTTGAATCCTTACTCATCATTGTTGTATGTCTGTACCCCACAATCTCATTGTTAACTTTTAAATTGGGAGAATAAAAGAAAATTATAAGTGGAAATAGGAAAGTATTAGTTGGGGTCGATGTTGCATTTCAAACATAAAGTACTTTACATTTTCACCGAGGAGCTCTAGGATCAGAAACATAGTTAATTAAAGGAAAAATTACCGTTTAAGCCCAAAAATAATTATTGTTCACCGTTTAAACCAACCTACTTTAAGTTAAACCGAAAACTTTCATGTCCGGCGATTTCTTGCACCGATTTGTCTTTTTTTTTAAAAACGGCCGGCAACGAAATTTCTGAAATGCCCCTCCCGTGATTAGAGCGAGCATCACCTTGCCGTCGTCGTCAATTCCTTCACAACCCAGATTCACCACTATCACTATCGAAATCCGACGCACTCCCACCGTCACCGTCCAGATCCGACTCCTTTCCCACTATCGCCAACGTCTTCCCCATCATTGCCGTCCAGATATGGCTTCTCCACCACCTTCGCTATTCAGATCCAACCTTCGCTAGAAGTCCGTTCACTAGGTGCTCAATACTCATTTACCATTTCTTTGTTTAGAGAGAGAGAGAGAGAAATGGTAAAGTGCCGAACACAAATCTGCAAACAAGAGAGTGATTGGAGGAGGAATGGAAGTGCACATTTTTCAAGTTTGTCTATGACAATTGATTTTCACTTCAAAATATCTTTACAAAATTATATTTTGCACTCAACAATTTGCATTTTGTTTACTTAGATGCAGCGAGGAGAGAGATTTTGTAGTGAGAGAAACGTGGGTCAGTGTTAATGTTATATGTAACATCTCCTGAAATCAGTGAGAGAAATGTGGGTTTGTGTTAGTGAGAGAAATTGGAAATCGAATTAATGTTACATATAACATCTCCTGAAATATAGATGTTACATGTAACATCCACATAAAAATATGTTTTGCATGTAACATCAACTGAAAATAATTATTGATATAGATGTTATATATAACATCCATTGAAAAATATGTTTTAAAATAATCACTGATTATAACATAACATCTATTGAAAATATTTTTTGAATTTTTGTAATATTAGATAATGTTACATTCAACACACACATTGAAAGAGGTGGCACAAGGGAGATAAT
Organism: Eucommia ulmoides; assembly: GCA_016647705.1. Classification (NCBI taxonomy): domain Eukaryota; kingdom Viridiplantae; phylum Streptophyta; class Magnoliopsida; order Garryales; family Eucommiaceae; genus Eucommia; species Eucommia ulmoides. Next base: position 20,321,961 of record CM028337.1, read on the forward strand.
CAGATGTATCGCAATATTGGATAAAAAAAAATACAACTAATTGTTCATTTGGATGTTACGTTCAACATTGCCTTTGGATGTTACATATAACATCCACGTATAATATGATTCATACGTCTAAAAAATATGATTAGCATATCATAAAAAAAAATGACATTTTACTGATTAATACAGTTTAAAAATATTAATTTTGCAATATCAGGAACTACGAAAAAATTCATATATTTTGATGTTAGTGTTGAAAGTTACATAAGAGAGATATTTTGGTCAGAAAAACACAAAAGGAGCTGCTTCTGCAAAAAAAAAAAAAAAAAAAAAAAAAAAAAAAAAAAAAGATGGATTTTATTAGTGCATTGCAAAGGAAAAAGGGAGATGCTAGTGCATGCCTCTTAATTAAATCTCATGGTTTGTAACCTAATGAATATCTAGTTTATTTTCTTTGTAGAAGATCTAAAGTTTAATCATCTTCCCAACATATGCATCATTAAAAAATAAAAAATAAAAAAAATTAAGTTAATTGCAATACGTCTCACCGCAACTATGTAGCCACCAAAACACAGGACTCACAACTAGCATCTACTTAAGTATTCATGGGCCGATCCTATGCGAATAATTACGTGTTTTAAATTTTTAATAATTATTAACTCGTGGTCCAAACCGGTCCTTTTAAATATTTGTGTTATTAGGCCCAATCTGTTGCCCATAATTACTATTTTCTTTAAAGAAAAATAAGTATTATTATTTTGGGTTAATTACAAAAAAAAAAAAAAAAAACCTGTGATTTGACCCATTTGCACTTTACTCCCCTCTGATTCAAACGTCGCCACTTACCCCCTTGTGGTTTGTGGACCTAAGTGCAACCCTACTCCATTAACGGAAATCATAGAATGTCGATTTTACCTTTCTTTATATCTTAACACTTACACGTTTCTTCCTAAACCCTACCCACTTCTTATCCAAGCTTTCATTCTCTGCACCTTTGTTCCTCACTTCCTCAAGAGCCGCCGCCTCCTCTCTTCGTTCTCAACCTCCGTCCACACCCAATCCTGCTCTGAACATCATCCACCCTCCACCTAAATCATCTTCACAAATATCGTTTGCTCAAAAATCTTGGTTCAACCCTAATGGCGACGACGATCTCTGCCTTCGCCAGACGGATTTGCCGATCTTTGGTTTGTCCCTCTCTCGCGCGATCGTCCTCTTTCGATGAGTAGTTCGGGCTTCGATTTAGTTCGTTCATGTTCGTCTTCTTCTCTATTTCGATTCCGATTTCGAAGTGTTCTTCGCCTCTAGGTTTTGATTTCGATTTCGAAATCGAAATTGAAACCCTGTTTCAATTTGGGTTTCAATTTGGCTTCGAATGGTTAGGGATTTCATAAATCCCGTAGTCTATGTTTATGTTCCCAATTTAGGGATTTGGCTTCGAATGGTTAGGGTTTTGTTAGGATTTCAATTCTGTAATTTTTTGTTTCCAATTTTGTTTCTGTTTCGTTCAATTTCGTGTTCGAATGGTTGATTGTAGGTGGTAGGGTTCTTGGGAAAGAATCGTACATCGGAGAGTTTGGCCTGGAATCTCGACAAGAACACGAAGAGCATTTCCATCACACAAAAAAATGTCAATCGAGGAAACCGACAAAAGGAATGGCGGAACGGTAATAAATGAAAATGGCATCCTGAGGGCATATCCAAGGCTCCTGGCTGCTTCAATGTGCCCGTTGCCAATTGGCTGCCGTCAAAATATATAAAAACATATACAGTTTGAGATTGCATATATTTATATGTGTTTTTCTCTCTCTTTTTCTCTCTCTCTCTCTCTCTCTCTATATATATATATATATATATATATATATATATATGTAATTTGTGTGTGTTTTTTGCGTATTAGTAGCGGTTGTTGTGTGATTCAAGCGATGAATCGGGAATCGAGATGCTATTGTAGTTTCAAGCGATGAGTTGATTGGCTATGGCGTTGAGGTTGGACTAGTACGGAATCAGCTCGCCAGTTCATCGTTGGTGTGAGTTTTGATTGGAAAACAGAGTTGTTGTCCATTTTGATTGTGTAAATATCGACGATTCGGTTGTTGTTACAGAAAGATTGTTTTGGAATTTTGTTCTACGGGTGGGATTTGGCATCCATTGTTCTACGGAAATTGAACAATGAGATTCCGTTAATGTTAGGGTTTGATTTCTCCGGGTGGGATTTTGCCTCCATTGTTCTACGAAAATTGGAAGCTGTGTTCGAATGGTGTTCGATTTCGTGTTCAAGCATTATATGATTTGGTGGTTTTGGTGTTCAATTTCGTGTTAAAGTATTATATGATTTGGTGTTTTGGGTGTTCGATTTCGTGTTCAAACGGTGTTTGATTTCAATTTCGTGTTCGTGTTCGAGAGCCAAACCCTCACCATTGTAATGCAAGCAGACGATGAAGATGAGGACGACGACGAACACTGTAAGACCCCAATTACAGCATATACGTCATTCGGGGTAAAATTGGGTCAATAAAAAAATTCAAATTCAAAATCTAGGGGTCAATTCGCAATTTAGAAACATTAAATCCAAACTTTGGGGGGGTAAATTGACATTTAATTTTTAATTAAAACCTAAAGGGGTGAAATTGCAAATCTTAGAAACTTTTTAAAAGTTGCAATTGATTAAAATTAAGATTTAAAGGAAGTTGAGGGAGGAAAGGGTAATTAATTAAAAAGTTTATTATATATATATATATATATATATATATATATATATATATATATATATATATGCTGGTGATCAGACAAGCCACCGCCGGCAGGAAATAGGGAGAATGACGTGGCAAGCTTGGAAGAAATCAACCCACTAAATACATGCAATATATACGTGTAATGATAAAAAAACATCTCATAAAAATCTGAAATTTAAAAAGAAAATCAGGAAATAGAGAGAGAGAGAGGAAGGTCGGCAGTGGACTCCGGTGGTGCGTGTGTGTGTCCGTCTATCCGGTCGATGGGGTGTGTGTGTGTCGCCGGCGAAGTGAGCACTGTTCATACGACCGTCGTTCGGAGGGTAGGTGTAAATCTGCGTGCATGTGGGTGTTGGGTCGTGGGTGCTCTGGTTTTTTCTTTCCGGCAGTGTGCGTGTTGTCGTCGGTTTCAGGTAAGGGAGTAATAGGCCATCGTCGTCGGTCTACTGTGAGTGTGTAGGAGTGTGATCATCGACGGCGTAGGGGTGTTCCTTCGGTATGAGGCTGGGTGCTGACGGCCGGAGTATTAGAGAGAGAGCGAGAAGGTGGGTATCGATTTCGGGTAAGTGTTTCGTTTGGCGTCATAGGTGCTCCGTCTTCATGGGTGTGTGGCGGGATCGGAGCAAGGTCGGTTGCCGGCGAGTCCCCGAGCAGAAACAAAAAACGAAGTGGGAGAGAGGGAGTCGTCGGTGATGTCGTCGTCTGGCGGGGAGTTCGTTCGGTCGACGGTGACTGTGTGGGGTGGGGGGGTAGGGCGTGTGCTCAACGTTTGGGGTGTGTGTAATCGGTGATGGTGTGCTCGTGTTGGGAGGAGATCGGTGGGTGACTGGTTCAAACAGGAACTGAAACAGAAGCCGACGCAGAGAAGAGAAAAAGGAAAAAAAAAAAAAAAAAAAAAGAAGGAAGAAGAAAAAAAAATAGAAAAAGAAAAAAGAAAAAAATGGGGAATTACACAAACCACCCCACTGGAAATTTAAAACCCCTCTCGTGGCCGCCAAACGATTCAGAAATAGGTAAAATTTCAATTGATTAATAATTTTCGTTAAATTAAATTTTATTTAGCGTTACAGATCCCAAAATCGTAACAATTTCCTAACGATGAATTAATTTTAATTACGTGGTACAGAAAATAGTAACGATTCGGAATATAGAGACTGTATTGCATAACTCAGATGTTTTAGAAAAGATATTAATTTAGACTCTGTTACTACTAGGCTCGCAGGCACCAGTGTCCCGATAGAGTGTGGTCAGTGAAGGTTTTGAATAGCAGTTTACGAGGTGAGTGTACTGTCTTCTTCCCAAATTATTTTTCATATAAAATGGCTGCACTGAGACTTAATGATTTTATAAAACAATATGGATCAAGCAGGTTTTAGGATGAGTGAGTAAAAATGAATTTTCGTGAGATTATAATAGTTTTCAAAAGGAAGTTAAGAATGATTTCATTAGATTCGGTAGTTTAAAAAGAGAGTGGAAAAATGGTTTTGTTAAAAAAATCAGACATTTTTTTTAAAGTAAAAGAAATATATGATTTTGGATTAAAAATCAGTTTTGAACTAATAGAGAGTGATGGTTGAGATTTGCCGACATTGATTAGAAGATAATATTGGTTTGTGAATTGATGATGATGTTATTAATTTGACAATGCTATGCTATTTATCTGCTTCGGCAGAGTGATGTGATCCGCTTCGGCGGAGTGATGTTATCCACTTCGGCGGAGTGATGTTTATCTGCTTCGGCGGAGTGATGTTAGACGTTTACACTGCGCAGTGATTATCCGCTTCAGCGGAGTGATGGGTGTTCGTAGGAAGGCATATCCTACGGATGGTACGGTACCATTACGAACTCCCGATTGTGAGGTTAAAACGATCACTAGGACTGGCCAGCGTATGTGTGTGTGTGTGTGTGTTTGAGAAGATGTTTTAAGATGTGATAATTTGCTTATACTGAGTGATTTATCATTTATATGGTGATTGACATGATTCTTATACTAAATGATTTTGCATGGGACTTATATGTAGTACTTTATTCTCACTACTAGTATTACGAAAACCTTTGCGAGCTACGTAATGTTTACATATTTAAGCTTGATCCATTTAGATGTTGCAGAATAAATTGGTATTACTATAAAAATATTTTACTAAGAAGGCAGTACACTCGTAGGTACAACGGCTAGGAGTCGTTCCCTACTGGCACTAGGTAGAGCTACGTGATGGAGTCATATAGGCGTTGGAGAGAGGATGTCAAAGGCGAACCTATAAAAGGTTCATGGTTAAATACTTTTGTTAGTAATAATTTCGGGACGGGTGTGTCCCCCATAATAGATGTTTGTATTATACAGTGGTTGTATATTGTTATTCATTTAGTTATTTGGGTATTGGTGATGTCATGTTGTAGTCATGCCAGCCTCAGGATGATGGGAGTCCGGGACGGGTTGTGACAATTTTGGTATCAGAGCCTAGGTTATAGGTTCTGTAGACTTGTCGGGAGACGTGTCAGTAGAAGATTATAAGGTAGGAGGACGTGCCAATCGTGTAGTCAGTGGGGGACATGAGATAGGGTGTTAATAGGTGAGCTTGGTATGTGAGTGTTAGGTCTTTTATTTCATCAGTTTGCGCATTGGCAGGGTGCATGGAGGGTTGTCTTGGTGGCTAACAGCAGTGTGACCACGTGGTGATATTACTAAGAGGGATGTCTTCCACAAGATAAGAAGGCTAAGGTAAACAAATAACAAATTACGTTGTTATCAATATACTAGATGATATGGCAGAACGCACTTAAGTCGAAATAAGAAATCGTATTCAAAAGGAGTAAATCGCTTTCTAGGCAATCTGAAAAGAAACTATGACATTACTGGACAAGAATTTAATTTGGTAGCACTTTTTAGATTGATGAATAGGCGAGGTAACAGTTGGGGCATGTAGCAAGGTAATAGGAAATGATATATAAGAAGTAGCCGAGGGTTGTGGACCCAGGAGGATAGTAGGTATGTGTAGATATAATCCATTGAATGAGTAATATTGAGTTGCGGGTGGAGTCAAATGTGGGATGAATAAAAGTATGTGATGTTGGGAAGGCATATCTAGTACCTCAGTTAGAATGATAGCGGGTCCAGGAGGTTAGGAAAAATGTCAAAGAAAGGATATCACAAGTCAGTACGCAAATGCTGTTCAAACAAGTTTCGGCAGTGAATATTGAAATAGTTAGAGATTTTCTCTATGTGGTTTCGAGAATGGATAGGGTGCTTGTAAGCGTGATTAGTAATTGTGGTTGCTGTTAAATAAGTTCTATAATGATAAGGAGGTGAACGTTTGGCACATAAGTTGGTTAAGTATACTGGTGTTAATGAATGTGGGAAATTGAGATTTGAAATTTTAGTCTTGGGACTTTAAAGGTGATTGTTATGGGATAGGAAAAATTGAGGGGATTAATTTAACTCGATGATTGATTGCATTTAGTTGAATTTAAATAATTTTGGGTGGTGTAGAAAAAAAAAATAAAAAAAATTAATGGTTGGATATTGGGGATTGGAGTAAGTTTGTTTGCAGTTTAGAAAGTTTTAATAGAAGAAAAAGTCGTCACAATAAATTAGAATATCAACTAATGAGTTATGTAAACCTGGTGTGTGTTTCCATAAAGATCTGGTGCTCGTAACGTAAAAACTAGAATGTGTTACTAAGGCGGTGACTAGTGCAGTAAATATGACTAGTACTTTTAAGGCATAACATTCAAGTGAATCCAAAGGAAGTCGAAGTGGTGGATTGACGGAATATGGAGAAGGCCAAGAACATGTGACTGGAATTCGAAACTTTTTGGGACTAGTAGAGATCGTATTCGTTTTAACGATTAGTGACATCTCCTGTATGACGGGATTTGCTTTAAGTCGGAAATTGGAAAGAAAAAAAAAGAAGAAGAAGAAGAAGAGCGGGGTTACGCATATTGGGTTATTCATACTAATGTCAAATTGAGATCTTTGTAAGTCTATTAGGTAATTGGTCAGGTGACCACTCAAATTGAGCTGGTAAATATGAAGTTGAAATTTTGCGACTGTAGGATAGAAGCGCAGAAGTAGATGTCCAATTGGAAACGATGAGAGTGGAAGGGAATGATAATGGTCACAGTGCTGACTATAGCAAATATTTTGGGTCAAGAATTTGTGAGTCGATTGTTTATATTAACTTATGGGTTAAGTTAAGGCCCTTGTAAGTTTAGTGGGCGGCTGGTCAGATGGTAATGTTGTTCGGTATTGATTTTTTTCTGTGGTGTAAACATGTAAAGGTCGGATGTCCCGCTAAGAAGGTTTAGCGAGGCAGTGGAAATTGACTGTAGAGCTGATTGGCGTGTCTGAAGGAATGATGAAGTTTGGGAATTGAATTAAAATGTGTAGGGTTGATAATGCCAATTTACAGATGAGACCTTAAAAAGAAGAGCATGGAATAAGATATGCAATACCCCAGTAATATTAACTATACTGTAATGGCGTGGGTATGATTAGTAGCTTGGGAATGGAAATGGGAAATCACAGCATTTGCTATTTCGGTGATTTGTTAGTCAAGTTAAGGTCGAAAAGTAACGAAATCTCTAGGTGGGCTATGGTAGCCTTGACCTATATTAGAAAAGCAAAAGGAGAGTAGTTTGAGAAGTGGTTCCCTGATGCGTATGTCCAATATATGTATATATACTGATAGTGTCATGTTCGATTGCGTGATGCGCCAATTTAATGCAAACATTAAAATTAAGTTGGGGCAAAATACGTTTTTTTTAAAAAAAAAAAAAAATCAACTCAAAATCAAAAGGGATAGGGACTAGTAATTCTAGGAATTTTATAAATCGGTTATTCGAAATCTTGGAACTAGAATTCTGCAATCATAGGTGTTGTCGCCATATGATGATCTGGACAATAATTGTTATCAAAGTAAAATAAGTCGTCAGTGTATGAACAATCCGTAGAGGAAACTGTAGTGTCAGGACCTGATAGTTATTTGAACATGCAGGTAAAATTTTTCCATACTTCTTTAGTTGCCCAAGTGGAAGTTGATACCTTGTTCCAGTCATGGATCAATGGTTTATTAGGAAATACGATTCGGGTATTGGAAGATATGTTGAGGGATTGTGTCGTGGCAGTTTCTGGTAAGGGGGAATGATTGTGCAATGTTTATGCTAATAACTATCTTGCCGTTAATCGTGGTGGCATCGCATAAAGTGTTATATGAAAAGGATACAGGATTCCGATCTGATAAACTGAACTGAGATAGGAAAACGAAACTTCTGCGGGATTTAAAATAGCTCGATGTGACTATTTTTTTTTCTGGAAATTAGAAGTTATTGAGAGGTTACGGGACAAGGAGAATTTAAAATATCCTTGAGCTGATATGTATACCTGATATAATATTTTACAGTTAGTAGCTAGTAATTATCAGAATATATCGATTTCGTTGTGACTAGGGTGTACCTATGTCCTTCAAGTCGTATACATACGTGGATATATGTTTGAAGCATGTTAGGCAGGTGGAAACGAACCTGAAGCACGTGACCATGTCAGGGACTTTGGTAAAATATGGGAGCATGAAAGGAATTCTTATAGATTGTTTGTCTGATATATTTGAGTTGTAGTTATGAGAGTTGGCTATATTTAGGTATTAGGAAAGATATCGATATAAGTATTAAAGAGTTGAGATAGGTATCGAGGTTAATGATAGTGAGTTATCTGTGCCTATGAAATTGGTGGCAATTATTATTAAGTTGAATGTTGAATGGAAAATATTGTTGCTACAGGCAACTAGGAAATATCGGATGAAATGGTTAAGTGTTGGTTACGACGGGTTGAAATAGACTCACCATACTGAAATATTTTCAGCACATAGTGTTGTTACTGATTTTTATTTTATCAGAGTAGCGCAATGGAAGCAGTTAGGAACACAAGATCCTTTGACAGAAAGTTATCCGTGTTAAGGGTAACCGACCAAGTGCACCTTGTTTGTTGAATGGTTATGATTTGACGAAAAGTTGTTAGTTGTAAATTCTGGACGATTTGGGATGATGAGACCACATATGGGAAACAGTTGATCTAGAATCACATGAGACGAGTATAACTTTGTAATGCGACTTTGACGTATTAGTAGCCTGATGAAAATTAATGACGTTCAGGAAGAAAGGGAAGTTAAGTCCTAGGTACATCGGACCATAGGAAATTTTAGATCGGGTGGGCACGACAGCGTATGGACTTGCGTTACCGCCAGAATTATCTTGACTACACGACGATCTTTATCTATCGATGCTCTGAAAATATATGTCAGACCCTTCCCATGTGTTGACTTCGTAGCCAATCGAGTTGAAAACAGATTTGACCTATGCTGAGGAGACAGTCCCAATCCTAAGCCGTAAAGACCAGGTGATGAGAACGAAAACGATTCCTTTAGTTAATGTGTTATGGCGCAGTCATGCAATGGAAAATGTGACATGAGAGCAAAAAGACGAGATGAGGAACCGATACCCGCATTTGTTCGACTAAGGTAATAAAATTTCGGGACGAAATTTCTTTTAGGAAGGAAGAGTTGTAAGACCCCAATTACAACATGTACGTCATTCGGGGTCAAATTGGGTCAATATAAAAATTCAAATTCAAAATCTAGGGGTCAATTCGCAATTTAGAAACTTTAAATCCAAACTTTGGGGGGGGGGTAAATTGACATTTAATTTTTAATTAAAACTTAAAGGGGTGAAATTGCAAATCTTAGAAACTTTTTAAAAGTTGCAATTGATTAAAATTAAGATTTAAAGGAGTTGGGGGAGGAAAAGGTAATTAATTAAAAAGTTTATTATATATATATATATATATATATACATATATGCTGGTGATCGGACGAGCCACCGCCGGCAGGAAATAGGGAGAACGACGTGGCAAGCTTGGAGAAAATCAACCCACTAAATACATGCAATATATACGTGTAATGATCAAAAAACATCTCATAAAAATCTGAAATTTAAAAAGAAAATCAGGAAATAGAGAGAGAGAGGAAGGTCGGCAGTAGACTCCAGTAGTGCGTGTGTGTGTCCGTCCGTCCGGCCGATGGTGTGTGTGTGTCGCCGGCGAAGTGAGCACTATTCATACGACCGTCGTTCGGAGGGTAGGTATAAAGCTGTGTGCATGTGAGTGTTGGGTCGTGAGTGCTCTAGTTTTTTTCTTTCTGGCGGTGTGCGTGTTGTCGTCGGTTTCAGGTAAGGGAGTAATAGGCCATCGTCATCGGTCTACTGTGAGTGTGTAGAAGTGTGATCATCGATGGCGTAGGGCTGTTCCTCCGGTGTGAGGCTGGGTGCTGCCAGCCGAAGTGTTAGAGAGAGAGAGAATGTGGATATCGATTTCGGGTAAGTGTTTCGTTTGGCGTCATGGGTGCTCCGTCTTCGTGGGTGTGTGGCGGGATCGGAGCAAGGTCGGTTGCCGGCGAGTCCCCGAGCAGAAACAGAAAACGAAATGAGAGAGAGGGAGTCGTCGGTGATGTCATTGTCCGGCGGGGAGTTCGTTCGGTCGATGGTGACTGTGGGGGGGGGGGGGGGAGGGCGTGTGCTCGACTTTTGGGGTGTGTGTAATTGGTGATGGTGTGCTCGTGTTGGGAGGAGATCGGTGGGTGACTGGTTCAAACAGGAACTGAAACAGAAGCCAACGCAAAGAAGAGAAAAAGGGGAAAAAAAAAAAAAAAAAAGAAAAGAAAAAAGAAAAAAAAAAGGGGGAATTACACAAACCACCCCACTGGAAATTTAAAACCCCTCTCGTGGTTGCCAAACGATTTGGAAACAGGTAAAATTTCAATCAATTAATAATTTTCGTTAAATTAAATTTTATTTAGAGTTACAAATCCCAAAATCGTAACAATTTCCTAACGATGAATTAATTTTAATTATGTGGTACAGAAAATAGTAACGATTCGGAATATAGAGTCTGCATTGCATGACTCAGATGTTTTAGAAAAGATATTAATTTAGACTCTGTTACTACTAGGCTCGCAGGCACGAGTGTCCCGATAGAGTGTGGTCAGTGAAGGTTTTGGAGAGCAGTTTACGAGGTGAGTGTACTGTCTTCTTCCCAAATTATTTTTCATATAAAATGGTTGTACTGAGACTTAATGATTTTATAAAACGATATGGATCAAGCAGGTTTTAGGATGAGTGAGTAAAAATGGATTTTCGTGAGATTACAATAGTTTTCGAAAGGAAGTTAAGAATGATTTTCATTGGATTCGGTAGTTTAAAAAGAGGGTGGAAAAATGGTTTTGTTAAAAAAATCAGACCTTTTTTTTAAAGTAAAAGAAATATATGATTTTGTATTAAAAATCAGTTTTGAACAAATAGAGAGTGATGGTTGAGATTTGCCGACATTAATTAGACGATAATATTGGTTTGTGAATTGATGATGACGTTATTAATTTAACAATGCTATGCTATTTATCTGCTTCGGCAGAGTGATGTGATCCGCTTCGGCGGAGTGATGTTATCCACTTCGGCGGAGTGATGTTTATCTGCTTCGACAAAGTGATGTTAGACGTTTACACTGCGCAGTGATTATCCGCTTCGGCGGAGTGATGGGTGTTCATAGGAAGGCATATCCTACAGATGGTACGGTACCGTTGCAAACTCTCGATCGTGAGGTTAAAACGATCACTAGGACTGGCCAGTGTGTGTGTGTGTGTGTGTGTGTGTTTGAGAAGATATTTTAAGATGTGATAATTTGCTTATACTGAGTGATTTATCATTTATATGGTGATTGACATGATTCTTATACTAAATAATTTTGCATGGGACTTATATGTAGTACTTTATTCTTACTACTAGTATTATGAAAACCTTTGCGAGCTACGTAATGTTTACATATTTAAGTTTGATCCATTTAGATGTTGCAGAATAAACTGGTATTACTATAAAAATATTTTACTAAGAAGGCAGTACACTCGCAGGTACAACGGCTAGAAGTCGGTCCCCTACTGGCACTAGGTAGAGTTACGTGACGGAGTCATATAAGCGTTGGAGAGAGGCTGTCAAAGGCGAGCCTATAAAAGGTTCATGGTTAAATACTTTTGTTAGTAATAATTTCGGGACGGGTGTGTCCCCCATAATAGATGTTTGTATTATACAGTGGGTGTATATTGTTATTCATTTGGTTATTTGGATATTGGTGATGTCATGTTGTAGTCACGCCAGCCTCGGGATGATGGGTGTCCGGGACGGGTTGTGACAAACACAGTTGAAATCGAAACCAAAGAAGACGACGCGGACGAACGAATGCCATTGATGCAGACAAAGAAGATGAAGAAGAGGATGCCATTGATGTATGAGGACGGCGATGAACCAGGCGAACGAACGACGGAGGATGACAGAAGACGCAGAAGATGTTGATTTCATGGAATTAGACCTTTAGATATAAAGTATGTAAAAATCTTTAAAAAAATGACAATATCAATTTCAACACTTGAATCATGTGTCACGTTAATTTATGAATTGTGAATTGATATTTTATTTTGGTTTTCGTTGTAAAATGTTAAACGAATGTCTGTTGCAACTCTACTGGCGTTTGTTTGGTGTTTTGTTCTCAAATTTCTATTTCTAATGCAGTGATGTTTACAATTTTTAATTTAAAGTATTTTAATGGGATAGGTATTACAATAGTATATTATGTTGAAATGTGATTGTTTACATTTTGATATATTAACAATTAAAATTTAAAAATATTTCTGGGAATAAGAACTGTAACTCTAAATTAAGTATTCTGGGTGTGGAAATAAATTACATTATCACCTCTCGATTTATGCTTTAATTTTGAATTAATCACTAGAATTTTTATTTAGTTATTCTTGTATTCAGATTCAACAAATTGACCATTGACTTTATTTATAAATGCATTCAGTGCTAAAAATAGATTTTTAATAAATAAGTGATATTAATTAAAAGGCATGAAAATCAATAAATACTTGAATAAAAAAAATGTGATATTTGAATAATCAAATGAAATTAATAAGATTAATTTTAAATAAAAAATTTGATATAATGGGAACAAGAAAAAGGGATTTTGGAAGGAAAATGGGAACAAGAAATTGTATTATTGTTAGAGAGACATATGTGGGTAAAATAGGAATAAAGAAAATGCATTTTGGAAGGAAAAAGTACAAAAAAACAAGCCCATCCTCGTTGCAGGCACGTGGGGCTTAATTCTGTCAATTTTGATAGAAACTGTTAGATTTGCAGTTAGGCTCAAGACCACAGGGGGGGTAAGTGGTGGTGTTTGAACCACATGGGGGTAAAGTGCAAATGGGCCAAATCACAATTTATTTATTTTTTGTAATTAACCCTATTATTTTTGTATATCAAGTTAAAAACAAATTACTCTAAATACATAAACAAATGATCTTCTAAATGTACATCTTTTTTTTTTTTTTTTTTTTTTTTTTTTTTTTTTTTTTTTTTTTTTTTTTTTTTTTAATGTACAGCCCCTTTTTTTTAAAAAAAAAAATCAAATTTAAAATTTTTATTTTGTATTTTTGAAATAATTTGTTTTTCTAACCCTTAATTTTTTTTTAAATACACTAATCATCACCCCCGCGCCCCTCCCTCGCTGGCAGCCCCTTGGCCCCGTTCTTCTCTCTCTTCTCTCATTATCATCCTTTGCCTTCTCATTTTTCCTTCATTCTCTCTCCCCCACCCGCACATGCCCCCCCCCCCCCGGGCGCGCGCGCAGTGGTTTACCACCACAGTTCTGAGATCCGTGAAGAGAGAGAGAAGAGATGAGATAGGTTCGACAAATGGTGGTGGGGAGGGCTAGAGGGGACTAACGGTATGGGGGTGGGGAACTGGGTTTGGAGATGAGAGAAAGAGTGGTACAGAGAGAGGGAGAAAATGAGAGAAAAGCTTTATCGCTGGCATGGCGGCAACGCCAATGCCGACTTGGTAGTGGGCAGAGAAGATGAAGGGAGCGAAAAGAGAAGTGAATGGAGGAATGTGTGGAAAAAAAGGTTGAAAAGATATATATATATATATATATATATATATATATATATAATTTAAATGGTAAAATGGTAATTGAATTAAATATTTTTATTTAATTTTTATGGGGTGTATGGTGAGTAAAAAATGGTATACATTTAGAAGCACCCCCGAATCTACTCTATAAAACATGACATATTTGACATTTTTTTTACCATTGGATGGTTTGTGAAACTAACGGATTAATCATGGGCCTAAAATCTAAAGCCATATCCCGGTTCTATGGACTTAAACTCTCTAACTAAACCCTAAGATTTTAGGGTCAGATGATCCCCGAGCCCATAAACACCCCTCGCATCTGGGCATTAAAAGTTTCATTTAACACAACTTGACGTGACATAAGTGAAACTCATGCCGGAACATTGAGTGTTTTGGTTTCTAAAATTAGTCAATACCCACAGTTAATCCGGTTAGAGGGCTATGAATTGAATTTTACTAACGTGGAATCCTATGTGTCATGTCTAGTGAGTTATCCTCAGTAGTATTTTGGAGTTTGAGTTTTGACTTGCACGAAGACCCATTCTGGTGTTCCCAGTTAAATCTACGTCACATGAGAGTGAGAGCTTGGGTAAAAGGGATAAGATTTTAAGTGTGGTAGACAAATCTCATCACCCGGTGCATATGGTGTTCCACTATTTATAGTCGCGGGGATCAAATTAGTCCTGAAAACTTAAAGGGCTTAAGCCCAAATCAACGCTCTGACTCGACACATGGAAAATAGGACAATGTGTGATCTGAATTAGGCCAATGGGCCTTGTCCCATAGCCTAATTGATGCAGCCCATATGGTCCCCCAAAAAGGAAGAGAATTACAGCCCAACCCATTGCATGGGAGGGCTCGCTGGGGACGTAGAAAAATTACATGGACGTCGAAGGACGATGTCGGTCCAGGACAATGCGGTGACAGTTAAGAGATAGGTTTTGACTCACCGGCCTTGTCTCATTGGATGTCAATCATCGGAAAATATAGGAGCGACATTCTTGGGTGGCCAACAACATTAGGTTAGTTCACACTTCAATGATGACAGATAACAACCTTTGGTACGCACACATAGCCATGAAAAATTATCCCTCATCAGAATGAGGACCAAATTAGATTTAAAAAAATAGTTTGGGGATGAAACTAAGACTCGGGTAATAGTTTAGGGGAAAATGGTGAAATTAAAAAGTAAAATAGATAAGAAATTAAAAAAAAATAAAAAATATTGTAAGCATTGTTTATATATATATATATATATATATAAAAAGGGAAAGAGTCTCGCTTAATACATGACACAAGCATACCATGTAGCCTGCAAGACCTTAAACACCATACAAAATACATAGTTTATACGCACCCACAAATCCAGGGAAGAGCCTAATTGTCCCAAACAGGGGAAGCCACCTAGTGCCAACACCATAGCACCAAACATCAGTGGGTCCCTAGGTTGAATCCTCTATGAAATATAAGACACACCTAATAATGGACACCAAATCTAACATTTATTAAATGCCACAAGATAAAAACCAACTCCCAAATGGCAGATGATTCAGATGCAAAATCCTAGCGCACACACCTGTTGTTGTCAGATTTCTACTATTCCGGAGTCTCCCCCTCTCATGTCTTCAAAAGACTAGGAAAATTCTTTTACAAGTCTTTTCAACTGATATACTTTCCTTTTGTCTCTAGAAAAGGCACAACTTACATCTTTCATCATGTAGCTTGCAAGATCGACCGGCCAACTATCTATACACACCACCTCAAAATACTCCATTGTTACACAAGAAAAAAAAAACAAAAAAAACTAACAACCACACCAAGGTATCTATCTACTATGCCTCTCAAAAAAGACTGTTAATGTAATAATGCACTTGGCCCACGTGGCTCATTAAGGAAAAACCCTAACCCCAACCCCTGCTTCTCCTATAAATATATGTGTATAGCATTGTAGTCTTTATATATCTTTCTCATAATATCAATACATGATTTATTCCATTACGTTTCAATCATCTTGACATGGTATCAAGAGCAAGTCTTTCCTCGACCTATTCTCAATAAAATTTTCGCAACCCTAACGCTTCCGCCGCCGCCCATATTCTCCCGAGACTTTCGTCGCTATTGTAAGCGTCATTCCTTCTCCGATATCAACAAACATTATACCACTAACTTTGTCTTACATAGACGAATATAACGCCACCAAAATCATCGCCATCGGAGTTCGGACATACCCTCACGCACCTCCAACAGCCAGCCGCACCACCATTTTACGCCGTCTCGGATTTTGGGCTCTACCGCCTCAACTAGGGCTCCAAATTCAACTTACGATATACCATCGAAACCGTATTGACGACACGATTCCAAAAACGTAAGGATCATCACCGAGTTACTATTTATGCGCCCTCACGAGCGGAAAACAGGTGGCGCGTAAGATCCACGCGTAGCCATCCTTTGCCTTCTCTCCACTAGCTGCCACGTCAGCCCTAAAAGCCCAATAAGAAGCCCATGTCAGCGCCAACTGAACACATAGTCATTGCCAGGTCATCATTGACAAAGTGCCACGTCAGCGCTACGTCATCTTTGACCGTGCTACATCAGCGTTGACCGTCAACCACGTCATTACCACGTCAGCAAAAAATAGCTTGATCAGTGCCACATCAGTGTTGATCATTTGCCACATCAGCGTTAACTGCCACGTCATCACCTTGCTGTCTTCACATTCCCTATCACGTCATCAATAAGTTCTTTGTGCTGGTTCAGGCCTTTTTTGACCAGTTTTCTGCAAACTTGGGCTGGTTCCTGGGGTTTTTTGGTGTTCTGAATCTGTTTTCGGCCTCGGTTTTCTGATTTGGTAATCACAAAATACACTTCCTTCTTTATTTAAGTGTTTTCTACACCGGTTCACCTTTTCTTTTGCTCCTATGCCTGAATCTGATGTACCTCGGGTTATCACTACTGTTCTGAATTAAACTAATTATGTCGTATGGGCTCAATAGATGTATAGTTTTCTCCATGGACAACAATTGTGGCATCTCGTGACTGGAGATATCACTAAACCTAAGCAGACGAACAACGAGGATAAGGCCAAATACATTAACCGTCTAGAGAAATGGGATAGCAAAAATCACCAGATTCTCACATGGCTCCGTGCTTCTATAATTCCAGAGATCAAACTTCAATTTGGTACAATCCAGACAGCTAAAGAAGCTTAGGATCTTCTCTAGGACCGCTACACCAAGGCATACATCTCGAATCGGTATCGTCTTCTCTCCACCCTCCATAGTATGCTCCAGGAACCTGGGTAAACCGTCAATAATTTCCAATGCCAGATGACTATCGTGTGGGATCAGTTGGCTATCACTGAGCCAGCCTGGAAATGCACAAAAAATACCACAATTCATGCCAAATACTGAACAGAGACACGCATCATGCAATTCCTAATGGGCTTGAGGGAAGAATTTGAGCCTGTAAGAGCTTCAATCCTCCACCGGGGCACGCTAGCTTCTCTAAACAATGTCCTTTCTGATCTACTCAGTGAGGAAACACGTCTAGCGACATTACAAAGCTCACATATTGATGTTTCCCTAGTAGCGCTAGTTGCTCCTGCAACATCAGTTACTCTTGCAACACTAGGAGGGAAACCAAACCCATCCCAAAAGCCCTTATACTATAGGTATTATTATTCACAAGGGCACGAATTGCTCAAATATTCTTCTCGCCTATGTAACGTCTGCAGAGAACTAGGCCACTATCTTGCAGATTGTTCTAAACTTCTATATGGAAATCAGCCAAATGGGAACCAATATCTCTCTCGAGGCTCTTGCAATCGGTCCTATTTCAAGCCAAAGAATGTTATTGCTGTAGCCATTGATGCTACACCAACTTCATCCAACTCTCCACTTGATTGGAGGGATTTCTACACTGCGCTTACCGAGGCTCTAAATAAAACTAGTAAAAATTTAGT
Source organism: Eucommia ulmoides (assembly GCA_016647705.1). NCBI lineage: Eukaryota > Viridiplantae > Streptophyta > Magnoliopsida > Garryales > Eucommiaceae > Eucommia > Eucommia ulmoides. Next base: position 20,339,649 of record CM028337.1, read on the forward strand.
CATGTCAGCTACACCAAGTACATCTCGATGGTATTTTGATTCTGTCTATTGCAATCACATGACATCTGATTCTTCTATCTTTTCTTCTAAAACCCGTGATGAACATGTACCTACTATTCACACTGCTAATGGATCGAATATTTTGGTCAGCCATACTGGACATGTTGACAATTCTCATTTATCTCTTCCTGATACATATTTGGTTCCTAAGCTTACGCTAAACCTTATATATGTTGGACAATTATGTGATCTTGGACTTGATTTGTATTTTTTTTCTACTGGTTGTCATATGCAGGACCCTCAGACAGGAAAACTCCTTCGGATCGGCTGTAAAGTTGGACGCCTCTTTGAGCTCACTCACCTCCAAGTCCCATCCCCATCATCACCAAACCAATCAACCGCATCCATCCCAAGACTCTCACCCGTGGAATTGTGGCACTCTCGGTTAGGTCACACTTCATCCAGTCGCCTTCGTTCTCTTATTTCTAGTGGTCAGTTAGGTTCATTTTAGCATGAGTCTTTCCATTGTATTCATTGTCAACTTGCAAAACAATCAGCTTTACCTTTTAATAAGAGTCAATCTGTTTTCTTTTCACTTTTTGATTTAGTACATTCTGATGTTTGGGGGCCTTCTCCTCATGCAACAATGGGTGGTGCTTGCTATTTTGTTATATTTGTAGATGACTATTCTCGATATAATGGTTGTTTCTTATGAAAAACAGATCTGAATTATTTCAAATATATTCTGATTTTTCTTCTATGGTTCAAACTAAATTCTCTCGGAATATCAAAGTTTTTCGCTTAGACAATGCAATGGAATACAAAGATCGTGCTTTTCTAAACCTATTTCACAAAAATGGCACTCTTCCCCACCGCTCATGTCCTGGAACCTCCCAACAAAATGGACGAGCCGAACGCAAACATAGACACATTCTTGATACCGTTCGTGCTCTACTCATTTCTTCTTCATGTCCTGAGCGCTTCTGGGGTGAGACTGCCTTAACCGCAGTGTACATAATCAACCGTGTTCCTTCCGCCACAATCCAAAATCAGTCCCCATTTGAGCGTCTTTTCGGTAAGCCTCCTAATTACTCTGAACTCAAAGTCTTTGGTTGCGTTTGTTTCATTCTTCTTAAACTACATGAACATAAAAAATTGGAACCAAGGGCTAACCTATGTCGTTTCATTGGATATGGTATTGAACATAAGGGGTATCGGTGTTGGGATCCCATTTCTAAAGCTCTTTGTATCTCTCGTCATGTCATTTTTTGGGAATATCAAATGTTCTATTTCTTCCAGTCATTTGACATGTCTACCATCCCTAACTCTAGATTTTTTACTGATCTATCTATTGAGTTATTTCCTGAGGACCCAGTTTCAGGTACTGTCGAGTCCACCTTTGATCCACCAGCTGACTTTACCCCTCCAGATCCAGCTCTAGCTCCAGAACCGCCAGCTGACCTCACCCTTCTGACACAATCGGTTGTTCCTGAGGATATTCCTATGTCTAATGAGTCTACACCAACTTCCTCTGAGAGCCATCTTCTATATCACGCCCGCAAATCTACCAGGGTAACTCATCGCCCCTCTCATCTCCATGATTTCCATTGTTTTTCTACTATACTTCATCTGCATGAGCCTCAATCCTATAAGGAGGCTAATACTAATCCTCTTTGGCAGAAAGCAATGAATAAAAAACTTCAAGCCCTAGCCAAAACTCATACTTGGGATATCGTGGATCTGTCTCCTGGGAAAACTCTTATTGGGTGCAAATGGATGTTTAAGATCAAGACGATTTTCTGATGGATTTATTAACCGATATAAAGCTCAACTTGTTGCCAAGGGTTTCGCTCAGGAATATGGCATTGACTATGAAGAGACTTTTGCTCCAGTGGCGAGACTCACATATGTTCGTTCACTTCTTGCCGTTGTCGCCATTCGGAAATGGACTATTTTTCAAATGGATGTCAAAAATGCATTTCTCAATGGCGACCTACTTGAGAAAATCTATATGCATCCACCTCCCAGCCTAGCTATCCTTCAAAATAAAGTTTGTCATCTTCGTCGTACTCTGTATAGATTGAAACAAGCTCCACGTGCCTTGTTTGCTAAATTTAGCACTACTATTCATCAGTTTGGGTTCACATCTAGTGATCATGATTCAGCTTTGTTTATTCGTCACACTACCAACGGTATTATCCTTCTTTTATTGTACGTAGATGATATGGTTATTACTGGAGATGATCTACGTGGCATTTCTGAACTTAAACAGTTTCTCAGTGGCCAATTTGAGATGAAATATCTTGGTGTACTTACCTATTTTCTTAGCCTCGAAGTCTCATCCAGTTCAGATGGATATTTTTTCTCTCAGGCTAAATATGTTTCTGATATTTTTTCGAATGCTGGGATTACTGACTCCACCACCGCGACTACTCCTCTCGAGCCAAACATCAGACTTATTCTACTCGATGGTTCACCTCTTCAGGAGGTCACTCTATATCTCCAATTGGTTGGAAGTCTTGTATACCTCACTGTCACTCGCCCCGACATTGCCTATGTTGTTCACCAGGTCAGTCAGTTCTTGTCCGCTCCTCGGACCACTCATTACTCGATTGTTCTTCGTATCCTTCGATATGTCAAGGGTACTATATTTCATGGGTTTCATTTCTCAACTCAGTCTACTCTCATCTTAAAAGCTTATTCTGATGTCGATTGGGCTAATGACCCCACCGACAGACGTTCAACCACTGGTTACTGTTTCTTCTTAGGTAACTCTCTCATTTCGTGGCATAGTAAGAAACAAAATGTGGTTGCTCGCTCCAGCACTGAAGCTGAATATCGTGTCATGGCTAATACAACTCAAGAACTTCTCTGGCTTCGATGGTTACTAGCTGATATGGGTATCTCCTCTCCTACTGCCACTACACTACACTGTAACAATAGGAGTGGTATTTAGATTGCATACAATGACGTCTTCCACAAGCGTACAAAACACATTGAGACTGATTGTCACTTCATCCGCCATCACATTCACCAGAATACAATTTGTCTTTAATCTGTCAGCTCAGCTAATCAAACTGCATACATTTTCACTAAAACTCATCCACCTGGACGTTTTCACTCTTTGGTTTCCAAAACTCAAGTTCACCTCCCACTTACCACCTTGAGTTTGAGGGGGGATGTTAATGTAATAATGGACTTGGCCCACGTGGCCCATTAGGGAAAAACCCTAACCCCTACTTCCTCTATAAATATATATGTATAGCATTGTAGTCTTTATATTTTTTTCTTCATAATATCAATACATGATTTATTCCACCACGTTTCAATCATCTTAACAAAAACAATGTTCCATTTTGCACGGATCATTACTCTTCGATACGACCCTTCATATGCCTCTTTTTTAGCCAATCATTTCTTGATATATCTTGAACCAAACTCCACAAAAAATAAAGAGTAAGCTTACAATCCAATAGTCTCGTGGATTTAGCCATCCCACAGTCTGAGCCCATACATATAATCCCCATATGCAGTAAATCAACCAGCTTATTATTCTTGCGAATGAGCGATGAATCTACTATTAGCTTTGGGTCAGCAAAAAATAAGATACGACACACTAAATCAAACCAAAAGTAAATGGCATGAAAGCAACCACACTTCAAATACACCAAAAATTAACATCATTAGACCCAACTTATAACCAAACACCCAATCAAACATGAATCAAAATAATCAAAATGCAATTTCAAAAAGATAAAATCAAATGAGTACCAAATTACTTCAAGGATTCCCATTCCTATATATCTCAATTCCAATATTTTCTTCCAAATAGGATTCTTTGAGTTTCACGAGAAGGCCTATGCTTCTCCCTATCTCTTATTACTTTAGCTATTATTAGAAATACAATTATATAACAAATACTTATCTTCTTATCAGAAAACGAAATTTTCCAAATGAGATCGCTGTCATTCACATTATCACCTAAGTTCTTTCCCTTCCCCTTAAATTTTATCTTAGAATATTCGCTAGAGCACGTATTCTTTAGCTTAAATCCTTTAGATAAGGAATTCTTTCTCTGATTTACTAAAGATATATGATCAATCCCCTCATCTCCTTTCACCTTCGAAAATTTTAACTCACCATTAATACTAGACTCAACATTTGGAAGGTCACGCACTAAACAGCCAAGAGCCTTCAGAAGCATCCCTTCTGTTATATCACCTTCACACTCTTCCTCACCAATTATAATGGAGCTCTTTTTTTTTTTTCTTTGATTCTCTAGATAAGATTAACTTTACCTTTTGCAACAAAAGACTTCTTGCAATGATTCAAGCACTTATTGAGAGCACTAATAGTGGATGGGCTCCACATACTCTTTTAGGCTCCGAATTTCAATTATCCAAACCAAAATCTGCAAATTTTGTCCTAATTCTACTTCCCCTTATTTCTGCCCCATTTAAACAGTTAATTACAAACCTAGCCTGACTAATTAAATCCGAATCTAACAAAGCCAAAGGCAAAATTCATATCCACTTTCGTTTTTAGGGACAAAAATATCCAAAATTTCTCCAATACCTCTAAAAATTGAGCCAAGCCGGTGGTTATTCATCCAGAATTACTCCACAAAGTGTGCTAGCTAGCTAGAAGAAGATCCCAACAAAGACTTTGAGTCAAACCTAACTTGGTATCCAAGCGAAAAACATCACTTCCATCCCACATGGTATCCAAGCCAGACACCAATAATGGCCCGACAGCTTGGTCAAACTTGCTAGGCTCTCAACACTAAACTACATATATAAGGCTCTCGACTCTTAAGGCCATCAACAAAGAATCCAACAACTAACGTTGTAAGTTGTAACACAAAAAGAATACCAACTGATTGCGTATCCTATTTTTGAGGCATGGCAGTTGGACCTAGTATTGCAGAGGTTTATGTGATGATGAAGAAATTCCACAAGGAGAAGATGAAGAAAAATGAAAAAGAGAGAGTCGAGAAACAAGCAACTGTTGTCAAAGAAGATGAGAACAAACATTCTGGTGGCTGTTTCTCTTCCATGTTCAAGAGTATCTGTTCCAGCATCAGCCGGCATTTTCATTACACGAAAATAAAACTCCAGTCATAAAGTAATGTGATGTTCAGTCAGTACAAGAATCCATGCATTCAAACAGAACAAACGTTCGAGTATGCCATCTGCATAGAAGTAATAAAAAAACCACTGCAACAAAAAGTAGATATTAGGAAGCCCTTTTAAATATGAGTAATTTTTTTTTCAGCCCTCTAGAGATATACAATCTATTAGATAACCCTTTGACCTTGTTAATTAAGTTTATAACCCAATGAAATTTTTTAGAAAATGACCCTCTATGTTTGCCCCCTATTGGAACCGCAAATTTACAATGAAATGCCATTATTTGATTTCAAATGCCATTTTCTTGTTTTGAAAACAAAAAGGTTTCATGTTCACCATCCCTAATGGAAAAGTAGTTTCATATCTATCACACATCACATCCAATCTGCAAACAAAAACCATTAAAATATTGTTCAAGATCTCCTCTTTAATGCGGTATTTTTATTTTATTTTTTGGGTAAAGATTTCACTTAAGTGGATATTTACGTATCACCTGTAACACGATTCTCTCATCTGTCGCTGTCCACTTACCAAAATCTCTCCCATTAACCCATTAATCACACCACCTTTTCCATTTACACCTCTACATATTCCCCCTCTCTACTCTTACAATAGGAAACCCTAACTATCAAGAATTCGAGGACGAACGTCATTTTTGTATATACATGCATACCCACTTGCCTAGAAAAAAATGTCTACTAAAATCTTTGCAAAATTGAGTTAATATTCATTCACCCCAAACGTTGATATTCACGTGCCTTCCTCCGTAATTAGAAAAGGGAAAACCATTTTCATTGTTCTTTGGATTGTACGTTAATATTCAACACATGTGTCAATACATAGCATGCGCGTATGAGTATCAAAGTTGTGTATGAGTGAAATTTTACGCAATTCAAGAGAGCTTAATATGACATGAGTGAATATTAACTTTTTAACATTTTACTGATAACATTAACTTCAGTCCAGAATCATAGTATTTTACAACCCAACAAAGTGAAACGAATATGTTGAGTGAATATTTACTCGATTCTAGACATTCACAAACGGGTAGTGATGCGGGTTGCATAATAACTCAATTCAAATAAATGACACATATGTTGGTTTGAAAAATGCGATAACATTACCATGAATATATTTGAGTGTCGTAAAAAGAGTGTTACAAATATTTGATTGTGTGAATATTGACTGAGATCAAACAAATACATCACAAATGTTTCCGAGTTTCGTGAATATTAACTTATATCAAAACAAATTGTTCACGAATGAGTTAATATTCACTCCCCCACCCCACCCCACCCCACCCCCCGGTTATCCCATTTAATGTGTGACAAAAAAACCCTACGTTGATATTCACGATTAAGTTAATACTCAATCCGCTCACGCAAAAGAGAGACTTTCACCCTGTCCTCACCCCCAAATTGTTTGCTCACTCGTCAAAATGACGTAATTCACTTCACAAAAACAATAAACCAACCAAAATTGAAGCTGCAGTGAATGTAATAAAAAAAAAATCTTCCATGATCAAAATCTTCAGTTTAAAAATTCTTTAAAAATGATCCTGTCTATGTGTGTGTAAACATACACGTATCACCTGATTCATTCGCCAAAAAATAATCCAAACAAAGAAATATTTGAAAACCAAAATGATGATATAGACTCAAATTATTGCAGTGCACGACTTGCGATTATGGTGCCCATATTTGTGACACATTCCACATTTTATCTCTGCAACCTCTCCTTTCGATAGTATATGCTTTTTCCTGGGACGACTAGGCTCCCGTTTCATAATTGGAGGAATGATGATGGCTTTCGAAGGTCATCGTAATTTCTACAAGATATATGTGGATGCTAACTATGGATTTAGTTATATGCTTTAAACAGATTAACGTGAATATTCACGTGTTTTAACATAAATATTTACGTAAAAATATTTCATCACAATATTGGCTTATTGCGGGTTCTTGTTTATTGTAAGTGACTGTTATTTTAGATGTAAATGTTTACTTCAATATATATTAGGTATCTAACTTTGAAAGTCATCTTAATTTCTACATGATATACGTGGACGCTAACTATGAATTTGATTGTATGCTTTAAATAGATTAACGTGAATATTCACGTGTTTTAGCATAAATATTTACATAAAATATTCATTACAATATTCATCAAACCAAAAGCAAGAACAATCTTAGATGGATTAAGTAATAACTATCAACTAGTAAAAGCACTTACCGATAAACTAAAATAGTTAAATTCAACTGTTCTTTGTTAATCTGAAAATAGGAACAATCTTTAGATGGATTATACTACCTCTTACCAATAAACTAAAATAGTTGAATTCAACTAATCTTTCTTAATCCAAAAGCAGAAACAATCTTTAGATGGATTATACTAGCTCTTACCAATAAACAAAAATAGTTGAATTCAACTTATTTTTCTTCTCATTTCCAACTGGATGGCCAGTAAGCATGAATTCCATAGCCGGTCTTCCAATTATCAAGATAAACAACCTTTTTCACTGCCCAAAATGAGATCGAAAGAGAAAAAATCATCATAATTCTCTGCGAATTCTCGTTCTTCACTTTGATTAGCACATGGGTTACAAATGCAAGCAACAATCCAACAATGGTGTACAAGAATCCGATAATGAAACCTTCTGCTCCAAGCTGCATTCCAGAGCCCTAGTAGAAGAAGATCATTCTCGATGGATCATTCTGATCGCCCAAAACCAGTGGCATTTTCCGGATTATGTTGTGCATTGATCCCGAAACACTGAAGAAATACACGAAAATCGATCCGACTAGCCACAGTTTCGGATCACAGAGAGGGGTTTTCCCCTCTATGATCTTCTTGATTATTAATGGCAAAGAAATGAGAATTAGGGTTGCAATGAAGGTTACCTATTTCTTGGAAATGATGGGTGGGTGGCTGATCAAACCTACGGTGAGTTTGGTTTTGGATTCGATGAATTCGGCCATGGATTCTGCTAGACGGGAGAAATCCGGCTTCCATTTGCTGGGTGTTAGATTTGAGATCCTTAGCGGGGCGGGGAGGAGGCAGATGTGAGGGAGGGAGTTGATGCCAAACATGGCAAAAAATCCCAATCCCCTTCCAACGTCATTCACCTCACCGATGACCTTCTCCGCCGCATCCTCACCTCCACCTCCGCCTCTCCCCGCACTTTCTCTCTCCTCATCTTCTTCGACCCCCAACACCACCACTCCAAACCCGATCTCTAGCTCCCAGCTCTCAAATCAGAATTCTCTCTCATCGCCACCTCCTTACTGCAAAGAAGTGCAGGTATATAAATGGTAATTGCCTAAACAAAAACATACACTTACCATAACTGAAAAAATCCTTCTTCAGCACATAGCGCGAAATCTGCAGGGGCATGTTCGTCAATCGCTTGTGAATCTGGAACTGTCAAGGACCAAAAACTTAATGAATAGTACAGCTTGGATGATCGTTGAACTTTACAGTTTGTTTGGGTTATCAACTAATCTAACTCTTAACAAAGGGTTAAAAAATAAAAACTCTTTAAATATTTATTGTTGAATTAATTATTAGTTTTTTTATTAGTGCATTTAAATATTATGGCTAGAAATTGCATGTATTTTGTCTTTCTAAAATTGTATTTGTAAATTACAATGTATAATTAAAATATTATTGTATGATATTTATTTTCTCTTTTCACCCCCAAACTCTTAACTTTTATTTTCATTTTTATTTTTTATAAAAAAAAGAATTCGAATGAGTAGCTAGAAGTTGGAGAAGTTGGCTAGTTTTTATATTGGATTTTCATTAGAGATTTTTATTGTTTAGTCCTTATTTAATAGTTAATTTAAAAAATAATAATAATAAAATTAAACAATAATGCTAGTAATTTAGTGTTTTTGGAAACCATTGTCCGTGTATAGTCCTTGACAGTTAAAAAAATAGTAGATGAACATTTATATCCTTGTGTATATAATGGAGAAACCCTATCATTCTTCTTCATTTTTCAGCCGCCATCTTTCTCGCTCTTGACATTTCGCACAAGCGAGGTGGGAGTTGTTGTTTGGGATTTTGGTCCGATACTCCGCCTAGACCTTGTTTTTAGCGGCGGGATGCATATTGGATTATCAAGGCGTGCTATTTTGGACGCTTGTTTCACGACAACATATCTATGTCATCTAGCTCTATGTTGAAAAATTTCATAATGCCTTAAATTGGTTTGGAATGTTTTTGTTGATTTTCAATTGACTGAGTAACCGAATGAACAACCGCCTCTACAAGTTCTTCTAAATTGGATTTTTGGATCACATGTTTCTCTCTTTGTGTAACGCAATGGACTTCAGATTCAACAAGTGCATCGTCCAATTGGCGTCGCTCAATGTTCATTTCCTTTATCACAACTTTTAGACTTTTTTTATCTTCTTCTTCATCTTTTTCTTCAATTTTTTCCGTGACAATTCAATTTTTTACATTCTCTAGTAAGTTTCATGTTGTGCTCAAAAAGCTCTGTCAAATTTTATGACCCTCCACGAACTTGGATTGCTTCCTCGTTGAATTGTTTTGATATATTTAAATTAAATGATTGGAAGTGAGTGGATTGAGATGTTAGAATTTTTTTATTAAATATGAGTGAAGATTAATTAAATTAATTGTTTTATAAAAATTGGTTAATGGATAATCTATTATATAAGCAGTTCAATTAAATAGTGATCAGATTTTGATTTAGGTTGTAGTATTTTTTGTGTAGAAGTCCAGTTGAGTGATAAATGTAGGTTTTGGGTTTCATTGAAATCCATTATGGAAGGACCCAATGAGAAACTAATATTATAAATATTATGTCCTCTCTAATTTAGATTTAGGGTTTCTTTCTATTGAAAGACACCATAAAAGTAAATCTAGATCATAGAGAGAAAAATTTAGTATGTAATTCGCTGCGACGATCAATCGTATGTATGCAAGTTAACGTAGGTGATACTCCTTGTATTACGTCAGGCGTTTGAATCAGCCTTGGATTCATCTCTCGATTTCCGTTTTGGCGTAGTTTGTTTATGATTATTTATTGGTGTTGAATTCGGATCATAATCATAAGCTACTACTAGGAGAAATAGATTCTTTTGTACGCTGACAAAGGGGCCCTTATTCCAATCCGCTCTTCACGCAAAAGGAAAATGCCCATTTTTGGCCACTAAATATCAATTATGGATTTTTTTTTTAAGGCACGGCATTAGTGGAATTTAATGCATTTTGATGGAAGGTGATCGGCAGTGGGATGGAATTGAGCACTCTTAATATATACCTTTTAATATTTATTTATTAAGAGAGATATTTTCGGAACTTTTTTTTTTTTCATCATAATCGGTATTTTTTTTTTCTCTATTTTTTGAGATAATTTATTTGATACTAGCGGATAATCCGTGTCTGAAGGCACTGATCAAACATAAATTACGACAATAAATGAACATATCACTAAATAAATTACCAACATATTAGTAATAACGATTTACAAAAATAATTAAGAAACAAATACATTGATTGTCATTTTTAGCATAAACTTACGACAATAATATAAATTAAATTAAAACGAAAGAATAAAGATAATGAAACAATATCAATTATACAGTTGTCTCATAATACTATCCTTATCATTGTTGAATTTTTTCACCCAATTGCTGCAATAATTAACGAATATAATAAAAAACCTATTGATAATTTTTTATAATCAATAAATATTTTAGTTAAGATCTTTACAGCAGAACTTTTGGATAAACAATATTCGTTGTAGAGAGAGATTTATCATCTGGGAAAGTGCACTTAATCGATCAAATGATATAAACCAATATGTTCCCCCACACACGTTACCTCCCATCAACACAATCAAACCAACCCAAAAAAAATTAGGGTGAATCAGTCAGTGGTCCTCAATTTCGCACCTATTTGTTAAAAACTCCCGCGGCCAAATGTCACTTTCGTTTTAATCTCACTCAATATAAAAAGGCGGGATGTCAAATCACACGCGCCAATGTATGCACCTTGCTAGTGCCCCCGCCAAGCTGCAGACTGCATTCGACGTGCTACGCGAAAAATCAGAGGTCAGACCATCATGGCTCAGTGTGTCAGACCGCAGGGCGACGTCCTACGCAACAAATCGTTCTACTAAGATGCAAAATTGTCTTGTCGTCTTCTTCCTCCTAGAAACCCTAATAAAACCCTCTAAAAAACCGTGTCTTTTTCTACGCTCAAGAAAATTGTGTTTTCAAAAAACTCTAAAAAAAATTCTTCTTTCTTCAAAAAAATGTCAAGCAAACACTCTGGTGCCGACTCACTTTCTGCTCCGAAAAGAGGTAAAAACCCGTCCATTGATTCACGTTTCTACTCTGTTTTTTGAGACTACTAATACATGTATCTACTATATATTACACGATTTAGTAACTATTGAGACTACAATAGTTACATGCACCTCGAAACATTTTGTGACATGTAACTAGAAACATATATATATATATATATATGTCATTATCGAAACATATAATTGAATATTACCCTTTCTTGTACAATTTTCGACTTATATCTGCGACTTATATGTTTTTTGTTTATGAAAATAGTTATTTGTAACTAATATATTACAGAAATACATGTTAGTATGCACATGCAAAACGTATTCGAGATATATCAGAAATATCAAATTTTTTAATTACATATCAGAGACATGTAATTAAAAAGTTACATATTATTAGAACATGTAACTGAATATTACCTTTTTTTGTGCTACTTCTGACTTATATGTGTAATCCGATTTATTTTTGAATGAAATAGTTATGTGTAACTAATATTACTGAAAATATGAACCAAAACAAATTACAGGAAAATATCAAACTTTTTAGTTACATATCAGAGAAACTGGGCGAAATTCAACAAGGAATTTGCAAACCGATAAAGAGAAAGACAGGTGAATATGATTCAGATATTGCGATAATAGAAGAGCGTAGTGTGAAGAAGAAAAAAAATTGATGATCCTCACGTTGGAAAAACGAGGAGAAAATTAAAGAAATCGGTTCATCTACCAGATATGCCCAGTTTTGATTTGGGGATTTCTGAATCTGACACTAGAGCCCTAAGGGTAGATCGAGAGAAAGAACAACTCAAGGAGAATCCTACATCTAACAGAACAGAATCAGGAGCTAAAAATACAATTTGCCTAATCTGCTTAAATGATTGAGGAATTGAATGGAGTTATTGCGGTGTTTACTAAGAAACAAGAGAAGTTGGAGAAAGAGATAACGGAGTTGAGTGTGCAGCTTGTCACTCAGCAATATTGTATTGAGCATCCGTTGAGAGAGCAGATCCAAGACCTCGATTGCTACTACAAACAGTTGGTGGCAAGAAAAGATGAAGAAATTGAGAGTTTGAAAGATCAACTTACTGGACTTGGTGGAAGAGAGCCTAATGTAAAGGTGAAAAAGTCATTTGACGATGAAGAATCGTACATGCCAACAACACATTTGGGTGCAACTTGTGACTTCAGACACAATCCAACAGAGGAATCTTTTTAGTAGAAACTACAAATTCAGAACATAATAAAGAGAGATACCACGTGGTAGCGCGTAGATACGTCGCTACTTTCACCGCAAGTATACGGGTCCAGTTTTAGTAAAGATGGGAAGAGTAAGGGTATCGTGTCCACAGGGATTGGTCGTCGTTATTATCGAGTACCGTGTTTATCATGATCTAATTTTATCTAAGCTAAAACGAATGTATAAAATTTATATTAACTAAACTAATATAACCTAAATTAATCTATATTAATATGAGATGTTTTAAGGAAAAAAATTGTCTAGGGATTAACTTGGTTTACAAATATGTGTTCAATCTCATTTGACTTATGTTTACTGTGTTCAACCTATTTGACAATCTTGGTTCGTAAACTCTCGTGCCACCTCTCCCGAGTGTAAGACGATGGAATACGCAATTTCGTGTCAATGAAGAAGTCCCTCTCAACGTCTTAACGACCCTAGGTCACGTGAGTCTTGCCCCAACGTCATCGATTGCACACTCTCCAACTCCCTCCCGGGTTATTGGATCATCATGTTGTGTTTAACCTAGTTCGAATCCGGGGTTACCTCTCCCGAGTGTCAAACACCGTATTCTCAATATATCTAAACTAGCACATATGCATATAAACACGATAAACACAATCAAATTTCGAAGAACAATCATAAACGAAACACTGAAATCATATGAATCACATATTTATAAATTTATTGCTAATCTCTAAATAAACCACGTTTAACTAACGACCATAACCATATTTACAATAAAGCACGAGCTAAACATGCTCACAAATTCCTAAGTTAAAGAAATAAAGGAAGAAACCGAAACACTTAGCCTATATCCGAGGATTTGGTGGTTGAACTGTTCAACGATCGCTTTACCTTCTTCTTCTCCTTCGAGATATGAGTTCTCCCTCTAAACCTCTTCAACCTACCCCTAGATATGTTCTAAGGGTGGTAGCATGCAAGAGAGGCTGAAAATGAGGGAGGATGATGGCTTAAATAGGGAAAATATCTAAACAAAATCTAAAAATATCAAAATCTATTGCAGAGCTGACCGCCGCGGTGGTGAGATTCACCGCCGCGATGGTGGGTATATCGGTTAAGTGATCGCCTAAGCGGTGAAGTAAGTGGTGGATTCAAGGACCATATTACAGTTTCACCACTGCGACAGTGGATGTCCATCAAGATTAAGTCCACTCTGCATTTTCACAGCCGTGGCAGAGGTTTGAACACCACGGCAGTGGGCTTCTTTTCAGAATATTACCTTATTGCTTGTTTTTCCACCGTTTTTGGTTTGATCTGATCGTTTACACTCCGTTTTTATACTTTTTCACCCTACACACTTGATTTATACAAAATGAATAAAAACTAATTAAAACGTAATAAAATACTATAAAAACACTCGAAAACTAATTTAGTTCGCTTTGGAAATAGATAGGTAGATCACACCTATCAAATACCCCAAAACTTGAAATTTTGCTAGTTCTCGAGCAAAACACTCACACTAAAATGAAAAACACAACTAAATTAAATAACAAATAACCTAAACAGAAATAATCTAAACATAACAATATGCGAGTTTTGACTTCTTCTATCGACCAAGTCATTTTTCCCTCAACCACCCACCAGTCATATCGAGTTCAGGCGATAAAACGCACCATGTGGTGTTCTATAATTTCGACATTCAATGATGGTGAACGCCATTCTAGATCCTGTTAACGTGTTTGTGCGAGACTCAATAATATAGCTATCCAAGACTAGATTAGATTATTCACGAACAAAAAATTCATGACTTAGACCGTATAGGACTAGGATTTCTATATGCCTGATTGGGGGTCCACTCTCCACTAATGTAGGCTTGGAAGTTCATAAAGATCAGAAGGACTTGGTTCGATTATGGAATATTTGGCCAAGGGTATTTCGAAATAGAAAACGGGTTAACGTTATTAACTTAACGTTACCCAAGGCTTAACATTGGGCACATTCACTCTTGAACCCCCATAGATAAATTGAAAACAATTCTAAACAAATATTTTAGACTGATGTACTCAATTGTGAAAAGAAATGTAATTTATTTTTTTTTTTAACCACACCTCCAAACTTATTCGATTAGTATGATTTCACGGGTGTGGTTAAAACGAAAGAAAAACGACAAGTGAGTACTCGAATATCGAACCAATCTGAAGTTCATCCTATATTCAACCACTCACATCAAGTAGCATTTGCAACTGCTAGCTTGATTCACTCAAATTTGTGCCTTCGGTTAAGCGATAAAAATTTGGAAAAAGATCAATTGGCCAGGGTTTAGAACACGTACCTGGGAGGTGAGAGAATCTCGCCTTTCTCTCGCCTCCGAATGAATTCGGCCATAACAAATTTAATTTATTTTTTACCTTGGGTTGTCTCCCAAGAAGTGCGTGGTTTAATGTCATCTTCCTAACATACTCAGAACGCCCTCAAGCTTGGCGAGATATTGCTCTGGATGGCTCGATCTTTCAACAACATGCCTCACCGACTTATGTGCGTGGCCCAAGCACTATAAAACGACTCAGAATCTCGTTGAAAGAAATGCATCAATATCTGTTGATCTAACATCTTCAAGTACCCTGCATATGAAATAAAAACAAAACTACAAAACAAAAATTATATATAAAAGAAATGCCTAAAGTAAAATCGGGTCATTTACTCAAAATATCGATAATAACCCAATCCCCGGCAACGGCGCAAAAAACTTGGTAGCTGGTAGATACGTCGCTACTTTCACCGAAAGTGTACGGGTCAAGTTTTAGTAAAGATGGAGAGAGTAAGGGTATCATGTCCACAGGGATTGGTTGTCATTATTATCGAGTACCGTGTTTATCATGACCTAATTTTATCTAGGCTAAAAAGAATGTATAAAATTTATATTAACTAAACTAATATAACCTAAATTAATCTATACTAATATGAGATGTTTTAGGGAAAAGAATTGTCTAGAGATTAACTTGGTTTACAAATATGTGTTCGATATCGTTTGACTTACGTTCACAGTGTTCAACCTATTTGACAATCTCGATTCGTAAACTCTCATGCCACCTCTCCTGAGTGTAAGACGAGGGAATACGCGATTTTGTCTCAACGAAGAAGTCCCTCTCAATGTCTTAACGATCCTAGGTCACGTGAGTCTTACCCCAACGTCATCGATTACACACTCTCCAACTCCCTCTCGGGTTATTGGATCGTCGTGTTGTGTTTAACCTAGTCCGAATTCGGGGTTACCTCTCCCGATTGTCAAACCCCATATCCACAATATATCTAAACTAGCATATATGCATATAAACATGATAAACATAATCAAACTTCGAAGAACAATCATAAACGAAACACCGAAATCATATGAATCACATATTTATAAATTTATTATTAATCCCTAAACAAACCACGTTTAACTAACGGCCATAACCGTATTTACAATAAAGCACGAGCTAAACATGCTCACAAATTCCTAAGTTAAAGAAATAAATGAAAAAACCCAAGAACTTAGCTTATATCCGAGGATTTAGCGGTTGAACCGTTCAACAATCGCTTCACCTTCTTCTTCTCCTTCGGGATGTGAGCTCTCCCTCTAAAACACCTCAGCCTACCCCTAGATATGTTCTAAGGGTGGTAGCATGCAAGAAAGGTCAAAAATGAGGGAGGATGATGGCTTAAATAAGGAAAATATCTAAAAAATATCAAAATTTGGTGGAGATATGACCGTTGCAGTGGTGGGTATGTTGGTTAAGTGATCGCCTAGGCGGTGAAGTCAACTGTGGATTTCAGGACCATCATGCAGTTTTACCGCAGCGGCAGTAGATCTCACCGCTGCGGTGGTAGATATTCAGCAAGATTAGGTCCACTCTGTATTTTCACCGTCGCGACGGAGGTCTGGACGCCGCGGTGGTAGGCTTCTTTTCAAAATATTGTCTCCTTGCTTATTTTTTCACCGTTCTTCGACCGTTCTTGGTTCGATCTGATTGTTTAAGCTCCGTTTTCATACATTTTCACCCCACACACCTGATTTATACAAAAAGAATAAAAACTAATTAAAATATAATAAAATACTATAAAAACGCTCAAAAACTAACTTAGTGAGGTTTGGAAATAGATAGGTAGATGATACCGATCAAGCCACAAATGGATTAGGCGAGTTGGGCTATCTACTGATTCGAGTGATGATGGAAAAAGACAGTTTATTCAAGAAGAAAGTGTTGTTGTTAAGCCTTCAAACCGTAAACAGAAGGTGAAATTGAAAGACAAAAAAATTGGTGACCCAAAATCTCTCATTAAACGAATCAAATCAAGATCACGGAAGCAAAAGACACATGAAAAAGAATATGTATATAATAATCATGTGAAAATGATGAAGACAAGAAAAGATGATGAAGAGAAGGTGGATGAACCCATGGAAGTGGACAATTATCCAATCCCTTATGAAGAGCCCACAAAAATGCCATCAAAGCGGAAGAGTTTTGTTGCACCGTTCTTGGATGACAAGGACTGGATACTCATGTAGACTATTTATGATCTTGAACAATCAGGGTACTAATTTACAACTAACATACATTTTTTTTTTTTACTAACTACATGTACTAAAAATGTGAAAAATCCTACAGGTGTTTTGTGTTTGGAGGTGAAGGAGTAGAAACACAAGTGTCGTTGTCTGATTTGTTTGGAATGCTTGTCGAAACAGAAGTTTTGAATTTTGTAAGTTTTTAAAATGACTCTAAATTCTAAATTTATAATGTTACTCATATATAACGTATTAAAAAAATTACTATTTTTGTAGATTATAAATTCATATAATGAAGTTCTAATGAATAGCCAAGAGCAAAAGATTATGAACCTTAGTCTAACGCAACAGACTTTGTTGAGCAAATCATTCTTCACAATCAACTCAGTATGGGTAATTTTGTATATTAGTATAAAATTTATTATGTTTTAGCAAAAAATATCTAACATCTGATTAAAAAAATTGCAGAAAATAATGAATGATAATTCAACAAAATACCTCGAAGATTATTTCTATCCACAGTTGGTAAAATCTTTAAGCGAGGACTATAGATACATCCATTTCCCAATGAATTCTCCAGGACGAAGTACAATAGAGAACCATTGGACATTATTTATTCTAGATACGCATGAGAACACATGGAGATTCTAGAACTCGTTGCAGCCTAGAACCGGAAAACAAGAGGTTGACTACAATTTCAAAGATGCAAGGAAATTGGTATGTTAAAAACATGGAACCAAGACACATTTGTTTAATTATTATTATTATTATTATTATTATTATTATTATTATTATTATTATTATTATTATTATTATTATTTTATATAGTTTCATTTATGTCTATTTTTACAAAAATTGTTTGTTGAAACATTTATTAAGAAACATCGAAATCAGGATGCATCAGACCCCAAGTCTAAATCTAGGATGACATATGTCAAGAAAACTCCACAATAGCACCCCGGCAGGTTAAATTTTTATTTTTATTTTCTATGTATGCTAGTCTTCTTAGTGTGATAACACTAATTTTTTCTTTAAAAAAATACAGCAAAGATTGTGGTGTATTTGTGATGTACTTCATGAAGCAAATAGCACTGGAAAATGAAATTGATCCAGATTTCACAAGGGATGAGATCAGAAGAGAGAGGGCATTAGTCATTGAATCTCTGTTGCATCATCAAACAAAATCTTGGACAATAAGGCCTCATTTGGTTAATGTTCCCAACCAAACCCAACCCAAAAATTCTGAGTTTGATTTTTGGGAACGCGTTTGGCAAATACAAAACTCAACCCAACTCAACCCAAAAAATAGGAATTAATTCTCAAAATGTTAAGGAAATGAGAAACAAAAAAAACTTCTTTTTTTTTTTGTGCCCAAAAAACTCAACCCAAAGTTCTCAACTCCGGCCACCATCCGACGACCACCCGCCGTTGGTCACCGTCCACCGCTGCCGACCACGTTGTCCGGCGACCGTCGCCGGACACTGTGCGTTGCGTTCGTCCGCCGCCGCCGGCCACCATCCGGCCACCACCATCTAACACCACCGTCGCCCGACTGTCCGACCACCGTTTAACACTACTGCCGCCACCGCTGTCCGACCACCGCCAACCAAAAAAAAAATTCAAAAAAAAAAAATTAGTTTTAGGATAAAATCGTTACCAAACACATTCTGTTCTCAGCACAAAACAAAAATTGTCGTTACCAAATTTGTCAATATTAGACAATGTCATATTGCTACATTTGATGTTATATGTAACATCCACACATAATACGATTCATACGTCCAAAAAATATGATTAACATATCGTAAAAAATATGACATTTTGTTGATTAATACAGTATCAAAATATTAATTTTACAATATCAGGAACTATAAAAAAATTCATGTGTTTTGATCTTAGTATTGAAAGTTCCACATGAGGGGTATTTTCGTCAAAAAAATAGGAAAAAGATTGCTTGGTGCATGGAAAGAATAGTGGGTTCAATCTATAATTTTTAGCTCTTTTTGGGACTGCTTGGTCACCGCCCCAAAAAAATATCTTCATATTTATATATTAAAAAAAATTAAACAAAACACGTGTCCCTAGTTACAAGTAACAAAAAATAAAAAAAAACTCTAAAAGTTAATTAAAAAATAAATTTAAAATAAAATATAATAATTAAACATAATAATTACTTCTATAATTTAGTACTATTAAGCCACTATACCTAGTTACATGTACCTAAAAATCTTGAACTACAATTAAATCTAGTTACATGTAATTCATAAACAAACTTCCAATATTTCCAAAATAAATAAATAAATGGTAAAAAATGATTTAAATAAAATTTAATTTAAATTTAAAAATTACTCCTATTAATAATTTAATAATTCCAAAAAATGAATAATTTAACGATAATATACTCACATGTAAAATAATAAAAAATAATTAAAAAAAAACACTATGTCTAGTTACATATACCTAGAATGTATAAATTGTTTATATTCTAGTTACATATAATCATGATAAACGTATTTATTATATACAAAACGATGAGATAGATGTTGTATGCAAGAAAATGATTCGTATGCTACATGTAATCATTGTTCTATCTAAAAAAATCGATTATAAATACGAAATCTCCGTCGTTCGTGTTCATATCTTCTGCACAAAAAACTCCCAGAGCAAAAACAAATGGAAAGCAAGTTTGAGGCTTGCACAAAGACATGTTTATCAGAGTGCAACCATTTCAGGAAGATGATAGAAGCACTAATGTGGAAACTGGGCGCATGTCAGACAACTTATCGGTCGATCAGACAAGAGAGAGATCAAGCAATAAAAGCGACAGAAGATATGTGATTGAAACTGGGTATAGCACAGTCAGAGTGCCGACGGATGAAAGATGAAATAGATGAAGCACGACGACAAGCATGCTGGCACGAGATAGAGATTAAACTCCTCAAAGATGATGTTGACTTTTACAAGAACGTTCTCGCAAGACAAATTGCAAACAAGTAGTACCACATTTGTTTTTTGTCTTTCCAAAGTTTTTATATGTATTTTGTTCAGTGAAAAAACTACTTTTGTTTATATATATATAGGCCTCTTTTTTGTATATGTCTATGGATGTTTTTATTATATATATTTAAAAAAAAAATTACTGTAACAACATATGCCTAAAAAATCTAAAAACAAATGTTGCGTGTTAAACAATGCACAAAAAAACACATATTTCAGTGACATGTAACTAAAATTTATTTCAATTAAAATTGAAAACAACTGAAAAAATCAAGTAACACTTGCTAAAAAAACAAAAACTGAAAAAAAAAAAAAAGAATAAAAAAAAGGTAAAAACGTTGTTCAACTAAAGCGCAAGTTTGCACGTTTTCCTATTGTGTCTACCTATTCGACCACATCGACCACACTTACGCTCCTTCACCTCACCCCTTGAAGGGATTTTTTACTTTTTCAGTCGTCCAGGTTGCCTTCTTGATAAAGGTAGAAATATGACAGGCTCTATCTATTCGAAAATAGGTCTTTCCACTGTTGGCACTGGGTATATGCTTTTTGAATAACTCTCACGATAGAAACTATAGTGAAAGTAGTCTTCCACAAAACCATATACCAACGAGCATGTTCTCATAATTGCTGCACAGGCATGCGAACACGAGGAGGAATTCAATTGCCACAATTGACATGAACATTTTCTTTCATTTAGGTCAACATAAACAGAAGGATGGTAGTGCACTTCATAGACTCCTTTTGTGCCCTCGCTGACCAACCATGTTTGACACTCACTTATATGCCGTGGCAATTTCGCATCCCAATGAGGACATATAATTCCACTTAAGCCTAATGAATCATTCCTCCGTTGAGACATTTGTTCCATTAATGAAATCCTTATCCTGTCAACCATCATAATAAATGGCATATGCTTGTAATTCCTAATCCATGCATTAAAAGACTCGGCCAATTTCGAGGACATCTCGCCATACCTTGTGCTTCGAAAAAACGCTCGACTATATCTTTCTTTTGGTAACTCTTCCATAAATTTCTCCACCCGTGCTCCCCCTTGAACAATCATGTCATCAAATGCAACATGGTATAATTCCGGGGTAACTGCATAAGCGCACTCAGATAATTTGGCAAAAAAAAATTCCTTTGTTTTGGTAGTCTGTCCACTCAATGCAGCTTTCAAGTTCATTTTGAGATGGTCTAAACAAAATGTATGATAACAATGTGGAAAGACATTTTGGACTCCTTGAATAATGTCGTTGTGCCGATTAGAAATGAATGTTATAACACGTTCTGGAGGTAATATAACAGACAATTGTGTCAAAAATCATAATCAATTATCATCGTTTTCAGCATCAACAATGGCAAATGCAAGTGGAAACATACCTAAGCAAATGAAAAACACAAAAATAACAGTAAAAAATCAAAAAATTTATAAATGTATACAAAACACAAAACAAAACATCATGAAAAAGTATAATGTGATTAAAATGGTATAAAAAACTTATATTGTATTTTGTTAACAAATAAAAAAATATTAAAATAAATTATTGACATGTCACTAATATTATATGTTGAAAATATAATATAAACTGTGACATGTTATAAAAGAAGAGATACATGTCACTAATATTACAAAAGACTCTAATTTAAGTGACATGTAACTAAAAAATGAGTTAAAAACAAAAATTGTAAAACTTAGATACATGTAACAGAAATGTGTTAATTTAAGTACCTTGATTACTGTCTTTACCACAAGCAGCAAGAAGAACTCCTTTGTATCTACCAGTCAAAAATGTCCCATCCATAAATAACATTGGGCGTATAAACTGAAATCCATGAATACACCCATGGAAAGCAACAAAAAAACTCTTAAAGCGATTTGTGTCGCCTTCATACTCCAACAACATGTAACTATTGGGATTTGTTCTATTGCATACTTCTACATACCATCTCAATTGATTATATGTAGATATATGATCCCCCAAAAGGCTATCCCTCGTCTTTTCAACTCCAAGCCAAGCATGATTGTATGTAATCTCAAGACCATAACTTTTCTTGAACTCATGAAGAATATCAATAGGCCGTGTTTCAGGTTTATCCTTGACAATTTCCAACAAAAAACTGGCGACAACATTAGAACTCATCATCTTGTTCTTCATAGATCTATATGCTACACCACATGTATGTTCATTCAGCAACTCCTTTATCTTAAAAAATCCATTCACAGTATCAGTACGCGCGTGTACAAACCGCTTGAAATCTCTTGTATCTCTAAATGAACAACATGCAGTGATACGGACTTTATCATTTTTCTTATACTTGTAACTAAATCCAATTTCAATCGAATACTTCCTCAAGACAGTACAAAATTCTTCCACCCTACCTTTAAAACACTACTCCACACAATTAATACATTTTATGCACTCCGAAGATTGCAAGTACTTTTTATCATGACGCCAAGAATAAGGCAGCATATCATCATCATTATAAACACATAAACTTGATTCCCCTGATCCACTAGGACCACTATCTGCTACATTACTTGAACCCCCACCAGATGTAGCACTAAAAACATGTCCAGGGATTATAGTATTTCCTTTTATTACAACTTCCACAAAATCAATACTAAATGATCTAATCAACACAATCATACCATCATAGTCATCTTGATCACATAGCATACAGTTTGGATGACCAGGCAGAGAATAACACATATCAAAAGAGATTGATGACAAACTATTCCATCGATAAACAAACTTTTCCACGAAACTAACAAAATTCATCTCACTATCAATTTTCACAATTCCACTGTAATCCTCGTATTTGCACAAAGCAATCGCCAAGTTTGACATTTTATATCTAAATGTAGATATTGCTACAAGAAAAATATACCAAGACATGTATGAAAAAACACAAAATTACAAAATGTAACTAAACTTACTCTAAAACTAGTAGAATGTAACAAATTTTGAACTAAAACTTATAACATAAAAAAAAAAAAAAAAAAAAAAAAGAACAAAAACAACACACAACTAAAATGTAACTAAAAAGTTACACTAAAACTAGTAGCATGTAACTAAATTTGCACTAAAAAGTTTTTAAGGTCATAACACAGATCACACAATTAGTATGTAAACTAAAAGTTTACACTAAAACTGGTAGAATGTAATAATTTTTTCACTAAAAAAATCTCAAACAGCTAAAGATCCGAACACTTACTCTAAAAAATCGAGAAAAATGATCAAACACATCAACGAATGTCAAAATCTGTCGCGCTTATCAAACATATATATCACCTTACTAAAAGATCTCGTCTTATATGCAAAAAGACTTAAAGATTCGATAATATATCAATCAGATATTTTGCGAAAAAATACAGTCAATTCATATCCCAAAAAATCAAGATCTAACCAAAATTGTGTCATAAAAAAAACAATGATCAATAAACAAATCACTAAAAACAGTGCAAAAACGATACTTACATTCGATTCGCTGATCGTTAGTCGACCTCCTGAATCAATAGAATCCAAGATCTCCAAAACCCTAGCTCACTGACGAACAAAATCACCAAAAAATAGAAGCCAAGAACTCTGAAACTCAAACTATATATAGGTGTGAATTCAAAATATAACAACTAAACGATCTCAAAGAACTACTCTCTAAGCTCCAAGAATCATACGTGACCACGCGCGGGACTAAAACAGGGGAGAAACAGATTTAGGGACTAATTCTAAACCTAATCATAAAAAATGACTAATCGCGGATTAGACCATATAATTAGGACTAATTGCCGATTTTCCCAAAAAATTAAGCTAAAACCTATAAAAATTCAATCAAAGCCCGGAACAAATCTACCCACCATGAAAGCTAATTTCAAAGATCATGGAGACAAAAATGGGAACATGGGAACATAAATAGAAATTTGTAAACAATGGGAACCAATGGGAACATCAGAAAATATGTTTTTAGATTTTCAAAATAAATTATTGAAAAACGTAACAAAAACAGTGAGAGACAAATAAAAGACTAACCTTAATGGATGCTTTACAGTGATCCCTTGCAGATTCTAACTCGCCAAGCAAGAAATAAGCCTGAGCAAGATTGTCTTCCACCTGGACATACATCAAATGCCAATTCTCAAACTGCTCATGCAGATTTTCAAAAACCGAACCAAAAAATTATATATAAAAAAAACTAAAAGACCATGCTTTACAGTGCCAGCTGCCATCTTCCATAAGCCGTTTTCCATCGGTCGTCGATCGTTGCCATCGATCGCACTACATCAAACAATTCAAAAGTTCAAAATAAAGAGCACAACAACCTCAAAAACAGTTTAAGAGTTCAAATTATACATAACACACAACATGAATCATGTTAACCAAAATTAACAATTTTACTTTTTATAACTATTATATAAATGAAAACTAAAGAACAAAACTCTAAACACAATCAAGAACTCAAGAACAAAATCATCCCAAAACACATTAATTGAAACAAATTAAATAAATACCAATCAAGAAGAACAAAACCCTAAACACATTAACAATTTATAAATATTAAACAAACAAACTATAAATTTCACAAAAAAAAAAAAAAAAAAAAAAAAACCTTACTCAATGTCGTCTGTCGTGTTCCATGAGCCGTTTACCGTCGATGGTCGCCTTCAATTGCACTATGTTAAACAATTCAAGAGTTCAAAATAAATAGCACAACCATCTCAAAAACAATATAAGAGTTCAAAATTTAATCGAATCCCATACACAAATACATCGATTCAAAATCTACACACTCAAAACAAGTTCAAAAAGAAAAAGAAAATAAACAATTACCTATTCCCATAGCTGGATAGAACTGGTTTTGGTTATGGATAATCAAGTACCCCTTCAGGGCACAACTTGAAATTAGGTAGATCTCAAAATGATAAATTTGTGTAAGGGATGAAAGAAACTAATTTACTTAAAATGATAAATGAAACCGTATTGAGCAAACAAAAATTTCAAATTCAATAACAAATCTGATAAATGGGGTTTGGGATATTTTTGAGATCGAGAGACAATCAGTGGCGAAGAAGAAGATCGAAGACAGAAGTGGTGGTGGTTAAGCGAGAGTACCTGCATATCGGCAGTGGTTAAGGGTATCCAGACCAAATGAAGCTTGAGGGCTCCAATGGAAATGTGTTCATGGAGATGCAAGTTGATGGCGATGAGCGATGATGTTGTTAGATTTAAACTAAACAAACACTAATCTATAGAAATTCAACTTGTATTAACACAAATAGAGCTTCCATTTGTGTTTAGAGAGAGAAAATCGGAACGGGAGTGACATATATATATATATATAGAGAGAGAGAGAGAGAGACGAACCTATAAGTGCGATATCGGCTCTCATCGTGGTCGGCTGAGCTGTGAGCATCGGCGGTAGTAGTGGCAGTAGCAGCGACGACATCCAAGGCAGAGAGTGATAGTGAGATAGAGAAAGAGAGATCGGTGAGAGTGTCCGATGCCGGCCATCATCGTTGTCCGCTGAGCTATGAGCATCGGTAATGGTAGCAGCGATAGCGGCGGCGACATTAGGGTTAGTTTGAGATACAGAGAGAGAGATTGAATGAATGAGAGAGAGAGAGAGACAAAGAGAGAAATCTTGTAGAGAGAGAGGGTGATAATTTTTAAATGAGGGATTTTTGGGTTTGTTTGAGAGGGTTAGATTTGTGGATTAATCTGTAATATTGTTTATGGGGTATAAAAAGTGACTAAGATTTGTCTAAAGGGTTATGTGCGTCCTATTTTATTATACAAATTTTGAGGATGAAAAATAATTTTTGGTTAATTATTATTTATTTATGTAATTTAATTAACTTAAAATTATTTTTTGGTATATTTTTCTGTTGAAAACTTACCAGAAATTATGTTTGTTTATATAGAATAGGAGTGTAATATTCACTCTCTCTAGATTAAATTTTTTTAATGTGTACTCTCCTTCTTAGTTTTAAGTCACATAAACTAGTTTAATAATTAGTTTAAAAGTGTAATAAAAATTGTTGTTCAAATTCTTGTAACTATAATTGATTGTTGATCACTAAAAGTATATTTTTTGTCGTACTTCATCTTGTTTTAATCATATGCTTATATGTCACTAATATATACTATTGTTGTTGGGTAATATTGTTTAATTTTTCCAATTTAGAACATTTGCTTGTGAATTATTGAGATTATTTCACCAAAGTGATTTAACCAACAAAGTTTGTAAGATTTTGAGCTCCTATTTTATTGATGATTTTTTTTTTGATTAATTCGTACATTCACCTGCCCAAAGGGGGTTATTGTGTGAATTAATTTCATTGCATGAGGATGTTGTATGAGATAAATAATTTAATAAATTTGTTTGTCCAAAAAGAATGAATTTTACAGGATTATTTGTTTAATTATCTTTTGAAGGAAATATATGAATTTGAAGGTCAATCTACCGAAAATGGATGGATTTTTAAATATATAATTTTTTCTTATTTTTTTGATCTTCATACTTAGAAAACAGTTGTTTATTGTAGACTCTGTCCAGATGGAAGTTTATGATAACGCAATTAATTCTTATATTGTATTGTTTATGCTTATTTGAGTATTTTGCCTATTGCCCATAATTGATCTAGTTGCAATTTTTTCTTTGTGAAAACAATTTCTTTTACTGTGAACAACAATAATGCCATAATTAAAATTCTAAATGAGTCGAATTATAAGAGATGGATATTAGACATGGAGTTCGCTTTTGGAATAATGGACTTGGACTTGGCTCTGCGTGAAGATGAACCTCCTCGACCTACCAATGAGAGCACTGAAGTTGAGAGAGCTCATTATGTGAAAAGGGAAAGATCGAATCGTTTAAGTCTCATTTCAATCAAGAGGTCCACTATTGAGCGTCTCCTTAATATGAAGAAATTTCTCGTTGTTGTTAGAATTATATACCAGACATCTGACAACACTGAAACTAGGTATGTTGTGGATGGATTGATGAATATGAGGTACAATGATACAAAAATGCGTTCGCAAATTCATCTTGAGAATATTTCATCTTCAAACTAGATTGAAGGCACAAGACATTCTCATTCCCGATAAGTTCATTATTCATCAAGCTATCAACACTCTGCCATCTTCTTTAAGCCAAATCAAGACTACCTACAACACCCAGAATCAGACTTGTAGTATAAATGATCTGATCACAAGTGTGTGGCTGAAGAAGAAAAATTGAAAAAGAGTTAAAGTTTAAAGTTGGCAGTGACATAGGGATTGGTGTTAAGCATATTGAGACTGTTGTTTTAGAATTAGATTTTGGTTTTTAGTTTGTTTTGGACAATGTTTTATGTGTACCTTCGTTTAGAAGGAATTTCGATTTCCCTTTTGGTACTTGAAAAAGCTGGATATTATTTCACTTTTTCAAATAAAAGAGTTGAGATGATTTATGACTCTAAAGTGATTGAAAATTGTGTTTTATCTGATGGGATTTATAGATTGTTGTTGTTATATTCTTATTCTTACAATATTGAAAATACTTCTGCAAAAAGATCTTTGACTAAGAAAAGATCTTCATTATTGTGGCATAAGCGTTTGGGGCACATTTCTAAAGAACGAGTAGAACGCTTAGTTTCTTCTGGGATTTTTTTTTCTCCTCTTGATTTTGATGACTTAGGAGTTTATGTTGATTGTGTGAGAGAAAAATTGTCAAAGACCAAAAAACAATGTGTCACTTGTAGTCAAAATTTGTTGGAGATTATTCATACAGGCATCAGTGGGCCTTATTCAACTACCTTGTATGACAACAAGTACTTCATTATATTCATTGATGATTTTTCCCAATATGGTTATGTTGATTTGATTAAAGAAAATATAGAAGCTCTTGAAATGTTCAAAGTCTTTCGAACTGTATGGGGAAAGTTATCAAAATTGTGAGATCTGATCAAGGTGGTGAGTATTATGGGAAGTATAGTGATGCCGGCCAATAGAATGGACATTTTGGCAAAGTACTTACAGGATAATGGTATTGTTGCTCAATATACTATGCCTCGAAGTCTTGAACAGAATGGCGTGGCAGAAAGGCGCAACCGTACTATTATGGAAATGAAAAAAAACATGATGAGCAGATTGAATTTTCCAAAATACTTGTGGGGTGAAGCCATCAAAACAGCAACCTACATTCTGAACTGTGTTCCTACTAAGTCAGTGCCTAAAACATCATTTGAACTGTAGACGAACATAAAACCCAGTTTGAATCATTTTAGACTATAGGGGTGTCCAACTGAGGTGAAGATCTATGATCTTTCTATGAATAAGTCAAATTCGAGAGCTACTAGATGGTACTTTATAGGGTATCTGTAATATCCCAAAAATTTATATTTTTGAAAATATTATTTTATATAAATTTAATATTTTTGGGATTATTTTGCAAATTAATGGTATAAATAATATTTGATAATTTTTTGGTACGGAATGTTAATTTTAAATGGATTTTTAAAGTTTTGGGACTATTATGTTATTTAAAATATACTTTTAAAAGTTTTAAGATATAATTAATATTTTCTTTATTTTAAGAGAGGACATTATGTAAATAAATAAATAATTAAATGGCTTAAATGGTTTCCTGAAGGAAACCAAGAGAAACCACATATATGTATGTATATATATATAGAAGGTTGAGACACGTGTGTGTGTGTGTGTGTGTGTATATATATAAAGCAAAACCATTTATCTGGGCAATTAGCTTCTATTTGTCTAAAAATATATACGTTAAATAATTTTTTAGGCAAGTAAAATGTTCCAATTTGGATTTTGGCTCAGATTTCAGGTAGAATTTCTAACTCTTTTAATATATGTATTTAATTTTTCTATTGTGATATTTATGTTACTATTGTTGTTAAATTTTAAATATTAATTTTTATGAAATAATTATGATTATGTGAAAATTATGTGGAAATTAGGTCAATGTGTTTTATTTGTTGTATTAATTAAATACAGGTATTAGAGATGTTGGAATTCTACTAAGCCATGGCTTACAACCCCACCACTTTGATTGCGAGGCCGGTGAGAATAAAATTGCGGCAAGAATTATATCGAAATTTCTAATTGTAATAATTGTACTTATTATTCACCGTTATAAAATTGAACCGCTGAATTCGATGATTATAATTATCATCGTATTCTTATTGAATTTCTCAGATTTTTTATAGTCCAAAATATTACTGTTCAATTTTTATTTTTATTTTAAAAAAAGAATAATATGACTCGCTCAAATAACCTGGGAAAACATATATTTAATAGAAACATTATTAGGATTATTTAATAGAAATGCATTAAATAATCATAGTTATTACATATGATATAATATCATTATTATTATAGTTATAGAAATGGTTAAAATGTTGTATTTCACCATAGAATTGTTTCATATTCTATTCAATTCAATTTTATAATAATAATGATATCTAATATATAAAGGTCTGGTATACCAGATTTCAGTAGTAATATCAAAGTAAAATGGTACCAGAAATTTTATCTGGATTTCTATTAAATTTGTAATAGTCGTATTTATTATTTACAACTATCGTGAGCGAACTGGCACGAAATTGGAATTTGATATAGTCATATTAGTTGTATCTAGAATTTTATAATTATATATATATATATATATATATATATATATATATATATATATATAGATACAATTAAGGCCATTATTTGAACTATACTGTAAATTCCTTGATAAATTATAATGGAATAAATAATTGTATTCCAATAGTATTTGTATTTGAATTTTAAATAATTGTATTTATTATTAAATGTTGTCAAATTTTATGTAATAAAATATTGGTCGTTCGATTTTAATTTTAATTTTCCAAGGAAAGAAACCGCATGATGGCCCTATGAAACCGGGCCGTTACAATTGGTATTAAAGCGAGTTTACGACAACCTTAGACTTGGGTTATAATACCCATTATTCATAATAAACGAAGTGATACTAAAAAAATGAAGAGTGGTATCAGGTGAGAAATTGGTTGGGTCCAAGATAAAGATTTGGTGGTCGAATGACAAGATGTGAGTTGTCGAACACATTAATTGAAATTATTTTGCTATTACATTCCATTCATAGATGTCTCACTTCTTAATTTCATAAATCTATGCAATGGAAACCAAAGTTTTGCTAGATTTTCTGGAATGGGTTTGGGGGAGAACTAATAGTTGTGTTCACTTTAATCCCTAACCTTAAATTAGAGGACAAAATTATATTGCACTGTATTGTTGCACTTATGAGGTCTCAATATAAAGTAGGAATCTAGGAGTACAATAAGCCACCCTCATGGAAGGAAGATAACTAAATATTGCAATTATTAATATGACAAGATTTTCCAGTTGACTGGTATCATCCTCGAGCAATAGTCAAAATGTTTTGTTAGGCCGTGTAGATGCGGAGCCAAGTTTATGCTATGTCAATTTTAGCTAATAAATGTTAGCATTCAAGAAAACAATGCACTAACTTGAGACTAGGAGCTTTTAAAGCCAATTTTTTTGTGTTTGGTTCATTATTTAATTTCAGGTTGAACTCAATTGAATTCATACGTGGAACTAAAAATGAACTAATGTACGAAAACGAGCCTAATGACGGTTTAGTGAAAAATGTCAATTTTTATGCACCCATGTGTTGTTACTAATATTTCATGTTGGTCTCTACAATTTCAATGCGAACATATTAACATTTTAAGTGGTGTTTGATTAATATAACCTACCAACAATACGTTAAAATAAGCCTTAGTGGGTGATGTGTTAGCCGTGGACTATAGGAATTGTCGTTGAATTGAAAATATTAATTTAAAAATTGTTTACTGTCTTCTATATAAATCGTAAAATTATATTTTTGTATTTAATTGAAAAAAAATGGCTGTTGAAACTAGACAGTCTTATGATGCTAAATTGATAGGAAAATTTTAAAGGTAGAAAAATTATTTTTATTATCTTGCTATGACATAATCGTCTCGTCAGGAGGGCGTGTCCTGCAAGATGTAGTTGGTTTTTATAGAAGGGCATGTTCTGTAGGACGTTGTTGTTGTGACCTGGCATGAGGGGAAGTCCTGCAAATGATTGATTATGTTGTTGATATGTTGAGACCTATCAGGAGGGTAAATCTTGCAGGTGATTGATTATGTTGTTGATATGGTATTTTATACCATATGTTGCTCCTACCATTGGAGATATCGAATAGCCTTGGCACTGATAGCCACCTTAAATGGCATAGTTGTAGAGGTTACGGTACTGTCGTAATTTCCGATCATGAGGTGAAATGATCATATAGCTAGTAGGAAAATATGTGTGCGATATTTTATTATATATCAAAATGGTTTGGTTGGTGGATTTAAATGCATTATTTTATTGCAATGGCAGTGGTGAAATTTTATTTCGGATCAATGTGTGGTTATATGTATATTATATTTTGAAAAATGGTGTTTAATAAATACACTTGATCCATAAATTATTTTTATATTATGAAGACCGTATATCGATAAGGTGAGTGTATTGTCTTCTAGGAAAATTGTCAAATTATATTTTTGTATTAAAACATAGAAAGAAAAAGTTTATTAAAATGGATTATTTTATGTTATGCGGATCGAGTAAATTTTTAAATATAGATAGTAGTTTTTATAATCCGACTATGCCATAGTCTAATCTTGACAGAAAGGCAAGTCCTGCGGGATGTTGTTGGTCCTAACAAGAAGGCATATCTTGTAGGACGTTATGTTGTGACTTGACATGAGAGCAAGTCCTGTAGATGGTTGATATTTGTTGTTGTTATTCTTGTTGTTGATGATGATGATGATGATGATGATGATTATCATCATGATATGGTAGTTTATACTACGTGTTGGCTCCTATCATTGGAGATATTAAATGTCTTTGACACTAATAACCACCTGAGATGGCACAGTTGGACAGGTTATAGTACCGTTATAACTCTTGATCATGAGGTAAACGATCCTATGGTTAGTAAGGAAATATGTTATTTTATTATATACAAGTGAGTTGACCAGTGAATTTAAATTCGGTTGTTCGGTTACGATGATATTTTTGTTGGGGTTTGGGTACTACTCAGTGTGACTATATTTTATTGGAAAGTGAATTTTGATAAAAATACTCAATTCATAAAATAATTTTATATTATGAAGACAGTACACCAATAAAATATTCAGATAGATATTGGTCCACTACGAACAATAGGTGGAGTCGAGGTGTGGGGTAATTGTTGAATTTTTGGGGACTATGTGTAATATTTTAATATTCATTTTACGTGAGTATTGAACCCAGTGTTGAACTCGTGACTTGGGAAACGTATTTATGTAGTTGAGATGTATTTATGCATTTGGGATATATTTTTATGATTGAGAGGTATTTGGGTGTTTTGAGACATATTTGATTTTTATAGTTTGACATGTATTTATGTGTTCCGATCCGTATTTAAGTGGTTGACACATATTTATGTCTTTTGAGACGTATTTATATGGTTGGTATATATTTATGTGTTTGCGACATATTTACGTGTTTTCAAATATATTTATGCGGTTTGGGATATATTTATGTATTTCGAAATGCATTTATGGGATTGACACGTGTTTATGTGTTTCGAGATATATTTATGTGATTGATACATACTTATGTGTTTTGAGACGAACTTATGTGGTTAATACGTAATTACGTGTTTTGAGACGTACTTATGTATTTGAGAGGTAGTTATGTATTTTCAGATGTATTCCTCAAAATTCGTTATTTGAGGTTTGGATTGTGTTGACATTTTATGAAAAACGATTACAAGATTATTGCAAATTCAATGCGGATATTGAAAATGATTATTTTTAGTCTCAAGAAATAGTCCACGAGGAATTTGGGCTATCTATTGATTATGATGTTGTCTGTGATATGTTAGCTTGAAATGTGGGATGGAATTAGTAAATGCTGGTTATGGGATATGCAGTGGACTTGGAAAATCATGCCAAGTGAGAAATTATCGAGGTCGTAGACTTGTTGAAATTGAGATAAATCCAATCCAAATGAGATTACCGTGATATTTAAAATATATTTATTGGGTATTGATAGGGGTAATTTATCTATTTATTTTCAAACCAAATTTGGTAGTTTTAGAGTATTTTTATCATGTTTTAATTTATTTTAATTAGCTTTTATTTATTTTGTATAAATCAGGTGTTTGGGACGAAAATGAGCTAAAACAGTTGAAAATTAAGTTATTCAGTGGAACAGCGGAGGAAGAACGGTGGAAAAATGATGAAAAGTGCCAAGTTATCCATTGCTGCAGCACTGAAACAATAGAAAGCTCAATTTCACTCTGTCTATCCACCGCTGCAACGGTGAAACAACAAAGTGCTCACTAATGAACCACCACTGCAGTGATTAAGCCACTGCTGCAACGGTGACCACTACCGACATACCCATCGCTGCAGTGGTGACCCCTGCTTCTGTGAAGTAGTTTTTTTTAGATATTTTGGTTCCTTATCTTCTTTCCTCCTCTCATTTTCGGCCATTAAACCTCAATAGAGAAGAGATGATAACCTTGAGAGGTTTTAAGGCAAGCTCAACCAAACCAAAGGAGAAGAACATCGAGCGAAGAAGGAAAAACGCTCTCAGAGTGGTTTTACCATCGGATCTTCGGCTAATGGCTAAGTTCCTTCGTTTCTTTTTTACTTTATTAACTTTGGTAGTTTGTTTGAGCATATTTAGCTCATTTGTTATTGTATATACGGTTATGGCTATTGGCTAAACATGGATTATGTATGAGTTAATATAGTTTATAAAAATGTCGTTTGTTTGAATTGTATTTCTTTAACGGTTGTTCTTCGTTATTCGATTGTGTTTATCGTTCTTGTATTTCCATTATATGCTTGTTTAGATATATTGAGAAATCGGGGTTTGACACCCGGGAGAGGTAACCCCGGATTCGGACTAGGATTTAAACACAACACGATGATTTAATGACCCGGGAGGGCGTTAGAAAATGTACAATCCATGACGTTGGGGCGAGACTCATATGACTATGTGTTCTAAAGAATTATAGAGGGGGACTTCGGCGTTAACGCGAAGTCACATATTCATTCATTTTACACTCGGGAGAGGGAGTGAATGAGTTTACGATATTGAGATTATCGGATAGGTCGAATACCATGATTGTTAACTAAACGAGATCAAACACGTTTAAGTAAATGAAGTTAATCCCTAGATAATCCATTCCCCTAAACATTTCAATATAGTATAAATAGTTTAATTAGTTAATTAGTTTAGTATATTATTAATATAAAAAACTACATTTAAGTTGCCTAGATAAAATTAGGTTATGACAATCGCGATACTTAACGACAATTCTAATTTAATCCATGTGGATACGACAACCCTTACTCTTCCCAATCTATACTAAAACTTGATCCGTACACTTGCGGTGAAAGTAGCGACGTTACTTACGCGCTACCAGGTATATATATTTATTTCGATTTTTATCAGAGTAGCACAGCGGAAGTATTTAGAAACATAAGATTCTTTACCAATTTATTATTTGTGCTAGGTGTTACCGACCGAAGTGCACCTTATCCATAGGTTGTAGGATATAATGTGGGCCACAACGAATGCGGATGTAGCGATGTGAGGAATGAATTTTGGCGATTGTGAATTATGGGTAACTTTCAGTTATAGGACCTTACATGGAGAACCATTGTTCTAGAATTAAGTATGACTAACATGACCGTGCAATGCGATTCTGAATTACTGTTTTGAACAAAATTTCAAGGATGAAATTTATTTAAAGGGGGTAGATTGTAATATCCTGAAAATTTATATTTTTGAAAATATTATTTTATATAAATTTAATATTTTTTGGATTATTTTGCAAATTTATAGTATAAATAATATTTGATGATTTTTAGGGACGGAATATTAATTTTAAAAGGATTTTTTAAAGTTTTGGGACTATTATGTTATTTAAAATATATTTTTAAAAATTTTGAGATATAATTAATATTTTCTTTATTTTAAGAGGGAACATTGTGTATATAAGTAAATAAATAAATAATTAAATGGCTCAAATGGTTTCTTCCTTAGGAAGGAAACCAAGAGAAACCACATATATGTATATATATAGAGGGTTGAGACACGTGTATATAATAATAATAATAATAATAATAATAATAATAATAATAATAATAATAATAATAATAATAATAATAATAATAATAATAATGCAATTCAACAATATATATATGTATTTGTATAAGTGGCCGTTTGGGGGGGGGTTCCATTTTCATATATATATATGAAGCAAAAGCATTTATCTGGGCAATTAGCTTTTGTTCGTCTGAAAATAAATACGTTAAATAATTTTTGAGGGGAGTAAAATGTTTTGATTCGGATTTTGGCTGGGATTTTAGGTAAAATTTCGAATTCTTTTTATATATATATTTAATTTTTCTATTGTGAGATTTATGTGATTATTGTTGTTGAATTTTAACTATTAATTTTCATAAAATAATTATGATTATGCGAAAATTATGTGAAAATAATGCCAATGTGTTTTATTTGTTGTATTAATTAAATACACGTATTAGAGGGGTTGAAATTCTACTGATCCATGACTCACAACCCTAGCGTTTTTATTGTTGGTCCGGTGAGAATGAAATCGCGGCAGGAATTATATCGAAATTTCTAATTGTAATAATTGTACTTATTATTCACCGTTGTAAAATTGAACTGTTGAATTCGATGATTATAATTATCGCCGTATGCTCGTAGAATTTTTCAGATTTTTTATAGTCCAAAATATGATTGTCCAAATTTAAAAAAAAATAAAAAATAATATGACCTGCTCAAATAACCTGGGAAAACATATATTTAATAGAAACATTATAAGGATTATTTAATAAAACCGCATTAAATAATCATAGTTATTACATTTGATATCATTATATAATATCATTATTATTATCGATACAGAAATGGTTAAAATGTTGTATTTCACCATAGGATTGTTTCACCATTCTATTAAATTAAGTTTTATAATAATAATAATAATGATATCCGGTATATAAAGATCTGGTATACCAAATTTCTGTAATAATATCAGAGTAAAACCGCGCCAAAAATTTTATCTGGATTTTTGTTAAATTTGTAATAGTTGTATTTATTATTTACAACAACCGTCAGCGAACCGACACGGAATTGAAATTTGAAATAGTTATATTAGTTGTATTTGGAATTTTATATATATATACACACACACACACACATAATTAAGGCCACTGTTTGAATTATACTGTAAATTCCTTGATAAATTATAATGGAATAAATAATTGTATTCCAATAGTATTTGTATTTGAATTTTAAATAATTGTATTAATTATTCACTGTTGTAAAATTTTATGTAATAAAATATCGGTTGTTCGATTTTAGTTTTAATTCTCCAAGGGGAGAAACCGCATGACAACCATAGGAAACTGGACCGTTACAGTATCCTAGTCACTCAAAAGGATATAGGTTTTACTGTACGACTCATGGCACTAGAGTTGTTGAATCTCAAGTGAAAAAGTTTTTAGAGTTGGATGTTGCTGATACTATTCTCTCTTAGTTCGATGAAAGAGTAGAACCTATTGATGTTGTTTTTTTAACTTTATCTATCTCAGATGTCATCTCTTATGATGGAACCATTGATTGCAGGATTCCGCAAGGAGTAGAAATTGCCATTCCTCTCACTACTAAGGTAACGCCTATTGAGATAAGATTCCTCTAACCAATGAGCCTGTGAATAAGTCTTCTTCTGAAGTACAAGTGAGGAGATCGCAAAGAACTAGAA
Source organism: Eucommia ulmoides (assembly GCA_016647705.1). Taxonomy (NCBI): domain Eukaryota; kingdom Viridiplantae; phylum Streptophyta; class Magnoliopsida; order Garryales; family Eucommiaceae; genus Eucommia; species Eucommia ulmoides. Next base: position 20,376,722 of record CM028337.1, read on the forward strand.
ATGATGCCATTTCTAACGACTACTATGTTTACCTTGGAGAGGGAGAGTATAACATTGGAGAAGAAATAGACCCGACTACTTATCATGAAGCTCTCAATAGTGACCAGGCAAATAAATGGCTAATTGCCATAGGAGATGAGATGCAGTCTATGTCAAATAATGATGTTTGGGAAGTTGTTGATCTTTCTGAAGGATATAAACCCATTGGATCAAATGGGTATTTAAGATCAAGAGAGATAACAAAGGGAATGTTGAAAGATTTAAGGCCTGATTGGTTGCTAAAGGGTATACACAACGAAAAGGCATTGATTTCACAGAGACTTTTTCACCAGTTTCCATCAAAGATTCCTTTAGGCTAATTATGGTGTTGGTAGCTCATTTTGACTTAAAGCTTCACCAAATAGATGTCAGGACAACTTTTCTCAATGGAGATTTGAGTAAGGAGGTTTACATATCATAGCTTGAAAGATTTAAGGAAAATTAAAAAGAGAACATGGTATGCAGATTGAAAAGGTCCATTTATGGTCTCAAGGAAGCTTCTCGTCAGTGGTACTTGAATTTGACAAAATTATGACATCTTTTGGTTTTGTCGAAAATAAGTTTGATCAATGCATTTACATGAAAATCAGTGGGAGCAAGTTCATTTTCATGCTTCTTTACGTCAATGACATCCTGCTTGCTAGTAGCGATGTGAATCTCATGAATGATAACAAACGTCTTTTGTCTGCTAATTTTGACATGAAGAATCTCAAAGAAGTATCTTGTGTCCTAGGTATTGAGATTCATCGTGATAGATCTCGAAACCTCCTTGGGCTATCTCAGAGAGCCTATATCGATCGTGTGCTTAAAAGGTTTAAGATGCAGACATGAAAAACTGGTGATGTAACTGTTGTAAAGAAAAATAAACTCAGTAATGAACAATATCCGAAAAATGATTTAGAAAAGGATGCCATGAAAACTATTCCTTATGGCAGTGCAATTGGTAGCCTGATGTATGCACAAGTATGTACGAGACATGATATTGCCGTTATTGTTAATGTTCTTGGTAGATATTTATCGAACCCTGGGCATGATCATTGGATTGCTGCAAAGAAATTCATGAGATATCTACAAAAAGCGAAGGACATTATGCTTATGTATAAGAGGGTTGATAATCTCGAAGTAGTTGGATCCTCAGATTTTGATTTTGGTGGTTGTTCAGATAATCGCAAATCTACTTCAGGATACATTTTTGTGTTAGCTGGTGGAGTTATTTCATGAAAATATGTCAAACAAAGCCTAATTGCATCATCGACTATGTATACTGAGTTTGTAGCTTGTTATGGTGCACCTCTCAAGCTGTTTGTCTAAGAAATCTGATCTCAGAGCTCCAAGTTGTTGATTCCATCTCTTGATCATTGTGATTTATTGTGACAATAATGCAGCTGTGTTATACTCCAAGAACAATAAGATCAGTACGTGTTCCAAGCATATGGAAATCAAGTACCTCACACTCAAGGATTTAATCAAGAGAAGAGATATCATGGTTGAGCACATAAAAACTGAGTCCATGCTAACTAATCCTCTAACCAAAAGTTTAAGGCCCATGACGTTCAAGGAACATGTTATGAATATGGGTGTTAATGAGTCTTTTGATTCTTTGGTTTAGTGGGAGCTTTTATAATTTCCTTTATTTCGATGATTATGTCATGTAAATATTAATCACTATTGATATGCGATATGCAAAATTGAAATCTTTTTTTATTATCATCATTATTGTGTATTACATTATTGTATGTCGTATTATTTGAATTGAATATATAATATGGTATCTTAAGGTATTGAGAACCTTAAGAATTACAATTATATATTTTGTTGCATGCTATATTATTTGAATTGACTATACAATATACTATCTTAAAATATTGTGTCTTAAGAATTATAGTTGTATACTTTTGGTTGTCACAAAACACTATTTTGAGATCTCGGGGTGAATTATCAATGACATATGACTTGTTAAAATCAAATAATTTCATTTTATTGAGAAATTATAATGAGGACCGATAAGAAACAATGCATATTGATAATAAGCACATGTTGACATTGGTTTCTTACTATACTACTGCGCTTACGATCCATGTCGATATGGTTATAAGTATTATTGACTATGAAGGGTCTTATGTTTATTGAGATTAACATATAAACTATCATAGTCCAATATTAAGATCATGTCAAACTGGATAAATTTATCAAGATGCTACTTATAGACTATCATTTCTTTAAAAGGTGTGATCACACAAAATAATTTTTTTCTGTTATTAACCCGAGAGTCTTAATTTCAAAATTAAATTTATAAGTACTTAAAAATCAATTAATGTAGCCTAAGTGGGAGAATGTTGGATTTTTATTTATTTTTATTAAATATGGGCTAACATTAATTGAATTAATTATTTTTATAAAAACGGGTTAATAAATAGTCAATTATATAATTAGTCCAATTAAATAGTGATCACATTTTGATTTAGGCTGTGATATCTTTTCTGTAGAAGCTCAGTTGAGTGACAAGTGTAGGTTTTGGGTCTTATTGAAACCCGTTATGAGAGGGCTCAATGAAAAACTAATATTATAAATACTAGGTCCCCTCTCTAGTCTAGATTTAAAGATTTCTTCCCATTGATAGCCACCATAATAGTAAATTTAGATCATGAGATAAAGACTTAGTGTGTAATCCGTTGTGACGATCAATTATCTGCAATGGTTCAAACATGTACGCTTTCAGTAACCGTTCTTAAATTGTTGAGTGTTGTTAATCATGTATGATTAAGATCTTTAATTAATTTCTTAATATTGTGATTATGAGAATTCATCAACATCAGACACATTTTTCCTTGCCTTTCTGCGATGATTTTAACACAGACGAATCTTTCTCAGTATCACCAAACAAGGGTAGCACTATAACCAATTTAATCACGGATATTAACTCTCAGATGTCATCCTCCCTAAACTAAGATGCATGAAGAAAACAAATACACAACAAGATAACATATCATAGAGTAAAATTTTAGCATGAGCAAGCATAATCAATTGAATCTACATGGGAAACTATAATAATGTTGTATTCAACATGCAAGATTAGCAATGTCGCTTTTATTTAAAGACGTATACTTGATATCCAAATAGACTAGACAATTGCAGTCTGCACATAATACTCATAAGCCTCATCATGTTCTATTTTGCCCATCGTGGCACAAAATAAGCTCTATTCGAGACAGGATCAATCAAGCATGTGTTTTTATAGCCATAACAGATTGGAAAAATAATTATCAACACAACATATTGAAGTAAGGCGAATGAACTTACTCAAAAACATACATAGGTAAATAAGTTACGTAACTTTTAATGCAATCACACATCTAATAATAGACGATGGTCTTTGGTATCTACACTCAATAGACGACATCAAATTAGAGTGATTCCTCTAAGACTAGTTGTAAGTAGACATGGTATCCAACTCTTCCACGAGCATGATATCGAATGCCCTAATAGATTGTCCCTTGTTTGCAAAGAAACACGCTAATATTAGATGTAAATATAACAAATGAACAACATCTTCTACATCATCATCATCACCATCATCAAGAGCAGAGCATACTTCTTTCTTAACCTCAACAACACTTACTTTGTTCGTATATAGACCCCGCCAAGTCAGGAACGCACAATCAACCTTCTTTGCATACTACCCTAGTATTTGTCTATGACCAGATGTTAGTCCAAAAATCAATTGGACATCATTGTTGGTGAACATAACGAATTTTGGTCCGTTAATGAATGTCTTTCGATGTGGTGTCATGACTAGATTATGTTTGTTATCAGATTATCAATGTTGTAGAATGAGCTAATCCCCATCTCATCACTACGCATGGCCACGATTGTGTCATAAAAAGATTATTTTAGACAATTCAAGTACTGCTAAGCATGTCTGTAATGAGTAAATAGAACTGAAAGAGGTTAGATCGATATTTAATAGGACCAGAAGATGTGACATAGCTCTTAGATGGAGTGGGCACTTGGGCAGGTTGTGAATCTACAAAAAGAAAACCCAAAATAAGCAGTATAATAAAAGGATACCATCACATATGATACAATAAAAACAAAATTTGAATCAGGCATGTCAGTTTTTACCGTCAACGTTATCCAAACTTCTGGTTGATTTCTCGTTTTGTATTTCATGACTGAGAGAATATTCATCTGGACAAAATACATATGATGTTATATTCAACATCAAACATTTTATCACAAAATAAGGTGATTGAAACACTAGAATTAGAACAATAATGATGTTACACTCAACACACACCGAAAATAATGGGTTTTGACATCGCAACAAAGGAATTGTGACGATATTACATTAATCACACACATAAAGAATCATAACCATGTTTAATATACAATGAACTAAACACAAATATTATAACAATTATGATGTTATATTCAACACATACAAAAAACCAATCGCAATCATATTTTGAACGTACAACAAATAGATTATCAAGATGTTACATTTAACATGTACATAAAAATTATCAAAATGTTGAATATAACATTCAAAATCAAAACCGTATGTAATTTTGCAATCAAACGTTAGAAACTAATTACCTAGGTGTAGTATCTTGAATCAACATGAACAGAGAAACGATGCAGACAAATTAGAGTAAGATTTCAAGCAATAATTAGATGATGAAACACAATTTCGATAGAATATTGACCTAATCCCAAATATATTGAAGACGATAATACGAGAACGTTGAATTGAATATTAAGCGTTATCACAATACATGAACCAACCAAAAAAAAACGCATGCATTACACTAAAAATAATGTTTTTCAATTTCGTGGAATGTTATGTTGCATGTCAAAACATTTAGATTTGTGTATCAAAAAATATAAAAAAATAAGACTCATGTGTGAATCATATAGAATGGAAGGGAAGTCGGATAGGCAGAAAAAATATATACCTGAACCGGGCAGATTTATTAGGTTATCCACAGTGTTAGGGTTTTTGGTCACATTTTTTTTGCGCATGTTCACCATTATTGCCAAATGTACAAGAAGAAGCACACAAGGAATAAAAGTACACATGGGTAGGGGTTGTGAGCGCAGTAGGTTTTTGATCGGGAGGGAAGTCGGAAGCTTGATATGTGGGGATGAATATGAGTGTGCTATGTCCCCGTCGTTCAGTATGTGTTTGGGTGTGGGTTTTGTTGAGGGTGTGTGTGTTTTGGAGGTCGCCAGAGTGGAGTGGAGTGTTAGAGAGAGAGAGAGAGCAGCGTGTGTGTGTGTGGGTGTGGGTGTGTTACTGTGTGTGTCGTGTGTGTGGATGGTGGGTGTGCGTGGGGGTAGACGTGGAAGTTTATGGGTTCGTTTGTCCAGTGGGGCAAGGCTTGATCGGTGGCGAACCCAAATGCAAACAGAAGCCGGAGAAGAAGAAACGGGAAAAAAAAAAAAAAAAAAAAAAAAAAAAAAGAGAGAGAAAAAGAAAAGAAAAAAAAAAAAAGAAAGAAAAGGAAAATTTGCACAAACCACCCCACTAAAAATTAATGATCCAATCTCACGGCCGACGAAAAAATTTGAAAAAGGTAGAATTTCGAACTTTTTTAATATATATATATAAGTGTCTAAATTGAAAATGGCGATAGGAAATATATCGATACAGTAAATTTTATAATAAAGCGAGAGGAATAGGAAATTACGAAATTTAGGGTCTACAATTCATGATTAAGTTATGTTTACATAAAATATTAATTTTAGGCCATGTCACAAATAGGTTCACAATTACCGAAGAATCAGAAGCGGAGAGTCGGGGGAGCTTGTGAGTGCGGATTATCAGGGGAGTGTATTGTCTTTTTGTCAAATTATTTTCATACATATATATATATATATATATATATATATATGCGTATAAAATGGCCTTACTGAGACTAGATAATTTTATAGACGATATGGATCAAGCAAGTTTTGGGATGAGTGAGTAAAAATGGATTTTCGTGAAATTACGATAGTTTTCGAAAGAAAATTGAGAATGATTTTCGTTGGATTTGGTGGTTTAAAAAGAGAATGGAAAAATATCTGGTTTTCTAAAAATAAAGAGTGAAAAAATGGTTTTGGTAAAATCAGATGTTTTTTTTTTTAAAGAAAGTGAAAAATATGATTTTGGATTAAAAAAAAATCGGTTTTGGATATATAGGGTGATGTTTGAGATTTGACGATATTGATTAGACGATGTTATTGATTTGTGATTTGATGATGATGTTACTGATTTGATGATACTATAGTATTTATTTGCTTTGGCAGAGTGATGGTATTGAATTGACAATATTATTGATTTGACGATGCCATAGTATTTATCTGCTTTGGCGGAGTGGTATTTATCTGCATCGGCAGAGTGATGTTATCCGCTTCGGCGGAGTGATGTTTATTTGCTTCTGCAGAATGATGTTAGACGTTATACTGCGTAGTGATTATCCACTTCGGCGGAGTGATGGGTGTTCGTAGGAAGGCATATCCTACGGGTAGTACGGTACAGTTGCAACTCCCGATCGTGAGGTTAAAACGATCACAATGGCTAGCCAGTGTGTGTTGTGGTAGAGTGGTGGTTTGAGATGTGTGTTTGAGATGTGGTGTTTTACTTATATTGGGTGATTTATTATTTATTATGGTGATTGGTATGATTTTATACTAGATGGATTTGGATGGAACTTATCTATATCGCTTTATTTTCACTGTTTATATATACTTACGCTTGATCCATTTAGATGTTGTAGAATGATTTATTATTATAAAATATTTTTACTAAGAAGGTTGTACACTCGCAGGTAAATCAGCTAGGAGTTGGTCCCCTACTGGCACTAGTTAGAGTTATGTGTGTCATGCGATGGAGTCATATGGGAGTATTTTGAGACGATCTGTCAAAGGTGAACCTAGGAGGGGTTCATGAGATTTATTTTGCTGTGCTTATTTTTGGGACGGGTGTGTCCCTATAGCACTAAACTATGTATATGTTGTATAGATGATTTTATATTATTTCATGTATATTGTCGTTTTATGAGTTGGTTTGACGATCAGGTGATGTCATGTTGACGTTATGTCGGCCCCACGGTGACGGGTGTCCGGGGTGGGGTGTGACAAATTTTGGTATCAGAGTCTAGGTTATAGGTTCTGTAGACTTGTTAGTAGTTGTGTCAGTAAAAGACCATGAGATAGGAGGACGTGTCAGTCGTCTAGTCAGTCAGTAGGGGATATGAGATAGGGTGTCAATAGGTGAGTTCGGTACGTGAGTAATATTTAGTTTAGTTGATACGTTGGCTTTGGGCATGGTTGGTTATCTTATTAGAAATTAGTGGGTGTAATGAAAGTGTGATATGGTTAGTTGGTGGATTCAGGTAATGTTGTGTTATTGGTAGTAGAAATGGGTGGATTGCGATTGTGGAAGTATTAATAATTGGAAATGTGAGATTTTAATTGAAAAATAACTATATGCGTATTACGTGACGATGAGATAATTATCGGTAGCACCTAATAAGTCATTATTAAAATACGAGATAGTATAGCAGGACATACTTAAGTTCGAAAAAGAAATGACATGTAAAATGAGTATAAAATCGCCCTTTTAGGCAATATAAAAGGAATCTTATGATAATATCAAAAGGAGAGTTCGTATTAGTTGGAATTAAGGATGTGAGAAAACTGTGGCGATATTAGAAAAGATTTAATTTGGTAGTACGTTCTGAGTTGACGGGGAGTTGGAGCAGAAGTCTGTGGAACTAGTAAATATCACAAATGATATGTAGAAAGTAGTCGAGAATTGTGGGTCTGAGATGATAGTAAGTGCGCATAAATATAGTCTGTTTGTATAAGTAATATAGAGTGGTCGGTGGAGTCAAATCTTAGAAGAATCAATGTGTGTATGGTTAGGAAGGTGTAATTAGTACCTTAGTTAGTTTGATAGTGAGTCTAGGAGGTTAGAAAAGTGTTAAAGAAATGATATCAGAACACTGTACGCGGGTGTTGGGCACCAGTCAGAACAAGTTCAGGCGGTGAATATTATAATAGCTAGGGATTTTTCCTATATAATTTTGAGAAGAATTGTCGAGGTGTCAGTAAGCATGATTAATAACCGTAGTTGTTGTAAAATAAGTTCCATAATTTTAAGGAGGTGAACATTCAGCTCATTAAGTTGGTTAAATATAATCGTGTTAATAAAAATGTGGGGAATTGGGACTTTAAAAATTTGTCACCATTGTGTAGAAAATGGGGGGAATAATTGTGAGTAGAAGATTGATTTCTATAGGAGAAGTTGTGTGACGATCCACGGAAAACCAGGTCGTTACAATAAAGTAGACTGTTAACTCACGATTAAGTTAGATCTGGTGTTTCTCTCCATGAAGCTCCGGTGTTACGAAAAAATGAGATACGAAAAAGAAAGATAAGTTGAGGATGCATGTTGGTAACTTATTATGTAGAATTGATGATTTATTTAATCAACTGTGAAAGACAAGGGTGTCTTCCCAATAGATTGCAGAGTAGGATGGTTGTGGAGTAGGATAGTACCAATTGGAGGTTAGAGATGGTGGCATGGTGAAAGTAACGATCCGGTCGAGCATAAAGCAAAGTATGTAGAACATCTCCAGATTGTGTTGCTAATGCTACGAGGAAAACAATTGGTTATCGAATTCAATGCATGTGAGGTTTTTGTTGGATCGAGTGGTAATTTTGGGACAAGTGATCTTGAGACGTAGTATTCAAGTGAATCGAAAGAGAGTTGAAGTTGTGGTTTCATGGAGTATGGAGAAGACCAAAAAGTGTGATTGAAATTTGAAACTTTTGGAGTAGCAATAATTGTAGTTGCCTACACAATTTAGCAATATTTCCATTATGACGAGAATTGTGGGATATGTATTGATCACCAGAGTTTGACATGTTTGCTTATTCACGAGGAGCTAAATCTGTGGCAGAGGCGTTGAATAAATATTGATCAAAGACTACAATCGTACTATCCATTAGTATTCAGGAAAGGCTAATGTTGTAGCAAATGCTTTGAGACGGAAATCGATAAACGTGGTTGCGCATATTCAGGTTGTTCATGCTAATGTATATGTTAAGTTGAGATCCTTATAAGTTCAGTGGGCAGTTGGTCAGATGACCACGCTGTTTGAGTTTTTGGTTTGAAACCGACATTGATCGATTGTGTGGTAGAAGCGCAGAAGTTGGATGTCTTAGAGAGAAAATGAAAAATGGTCACGGAGCTAACTATCGTGTCAGAAATAATGATGAAGTTGGTATGATAGGAAATAGATTGTGTGTTCCTAATGATACCCATATGACGGAAGAGACCTTAGAAGAGGTGCATAGAACAATATATGCAATGCCCTGGTAATATCAAACTATATTGAGATTGCGTGAGTATTATTAGTATATTGGAATGGAAAGGGGAAATCGTAGCATTTGTTGTTAGGTGTCTTGTTCATTAGTAAAGTTAAGGTCAAGTGGTAATACCCAGGTAAGTTATTGTAGCTTTGACCTATTCCAGAAGGAAAAGAAGAGAGTAGCCTGATGAATGTTTTCTTGATACGTAGGCCAAGTATATATTGACGGGATCGTTCGGTCGCATGAGGCACCGGTTTCATGCAAATGTCGAATAAAGTTCGGTTAAGATAACTATTTTAAATCAAAAAGTGAAAAATTGGAAGTTTAATTATACGTTTGATAAGGATTAGTGGCTTCTGGATTAAAACTTTAGCATATGTTGATAAATTGACTTATTAGTATACAAAAATGCTAATGGATTTTATAGATATTAAACTAGGTTGATCGGTTATTCGAAATTTTGAATTGGAATTCTGAAATCATAAGTGTTGTCATCGTTTTGTGACTTGGATGATAATTGTTATCAAAGCGAAGTAAGTCGTCATTGTATGAACAGTCCGCGGAGGAACTCGAAAATACAGTATTGAATGGTGATAACTTAAATTGGTATATTGTTAATATGGAAAGTTAGGAAGTATTTCCAGATAATAATCCTCAAACGGAGAAACTGTATATGAGAAACTGTAGTACCAGAATTTGATAATCATTTTGATGTTCTAGTTGAGTTTCCATATTGCTTTGGGTGTCAAGTTGAGAGTTCGTAACTTTTCTTATTTGCAGATTAACGGTCAATTGAGAGGTGCAATTCAAATATTGAACGATATGTTTAGGAGTTGCGTTTGGAAATTTCTGGTAGCAAGGAGGATCACGTGGCGTTAATAGAATGTGTTTAAACTCATAAATACCTTTTCGGTGATCAAGGTGATACCGTATAAAAGCGTTGTATAAAAAGGATGTATGACTTCAGCCAAATAGACTGAACTAAGATAGGAGAACAAAAAATTATCGAGAATTGGAGATAGCCCGGTGTGGTTACTTTTTTTTTTTTATAAGAAATAGAGTTGATAAAAAGAACTCAATTAGATGTATTAATCTTCTACTAATTATTAGGCTAAGTCGGTATGTGGGATCACTGAGATCTAATAAGGGAAGGATAATTTGAATTATCCCGAATGGCTTTTGTGATGTCTTGAAATTTTGTAGTTGAGATGTAGTTAGGTACTTCGATCCATATTGATATATGTTTGAAGCATGATGTAGGTAGACTGAAATATAATTAAAGCACGTGGCTTTGCCAGGGACTTGATTAAATGTGAAGGCATGAAAGGAATTCTTATAGATGACCCGTTCAACGTATTTTAATACGTATTGATGTGGTTTGGTGGTATCTATGTGGTTTTGACACAATGACATCTTGCGGAAAAAAAAATTATTAGTTGACGTGGGATTGTGATACTAAGTATAAAACGTTTATGGGATTATTGAAAGTTCTTATGTAACTACTGCAATCGATGACTGATAGTCTCTCGACCCAATTCACGTGGGGTTTAAGCTAGTTGTTACTTGTGAGATTAGTTGCGAGTATTGTTGGTCTAAATGTGAATGAAGATATTGTTGCAAACTGGTTGCCTGGAATTTTTGGACAAAATGGATAAACGTTAGTTATGGAAAATTACTGAGGTCGTGGACCTTCTGGAAAGGAGATTCTTTGATAGTTGATTGTGTGTGTGTGTGTGTGTGTGTTTCGTTGTGTGTATGTGATTGGAGGAGAGCTACTGAGAGAAAGGGTGTCGTCGGTGGATTGGGGAGTTGCCGGTGGTTTTGTGGGTGTGTCTGTGTTCATCGTATGTGTGCCTGCTGTGTGTGTATGTATGTCGTCGTTCAGATCGGTCCAACGGTGGTTGGTCGTGTGGCGTCACCGGCGTGGGTTTGTCATGTATGTGTGTTTTCTATGTGTGGACGATCGGCAGTGTATGAGTGTGCTATGTCCCCGTCGTTCAGTATATGTTTGGGTGTGGGTTTTGTTGAGGGTGTGTGTATTTTGGAGGTCGCCGGAGTGGAGTGTAGAGTTAAAGAAAGAGAGAGCAGCGTGTGTGTGTTACTGTGTGTGTCATGTGGGCAGATGGTAGTTGTGCATGAGGGGTAGACGTGGAAGTTTGTGGGTTCGTTTGTCCAGTGGTACAAGGCTTGATCGACAACGGGGCTTGATCGGCGGCGAACCCAAATGCAAAACAGAAGCCGGAGAAGAAGAAACAGGGAAAAAAAAAAGGAAAATTTGCACAAACCACCCCACTAAAAATTAATGATCCAATCTCACGGCCGACGAAAAAATTTGGAAAAGGTAGAATTTCGAACTTCTTTAATATATATATATACAAGTGTCAAAATTGAAAATGGCGATAGGAAATATATCGATACAGTAAATTTTATAATAAAGCGAGGGGAATAGGAAATTACGAAATTTAGGATCTACAATTCATGATTAAGTTATGTTTACATAAATATTAACTTTAGGCCATGTCACAAATAGGTTCACAATTATCGGAGAATCAGAAGCGGGGAGTCAGGGGAGCATGTGAGTGCGGATTATCAGGTGAGTGTACTGTCTTCTTGCCAAATTATATATATATGCGTATAAAATGGCCTTACTGAGACTAGATGATTTTATAAATAATATGAATCAAGCAGGTTTTGGGGTGAGTGAGTAAAAATGGATTTTCGTGAAATTACGCTAGTTTTCGAAAGAAAGTTGAGAATGATTTTTGTTGGATTTGGTGGTTTAAAAAGGGAATAGAAAAATATCTGGTTTTCTAAAAATAAAGAATGAAAAAATGGTTTTGATAAAATCAGCCGTTTGTTTTTTAAAGAAAGTGAAAAATATGATTTTGGATTAAAAAATAAAATTGGTTTTGGATATATAGGGTGATGTTTGAGATTTGACGATGTTGATTAGACGATGTTATTGATTTGTGATTTGATGATGATGTTACTGATTTGACGATGCTATAGTATTTATCTACTTCGACAGAGTGATGATTATCTGCCTCGGCAGAGTAATGGTATTGATTTGACGATATTATTGATTTGACGATACCATAGTATTTATCCGCTTCGGCGGAGTGGTGTTTATCTGCATCGGCAGAGTGATGTTATCCGCTTCGGCGGAGTGATGTTTATCTGCTTCAGCAGAGTGATGTTAGACATTATACTGTGCAGTGATTATTCGCTTCGGCGGAGTGATGGATGTTCGTAGGAATTCATATCCTACGGGTAGTACGGTACTGTTGCAACTCCCGATCGTGAGGTTAAAACGATCACTATGGCTAGCCAGTGTGTGTTGTGGTGGAGTGGTGGTTTGAGATGTGTGTTTGAGATGTAGTGTTTTACTTATATTGGGTGATTTATTATTTATTATGGTGATTGGTATAATTTTATACTAGATGGATTTGGATGGAACTTATCTATATCGCTTTATTTTCACTGTTTATATATACTTACGCCTGATCCATTTAGATGTTGTAGAATGATCTATTATTATAAAATATTTTTACTAAGAAAGCAGTACACTCGTAGGTGAATCAGCTAGAAGTCGGTCCCCTATTGGCATTAGTTAGAGTTATGCATATCATGCGATAGAGTCATATGTGAGTATTTTGAGATGAGCTGTCAGAGGTGAACCTAGGAGGGGTTCATGAGATTTATTTTGTTGTGCTTATTTTTGGGATGAGTGTGTCCCTATAGTACTAAATTATGTATATGTTGTATAGATGATTTTATATTGTTTCATGTATATTGTCGTTTTATGAGTTGGTTTGATGGTCAGGTGTTGTCATGTCGACGTCATGTCGGCCCCACGGTGACGGGTGTCCGGGGTGAGGTGTGACATTTAGTAACATAAGATTACCCAAATTCATAATCTCCTCACGAATGGAACTCTTTCATATAATAGCAAAGAGCGATGGGGGTTGGAGGTCCAGTGCAAAAGGATCTTGTATTGCAGGGTCTAGAAAAGATAAGATGGTTGCAACTTTACCACCATATATGGCAAGGTTGTTTTATGCTTTGGACAATCATTAGAGGAACATTGTACCATAGTTAACTGTCTAAACATGGTAAACTAACAATCCTATCTAAACATGGTAAACTAACAATCTAGAACTATGAATTTGACAATTAAAAATTATTCACTTGAATACTTATAGCTTCAAATCTTCAACCACCCTTCAACTAAACATGAATGTATGTAGCTTCCTCTTATGCCTTACTCATCATCCTTCCAAATATCCACTTTCGTTAATGTGGACTCCGATCTGGGGTTCTAATCCTTGTTTCTTTTGAATTTTTTTATAGAAGTTCTACACTTGAGGTAATTTAAGGATTTGATTAAATTGGGTTGTATTACTGATACATTTGTCCCATGACATTCAGTATCATCATAAATGGGACTACTGCAGTTGCAAAAATTTCACATTATTAATGATCACCTGTCAAGCGGTCTCTCAATTTAAATAGAATTACCACAAAGTACAGAAACATCTTCAAGGCAATTAGAAATTAAAATAGAATATAACACTGAGGAAAGCACCTGAAGAAAGACGCTGGAGAAGATAATTAAAATAACTAGCCTTTGCCATTTGGATAGCATTTTGTTTAGACAATGACAGGTTTTCTATTAGTTGCTAATGGTGCTATAACACTGATAGTTGGAAAACTATTAACACAATAGAACTAATTAGCTAAAGAACACATATGGTTCGAAATTGATTCTCCCCGCTGACAATTTAAGGGGTGAATCAATTACGTGCAATAACAAATTAAGAATCATCACAAGCTACAAAAAGAAACAAAAGACAAACCTCAGCCATTGATCCATTTGGTTAAGAAATTTTACACTTTACAGAGCATTCTTGAATTCAACAATTGAGGGCCGAGCATTGAACAAAACCACCGATTTTGGATACAAATTCTCCACAACACCGATTTCGGATACCACCTCGAGCCTAGAATACCATTCGTTGCATCGAACTCGCTTTCCTCTTCAAAAACCCACATAAGATTCAATAAAAACATCGATTTTGGATACAAATTCTCTATAACTGTCTCCAAGACCGCTAATTGGGTAGTGTAGATTATTTCTCATAATTACAATAAAACGAAATTAAACAATAATTTCAACCATACATGATTATTAGGACACATAAATGAAAACGGTAATCGAAACCATACCTGTCTCGGCCATCGCAGGAGATTGAATCTATCGCAGCGGATTACTGACTAGGTCTTCCTCCCTATGATCTAGATTTCATGGTAACGGCTCTCAATGGGAAGAAACTCTTAATCTAGATTAGGGAGGGGACCCAGTTATATATACTAGGGTTTCTCGTTGGGCTCTCCCATAACAGGTTTCAACGAAACTCTAAATCTACACTTGCCACTTAACTAGGTTTCTACATAAAAGACACCACAGCCCAAATCAAAATATAATTACTGATTATTTGGTTTGCTTAAATAATAGACTATCCATTAACCCATTTTTGTAAAATAATTAATTCAATTAATGTTAGTCCATAAAATATATTCCAACATTCTCCCACTTAAGCTATATTAATTGAATAAATTTAATTTTGAAAATAAGACTTTCGGGTTAATAACAGAAAATTTTTATTTTTGGTGTGACTATACCTTTTATTTAAAGAAATGATAGTCTATAAGTAGCATCTTGATAAATTTATCCGATCCAACATGATCTTAATATTAGATTATGATAATCTATATGTTAATCTCAACAAACATAAGACTTTCATACTCACAAATACTTATAATCATATCGATATGGATCGTAAGCCCAGTAGTATAGTAAGAAACCAATGTCAACATGTGATCATTATCAATATGCATTATTCTTATTAGTCCTTATTACAATTTCTCAATAAAATAAAATTGTAATTGCAGTTTCTCAACAAAAAGAAACTGCTACAATTTCTCAACAATATGAAATTACTAATTGCAGTTTCTCAATAAAATGAAACTACTGTAATTTCTCAACAATATGAAATTGCTTGACTTTAATAAGTTATCTGTCACTAACAATACATCACGAGATCTCAAAATAATGATTTGTAACAACCAAAAGTATATAATTGTAATTCTTAAGGCACAATATCTTAAGATATAATATTGTATGATCAATTCAAATAACATGATATGGAACAATATAATATGCAATAATGATGATCATCAAATAAATTTAAATTTTGAAAAATACATAATAATCGTTGTCACAAGAGAATCAACAAAATAAAGACAAATGAATATAATACAAAGGCTCCCACTAAACCAGATAATCAAAAGATTCAATGACACCCATATTCACAATATGTTGTTTGACCACTATGGGCCTCAAACCTTTAGTTAAAGGATCAGCAAGCATGGACTCAATTCTTATATACTCGATCACGACATCTCTTTCCTTTACCAAGTCCTTGACTGTAAGGTACTTAATTTCCATATGCTTGGAACTTGTACTGATCTTATTGTTCTTGGAGTAGAACACAGCTGCATTATTGTCATAATAAATCACAATGGGTCGAGAGATGGAATCAACAATGCGCAGCTCCGAGATTAGATTTCGTAACCAAACAGTTTGAGAGGATGTACCATAACAAGCTACAAATTCAGCATACATAATCGTGGATGCAATTAGACTCTGTTTGACACTTTTCCATGAAATGGATCCACCAGTTAGAACAAAAATATATCCTAAAGTAAATTTGCGATCGTCTGAACAACCACCAAAATCAAAATCTGAGTACCCAATCACTTCGAGATTATCAACCCTTCTATACACAAGCATAAAATCCTTCATTCTTTGTAAATATCTCATGATTTTCTTTGCAGCAACCCAGTGATCATACCCTAGGTTCGACAAATATCTACCAAGAACATTAACAATGAAGGCGATATCAGGTCTCATACATACTTGTGCATACATTAGGCTACAAATTGCACTGGCATAAGGAACAGTCTTCATGACATCCTTTTCCAAATCATTATTTGGACATTATTCATTGCTGAGTTTATCTTCATTCACAACAGGTACATCACCTGTCTTTCACGTTTTCATATTGAACCTTTTAAGCACACGATAGATATAGGCTCTCTGAGATAGTCTGAGAAAGTTTCGAGATCTATCACGATGAATCTCAATACCCAGAACAAAGATATTTCTCCAAGATCCTTTATGTCAAAATTAGCAAACAAGAGATGTTTGGTATTATTCAGGAGATTCACATCGCTAATAGTAAGCAAGATGTCATCAACATAGAGAATCATGAAAATGAACTTGCTCCCACTGATTTTTATATAGACGCACTGATCAAACTTGTTTTCTACAAAACCAAAAGATGTCATAATCTTTTCAAATTTTAAGTACCACTATCGAGAAGCTTGCTTGAGACCATAAATGGACCTTTTCAATCTATATACCATGCTCTCCTTTCCATTTTTCTTAAATTCCTCAGGCTGTGATATGTAAACTTTCTCACTCAAATCTCCATTGAGAAAAGTTATCTTGACATCCATTTGGTGAAGCTATAAGTCAAAATGAGCTACTAACGCCATAATTAGCCTAAAGGAATCTTTGGTAGAAACTGGTGAAAATGTCTCTGTAAAAACAATGCTTTTTCACTGTGAATATCTTTTAGCAACCAATCGAGCCTTGAATCTTTCAATATTCCCTTTGTTGTCTCTCTTGGTCTTGAATACCTATTTGCATCCAATGGGTTTATATCCCTTGGGAAGGTTAACAAGTTCCCAAACATCATTGTCTGCCATAAACTGCATCTCATCTCCCATTACAATTAGCTATTCATTTGCCTGATCGCTATTGAGAGCTTCACGATAAGTAGTCGAGTCCACCTCTTCTCCAATATCATATTCTCTCTCTCCAAGGTAAACATAGTAGTCATTAGAAATGGCAGCCCTTCTAGTTCTTTGCGATCTTCTCACTTGTACTTCAGAAGATAACTTATTCGCAGCCTCATTGGTCAGAGGGATCTCATCTGGAATAGGTGTTACTTCAATAGTTGGAGGAGTGACAATATCCACACCTCGCTGAATTCCCCGATCAATAGCTCCATCATAAGAGGTGACTTCCGAGGTCGGTATAGGCAAAGAAACAACATCAATGGGTTCCACTCTTTCATCAAACTAAGAGGGAATGACTTCAGCAACATCCAACTCCAAAAATTTGCCACTTGAGATTCAACAACTCTAGTGCCACGAGTCGAACAATAAAATCTATATCCTTTTGAGTGACTAGGATACCCTATAAAGTAGCATCTAGTAGTTCTCGAATCTGACTTCTTCATAGAAATATTGTAGAGCTTCACCTTAGTTGGACACCCCTATACTTTAAAATGATTCAAACTGGGTTTTCTGTTCGTCCACAGTTCAAATGGTGTTTTAGGCACTGATTTGCTAAGGACGCAGTTCAGAATGTAGGTTGCTGTTTTGATGACTTCACCCTACAAATATTCTGGCAAATTCGATCTACTCATCTTGCTTCTCTTCATTTCTATAAGATTGCGATTTTGCCTCTCTACCACGCCATTCTGTTTAGGACTTCCTGGCATAGTATACTGAGCAACAATACAGTTATCCTGCAAGTACCTTGCAAAAGGTCCCTTCTGTTATCCTGCATCACCATACTTCTCATAATACTCACCACCTCGATCAAAGCTTACAATTTTGATGACTTTCCCTAACTGTTTTTCAACTTCAATTCAAAAATTTTTGAACATTTCAAGAGCATCTGTCTTTTTTTTTTTATTAAATAAATATAGCCATATTGAGAGAAATCATCAATGAATGTAATGAAATACCTGTTGCCACACAAGGTAGTCGAGTAAGTCCTATTAATGTCTGTGTGAATAATCTCCAACAAATTCTGACTACGAGTGGCATTCTTCTTCTTGGTCTTGGTTAATTTTCCTCTTACACAATCAACACAAACTTCCAAGTTATCAGAATCAAGAGCAGGAAGAATCCCAGAACCAATCAAGCGATCTACTCGTTCCTTAGAAATGTGCCCCAACTGCTTATGCCACAATAACGAAGATCTTTTCTTAGTTAAAGATTTTTTAGCAATAGTGTTTTCAACATTATAAGAACATGCAGATAATAATGACAATCTATAAAGACCATCAGATAAAACACAATTGCCAACCACCTTAGAGTCATAAATCATCTCAACTTTTTTATTTAAAATGTTGAAATAATATCCAGCTCTATCAAGTACTGAAAGAGAAATTAAATTCTTTCTAAACGAAGGTACACATAAAATATTATTCAAAACAAGCTGAAAACCAGAGTCTAAATCTA
The DNA here is from genome assembly GCA_016647705.1 of Eucommia ulmoides. Classification (NCBI taxonomy): domain Eukaryota; kingdom Viridiplantae; phylum Streptophyta; class Magnoliopsida; order Garryales; family Eucommiaceae; genus Eucommia; species Eucommia ulmoides. Next base: position 20,395,505 of record CM028337.1, read on the forward strand.
AAACAGCAGTCTCGACGTGCTCAACATCAATCCCGATATCACTGCCAACTTTAAGCTTTGACTCTTTCTCACTTGGCTTCCTCAGGTTTCTTATCCTTTATAAAGAAGTCGCAACATGAACAGTAGGACCACTGTCAAGCCACCAAGAATTTAAAGGAATATCAACTAAATTAGATTAAAAACATACATAGGCAGATAACATACCATGTTCCTTCTTCTTCTCTAACCAGTTCTTAAACTTAAAGTAATCAACCCTCTTATGACCCTCTTTGTTACAGTGAAAGCACCTAATGACTCTGTTCTTTACATTTCTATTTCTCTGCTTCTCACTTCCACTTTTCTAGAAATTCTGCCTTTTCTTGTGATCGTGGAAATTGGGATTTCTAATCTTTTCACCCCTCTTCTGATTTTTCTGCTTCCCAAGAGTAACAAAATGAGCAGATTCATTCTTTTTTCTTTTTAACTTTTCTTCCTCAGCCACACATTTCGTGATCAGATCATTTACACTTCATGTCTAATTCTAGGTGTTGTAGGCAGTCTTGAGTTAGCTAAAAGAGACTGGCAGAGAGTTGAGAGTATAATGAATAATGAACTTATCGGGGAGCGGAATGTTTTGTACCTTCAATTTAGTTTGAAGATTCACTATTCTCAAGATAAATTCGCGAACGCCTTTTGTATCATCGTACCTCATATTCATCAATCCATCTATAAAATACCCAGCTTCGGCGTTGTCCAATGTCTGGTATAAGTTTTCCACAACAGTGAGAAATTTCTTAGCCTTTTTGCTCTCAGGTATTCCTCCAAGGAGATGCTCAACAATGGACCTCTTGATTAAAATGAGACTCAAACGGTTCGACTTTTCCTAATTTGCATAATGACCTTTCACGGTTTCAGTGCTCTCATTAGTAGGTTGAGGAGGTTCATCCTCACGCAGGGCCAGGTCCAAGTCCATAATTCCTAAAGAGAACTCTATGTCTGACCTCCATCTCTTATAGTTCGACCTATTAAGAATTTCAATGGTGGCGTTATTGTTGTTCACAATAAAAGAAACTATTTTTCACAAAAATTGCAACTTGATTAATTATGGGCAATAGGCAAAATGCTCAATTAAGCATAGGCAATACAATATAAGAATCAATTGTGTTATTATAAACTCCCATTTGGGTAGAGTCTACAATAAATAATTATTCTTGAATCATGAGGATTAACAAAATAAGAAAAATTTACAGATATAAAAATTCATCCGCTTTGGGTAGATTGACCTTCAAATTCATATATTTCTTTCAAAATATAATGAAACAAATAATCTTTCAAAATTCATTCCATTTGGGCAAATAAATTTCTCAAATTATTTATCTCACATAATATCCATATGCAATTAAATTAATTTGCACAATAACCCCATTTGAGCATATGAATGTACAAATTAATCTAAAAAAATTTCATCAAGAAAATAGAAACGTGAAAACTTGCAAATTATATTGGTTAAACCACTTTGACAAAATAACCTCAACAATTCACAAGCAACCATTCTAAATTGGGAAAAATAAACTTTATTACCCAACAATTAAATTAATCTGCACAATGACCTCCTTTGGGCAGGTAAATGTACAAATTAATCTTAAATTTTTCATCAACAAAATAGAAACTTGAAAACTTGTAAATTATTTTGGTTAAATCACTTTAGTAAATTAACCTCAACAATTCACAAGCATCCGTTCTAAATTGGAAAAATTAAACTATATTTCTCAATCACAACATTTTATATCAGCGATATATATGCATATGATCAAAACAAGATGAAATACGTCACAAAATGTACTTTCAGTGATCAACGATCAATTATAGTTGCAAGAATTTGAACAATAATTTTACCATATTATTAAACTAGTTTTATGTGATTTAAAACTAATTAGAAGAGTATACATCAATAAATCTTAATCTAAGGAGAGTGAGTACTACATTCCTGTCTCAAATCATCCAATATAATTTTTGTAAAATTTTCAATAGAAAATCATGCCTAAAATTAATTTTAAGCTAATTAAATCACATAATAAGTAATAATTAACTAAAAATTATTTTTTAATTCTCAAAAAATTAAATAAATTTTACAGAAAATTAGAGGGCATGAAAACAAGTACACAGGAAAAAACGAGACCCAAAATGGGTCCCAAAAAATGTCGCACACGCCCCCACGCTCCATTTGCACGCATGGGGAAAGGCTAGACCAGATAGAAGTTGTCTTCAACCTCCAGCAGGGTCTAAATCAGGTCGTTTTGACACAATTTCGGCCCGCTTTTGTAAAGCCCTAAAATCGCGTCGTTTTCTCTAATTTTTTATGGGTTTATATAGATTTATATTTTTCTAACACATCTATAACAATTAATTAAAGAAAAATTTATTGAAATATCACCAAAAATCAAGAACAAGTCGCGGTTTGAGGTTTTCTCACTCCTCCATAGCCAAAAATCTAAAACTCGATTTTAACTCTTATTTCTACCGAATTTTATATGGCTTTGTACCTAATATTAATTTAAAATCTTTATATGATATTTAATTGTATCAAAACCGTGTCTATATCCGTCGATTTTAAAACAAATCTCAGTTTCACTAGGGTTTCAAAGTCGAAAATTAAATCACGAAATACTTCCTAATGACACAACCAAATAACATGCATAATATATCAAATTAAAGCTTGAATCCAGAGCAATAAAAGCCCTAAGTTTTTACATGCAATAAAAGCAAAATGATACATGAAATCACGGCCCCAAATTTCGGTTTCGAGAATTTTCTAGGGTTCGTAGCCGAAACTTCAACGTCGAAATTCGCACTGAGTACATAACCAAATTGCACGTATAATATATCAATTTAAAGCTTGAATCTATGAGAATAAAAACCCTAATGTTTTACAGTTAATTGAAACAAAAAACGCATGAAATCGTGACCGCAAGTTTTGGTTTCGTGAATGAACAAAAACTAAAGAAAATTTCAAAAAAATAATTGTATATCCTAAATCATGAATGTAGGCTCTGATACCAGATGTATATTATTTCTCATAATCACAATCAAACGAAATTAAACAATAATTTCAACCATACATGATTATTAGGATATAATAATGAAAAACGGTAATCGAAAGCGCACTTGTCTCCGCCATTGCACGAGATTGAATCTGTCTCAGCGGATTACTAACTAGGTCTTCTTCACTATGATCTAGATTTCGTGGTGACGGTTCTCAATGGGAAAAAAACTCTTAATCTAGATTAGGGAGATAACCTAGTTATATATACTAGGGTTTCTCGTTGGGCCCTCCCATAACGGGTTTCAACAAAACCCTAAACCTACCCTTACTACTTAACTAGGCTTTTACATAAAAAAAATGTCACAACCCAAATCAAAATATGATCACTAATTATTTGGGTTGGTTAAATAATAGACTATCCACTAACCAGTTTTGTAAAACAATTAATTCAATTAATATTAGCCCATAAAAAATATTCCAACATGTAGTCCTTAAAGCAAAAACACCACCTCATCGGAAGAATTCAAGCTTCTAGTAATTAAGGGAAAACGATGGTTGAGTCCAGGGTTCTACGAGAGATAGAGATGTAGAAGTGTAGGCGATGGTGAAGAGATGGAACATCAACGTAGACATGAGGAATCGAGAAAAGCAAATGGCAAAGAAACGGTTTGGGGCATGATGATATAAATTATAAAGGCTAAACAGTGCACAAGAACTGGTGCAGGGCAGATCAGACCGGGAAGCAGAAAACTTACGACACAAAATTGAGAGAGCGGGAAAATGGGGAAAAGATGCGAAGAAAGAGATAATCCATTACCTGGAGATGGAGTGGGTTGGCGAGAGCAGGTGGGAATATTTTTGGAAGGAGGTAGAGAGATTGAGGGATGATGGGTATTAGGGAACGATGGAGAGTATGAATTCGTGAGCGAGGGCAGCGTAGAGTGGGAGATGCACGACGCGGCATGAAGTGTTGTGGGAGCATGGAAGGCTGGAGTTCTTGGGTTTTTTTTATTAAGTGCATAAAATTTTGTGTTTTCTTAATTTAGGATTTTTAATTTTAGGGATCTATTTATTTTATTTTTTCCTACAAAATTAATTCTTTAAGTATAACTCTTTCTTTTTCCTCTATTTTTTTTTTTTTTTTTTTTTTTGCTACGATAGCAATCGTGAAAAAAAAATTGTTACCAATTAAAATTTTAATGCTAAATTTATTGACGGCAAAAAAATATCCGTAGTAGCTAATTAATTAAAAAAATTAACTTTTCTCTACAAAATTTATTTTTCATCCCAATAATGACAATTGAATATTAGTTTTCTCATCAAAATTATTTTCGTAGTGCAAAGTATAAATAAAAAAAAAAATTAAAAAAAATATGCAACTTTTCGCTACAACTTCAAATGTTCATCGCGAAAACCTGACTTTTACCTACAAAATGTTTATAAATAAATTTCATTGCAAAAAAAAATGATTTTTTTTTTTAACATTTGACACCAATTCCTATTGTTCATAAAGAAAAACTATATTTAGCGCCATTTTAATTTTAAGTTTTCCTACAAAATTATTTTTGTAATGCAAAGTAGTAGTTTTTTGCTACGGTATCTTTCGTAACCATATTAGATCTCATTGTTAAACATTTAGCGCAAAATTTGTTAACGACGAAAAAATACTTGTCGTTGAATATAATTAAAAAATATTTTTGACTATGAATCAATTTCGTAACTATAACATTTGTGCCAAAAGTATTTTGGTGGGAAGACATTTGGTTACAAATTACCTTCCGTAGGTTAAAAAAAAAAAAAAATCAACTTTCCGTAATAATTTTTATAGTTTGTAACGAAAAACTAAAGTTTACCTATCAAATTTTTATTTCATAGCCAAATTTCGTAGTTAAAAGTTATTTTTCTTGTAGTGAAATATCAACTTTTCTCACAAAAAAATGAGAAAAAAATAAAGAAAAAAATAAAATTAAGTGTTTACCCCGAAAAGATTGCATGTACAAGTCAATTGATGAAAAGCCATCAAAGTTAACTCTTACTTTCAACGGAAGGGCAACATAAAAAAAAATAAAAAAATGAGTGCAAATAGATATTGATTAAAATAGAATTTATTAAATTTGTAATTTGGCCCAAATTCAAAGAGATATTTTTTCCACGGGACCCCATCCACACGTCATCGAGAATCGTGGCTTTTACTTTTAGTCAACAATCCCCCTTTTTTATATTTTGGGTCTGGGTCATGGCATTGCGGTGTTTCCGGCCTCCATCATAGATTCCCCATTTTCTATGTCACATGTTCCTAACAAATTCTATGTATTTCCACACACATTCCTATTTGGTTGCACGTACGATTTGAATAAACTTCTTACCTGCAAGTGTCAAGATACAAGAAACTTCTAACCTAGTCAGCCATTGAGTGCTGTCTAAGCCTTAATACTAAGTAAATCCTCTCTCTCTATATATACTTGACATTTGGGCCTCTTCTCCATCATCATCATCCTCACCTTCATCCTTGTACAATTTCAGTCTTTAAAGCCTTAATATATATATATATATATATATATATATACACACACACACACTTGATTTAGGCCTCTCCTGCATCTTCATCCTTGTACAATTTCAGTCTTAAAACCAAGTTTTATTAGTGTGAGAATTTTTTGGGGGCATAATATAGTAATGTTGAGTGCAATCACTGGATTGTCGGAAGTTTACGTGATGAAGAAGCTTCACAAGGAGAAGATGAAACAGATAACGGCGGAGGAAAGCGTTGCCGGTGGTGGGGGGGAAAAACTATTCATATTCATATTCATCATCATCTTCTTCCTCTAATTCAGTGGGTTGTTTTCCATTGATGTTCAAGAAAATTCACCCATCTTATCGAGTCTCTTCCAATACTTCAAATTAGAGAGTGAAAAGCATGCATGGGTAGTTAATATAAATAAATAAATAAATATATATATATATATATATATATATATATATATATATATATATATTTCAATTCAATGATTTTGTTTTTAATTTTAATTATTTGTGAAAAAAAAATGTAAAAATTTATCGCATATCGCATTGATTGTAAGAATAAGTTATGGTGTAATAAGATTGACCAGATTTTTCTTTTTGTAAATTCTGTCCCCGTCATCATATTTTTTCTGTAGCTATTTCTCCCTCAATTAAGATGTTTATAGAAGTTAGATACTTTGTTTTCTCCCCCATTTAGGGTTAATTAAACTTTACTCTCATGTAATTTGATTGATTTGTATTTATTCCTTGTAGTTTAAAAATTGTTACTTATCTCCCTCATGGTTAAATTTTCAAATCATTTATCCCTGATATAAAGGGGTAAGTATTACAAATATCTAACCACAAGAGAGTAAATAACGATTTTCAAACTACAAATAGATAAAGTATAAATTAATTAAACTACAGCAGAGTAAAATGTTATTAACCCCTCCCATTTATTATTGGATACGTCATATCACTTTTTCATCAACCTTGGAGAATATTAAATAATAATGGAATAGATTATCCGATAACTTTTCGATTGAACTAATTAATTCTCTTTTTTATATAATATTATCAATTAATCCCAAATTCAAATCCAAAAAAAAAAAAATATGGATGATATTGGGCTTCCACAATTAACTCATTAACCTCTATTCATGGAACGTATTTATAGGATTAGAAATAACTACCAAATTAAAATGAAGCCACATTTATATTATTAAAATAGCGATAATTATTTTTTATATAGAGATTTTTATTGTTTAACCCTTAATTAAGAATTATTTTAGTAAAAAAAAAATTTAAACAGTTGTGTTGTATATTAGCTTTTTTTAAAAAGATTGATAGTCTATAGTTCTTTCACCGTTGACCAAATTAACAAATGGACAGTTATACCCTTATATATATGGAAAACCCTACTCTCGTTGCAACACATCTCATTTTCTAAAGTCAGTCGCCGTCCTCCTGTTCTCCATCTCTCTGGCTTCCGATTCCGTTATCTCCCAGATCTTCCCACGATGCTCATCTGAACCTCCATGAAATCGACATCCCTCGCCGCCGATATCTCCATTGATCTAGCCGCTTTCATCGCTGACCCCGATTTCGCTGCCCCCCTCTCTGCGGATGACCATATCTCGCTCGAAATGAGCAGATCTGGTCGGATTTGAAGGCGGCGTTACTCGGCGACGGTCGGATTTGAGCTGCTATGTCCGGCGGCGGTCGGATCTGGACGCTATGGAGGTTTGTTTTGGGGGTGTTTTGTTTGATTTTTTTCTTCTCCCAAACACGATCTCGCCGCCGACGGACTGTCACTCTCTGGAGGTTTGTTTTGGAGTTGTTTTGTTTGATTTTTTTCTTCTCCCAAATCTCGCAGCCGACGGACTGTCACTCTCTGGACGTTTGTTTTGGAGTTGCTTTGTTTGATTTTTTTCTTCTCCCAAATCTCGCCGTCGACGGCCTTTCACTTTCTGGAGGTTTGTTTTGGGTTGTTTTGTTTGATTTTTTTCTTCTCCCAAAACCGACCTCGCCACCGCCGACGGCCTTTCACGCTCACCTCTCACTCATCACCTCTCACCCCTAATCTCGTACAGATCTGTGAAGTCGGTCACATTTGATTCGTCGTTTCAGTTCGAACTTCATCCAACCCATTTCTTTGCAAAGCAATTTCACAAATAAGGCATCCTTCCACTGGCTACGAATCCGTTCAAGAACCTCTGTAGAAATAGACATTTTTAGGAATCCTAGCTTTGTTTAGATTCATGTTAATACGTATTTTTCGTTAATGTTCACTTGTTTTGATGAAATGTTCACTTTTTTTTTTAAATGCTAATCTTAGGTTTTTATATGGTTTTTATTTGTTGATTATTATCTTTACCGATTGGGATGGATATTTACGTTAGTATTCACTCATTAAACATTTGAAAATGTTGTGTAATGTTTTAGAACAGTGATTTTTTTAATTATTTTTTTCAGTTTCACGTGAATGTGAATGTTTAGATTGTGTAGTGAATTTGCAAACCAATCAAATTTTTTTGTTGATTTGTGTGGCGTTTTCGTTTATTCACGATGTGTTTTGATCGGTTATCAAATACTGAGTGAACATTCACCTAAAACGTGTGAACATTCACCTAAAACGTGTGAACTATTATCAACTGATTTTTAAGTGAATCGAAATATTTTGTTCTGAAATATTGAATGGACATTCACGCAAAAAGTGTGAATGATTGTTTTGAGTGAATTTGAGTCCTCTCTTTTTTGTTTTTTCATATGAATGTTCAGATTGTGCCGTGAATTTGTAAATATTTATGTTATTTTTTTGTTGATTTCTGTGGAATTTTTGTTTATTCACGATGTGTTTTGATCATTTCTCAAATATTGAGTGAACGTTTACACAAAACGTGTGAATTATTTGTCAATAGATTTTTGAGTGAATCGATACATTGCTCTCAAATATTTGAGTAGACACTTACACAAAAAATTGTGAATCATTATTTGAATGAAAATATTTGAGTGAATTAATAATTTTTTAAAATATAGAGTGAATATTCACACAACAGTTTTAATGGTATGGTTCATAAATAAAAATAAATTAAGAGGACATTTATTATTATTTTCTATAAATTCTGTGATGACAATAAATTTAATTATTTGAATCAAAATACTATTTTTTAATTTATGCATCTCTAAAGGATTAAATAATTAATTATTCTTTTATATATCTTTTACTTGATTTGATTACAGTTTTGTAATCAAAGGGTCATTTTTTTGTTCAAGATGATTTTTTTGTTCAAGATGATCAAGGAGTCATTGTCTTCATAATAACATCTATTTGTAAAATATTTTATTATATAACATATCATCTTGTTAAATTCAATACAATGATAAATTTTTTATTGAATGTAATATGAATATAAAATTTGTGTTGAATATAACACAAATGTGATTTTTTAATGAAAATGATATTATTTTGAAGCTCATATTCAAACAAATTTTAATATATAATTAGACCATAAAAATATTATGTTGAATTCAAAATTATGTGTAAAATTATGAAAATTCCAAAGTAACATATTAAATGTAATACAAATATAAAAATTTGATGAAAATATGACGAATGTGATATCATTGGCTTCAAAACAATATACATTTGAAGTATCATGTTGAATTCAACACAAAATAGAAAGATTAAAATTTTTAAATGTACCATGTTGAATTAAACACAAATGTAAAAACTACTGAAAAAAAATTAGAGAATGTGATATCATTTTGAATATGTTATTAAGACAAATTTGAATAAATAATTAGATCATGAAAAAAAACACTATATTGAATTCAACACGATATGAAAAATTATAAAGGTTTTGAATAATTAGCATGTTGAATGTAACACAAATGTGAACAATTAAAAATTCTGAAAATATCAGGTTGAATTCAACATGAATTTAAAAACTAATGAAAAAAGTGGTGAATTTGATATTATTTTGAAAATTTTATTCATATGAATCTGAATGTATAATTAGATTGTAGAAAGAAAAAAAAAATTGAGTATAATAATATTTATGTTGATTTTAATAAAATGATTTTGATTTCCTATTTTTTCATAAAATTATATAACAATTAAATATAGCTGTTGGAGCAAATTTTACCAAATAATTATAAAGGACTATTTGGTAAGCCGCTTAAAAAAAAGATTTGTTTGATAGTTTTATCCTCTTAAATCAATTAAACAACAAACTTCAAATGATTAGCTCAATTTTTTATCCTAAATAATTTTTTTGTGATTGTACAGTATCGCGATTAAATATAACGTAAGCTTGTACTGTATTGACATAAATTAATTATGTAAAATAAAAGTTTAAAATGTGATTTGAAATCTATAGCATAAAAGTTGACTTGATCTATATTAGTGCTACCCTTATTAAATATATATGTATTATGTAGTCATGTTCATCTTCTTCAACAGTTGAATTCAACTGTTTGGAAGTAGACCATTCAAGCGGGACTCTGATTTTAGATTGCTGAAGCAACAGAGGGAGGAGGGTTCAAGCCATCATCAAAACTGAAATATAAGATGGGGTAGCGCTCACAACAATTTTACACAAAACAGCCTATACAATATATTGCCCTAAAAGTAAAAATGTAATCAGACAAACAAATAAAAGAAAAACTCAACTGGTGCAGAATTCAAACTTCAGAAAGAAAAAACGAAAAAACACCAAATTGTGAAGGAATTAATTCAAGGTCTCGGACTCTCCCTTTCAAAAGTTATGTCTTGGAAAACCTGCAGCCTATTCCCCCTCATCAGCTTCATCACGTTCCCAGATTTATGCGTGCTTCCATTTTTAAAGCTCAAAGCCTTGTTTGGGATTGGCGAAGAACAGTGGTTTTCCGACGACTCTGCATTCTGATGCTTACTGAATCGCAAAGAACGTCGTACTCTTCTTCCCATTGACAAAGCAGCAGCTGCGTTATCAGGCTGAGTATGATATCCATCTCCTCCCAGTTCAAAAGACTCGATCTTTTCACTCAATTTATCAATCTGACTCAACGGAGTAAGATTTTCACGAATTATGTTTGAATCGATATTCTCATCGTAAAATTCTTCTTCATCATGATCATCTTCTTCTTCTTCTTCAACCATATCAGCCCAGCTTTTCTTGCTCTTATGACATGAAAAGAAATCATGGGTTTGTTCCAGATTTTCAGCAGCTGAGGCAACCAATTTCGTCGGCTCATCACCAGATTGTGAACCAGATCCTTTCACTGCCGGACTATAACCTTCCAATTTCTTTCTCCAATCACTGTTTATAGAAGATTGCCGATTTTCAGACATCATAGGATGCTCGAATGTTAATTTACGATTAAATCCCCTGGAAGTATTATTATCGTGTCCCATAATCGGTGTTCTTCTTTGGCCACCGTTGTTAACTGACCACGGACATCTCCTAGGTTGTGTAAACGGAGTTCTTGGAGTTTCTCCACCAGAAAATTCAGAACCGTCATAATAAGCCTTCTTGCATGAACGCTGCCCCACGCAATTCTCATTTCTTTTGAATCTTCCATCATTTGCTCTTTCATCATTACCTGCAATTGGATTCAGAACCGAATTTGGGTCCAATTCAGACATCACTTGCATTGCCCGCTCAAAGGAATTGGCATACGATTCATCGATGGAACCGTTTTCAGACAAAGATTGTATGGATTGAAGCAGAAATTTTGCTTCTGTGATCCTATTCATGTGCATCAAACAAATCGCCAGGTTGCACTGCTTGTTTCTATCAGGCTCAATAGACAAAGCTTTTCTGCATTCAAAACCCAATTTATTTATTTTTTTTATTTTTTTTTTGTGTGTGTGAGTACAAAAAAAAAATCAAATGAAATTCCCAAATTAACGCTATATTTACCATGATCATACCTATAACTATCTTCTGCAGCTTTATAATCATCTTTTTGAAGATAAGCCCAAGCCAGATTTCCGAGCAGCCTCGAATACTCTTTCTCTATCGTAATTTGAATCTTCTTCCCTTGAGACCTAGCAAGCTTCGTCCTCTTTCCCCCAAATGCAATGCCTTCTTCAATGTGTTTAAGCTTGTTCTTAAGCATTTCGATTTGGTCTTCTACCCGACCAGATCTCTGTATTAGTAATTCAAACTTTCGAATTAATATGAAGGTATTAATGTAAAAAAAAAAAAATTGGAAAAACCATAATGGGTCTTGGTTATTTTACCTTGTAGAGTTCAACTAAGACGTTGTCAAGAGATTCTTGCGATTCAGGAGGACAAAGGTGACGGAAAGACTTGATGGCCTCAATAGCCTCGTCAGCTCGATCCAATTGTTTCATTACAACCGCCATATCTTTTAGGGCACTATCCACCCGATCGCCAGAATTTATTGCTGCCCAGAAAAGGGAAACGGCTCTGGTTGGATCCTTCTCTATCAACTGCCATTTAAAATTCATGTTCAGTTCACAAAACTCATGTTGATGGTGAAAATAAAATTAGGGCGCGGGGCATTACGATGGCATTTGCAAGAAGAATCATCACAATGGTAGTATGCCGAATTCAGTCACAAAAGATACATGAATTCAAGCATTTTCTGAGATATGTAAAAGTCGAATTCTTGAAAACAATCCCGAATTCACCATCAACGTAGAGTTCAGTTCAGGCCGACCAGAAATCGGCAAGAACGCTTAATTCTAATGCAATTGAAAACGAAGAAATTGAAAGAAAGAAGAAGAAATCAGGACCTGGACATGCTTCGCTCTGACGTACGGAGAGTCTCCAGAAGGGACTTTGTGAATCACGTGGAAGAGATCAGCTTTGGCCGGAGGTGATCTCCGATTCCTCTCTGACCACGGGGCAATCGGAGATGATCGCCTCGCCTTCCATGACGGCGGCGGCGTCGAAAACGCCCGCATCGGAAAATTCTTCTCTCTATTCAACATTGCCCCTTTCTCGATGAATTGTTCGGTTTCTTGGATTGAGCTCGTGTGTGATCGTTTGAGAGAGAGAAAGAGAGAGAGAGAGAGAGAGAGATGTGAAAGAAAGTGAAAAGAGAAAGTGAGGAGAATAGTAAAACTAGCCGTTATATAAGTATCCGTTGGGAACCGAGACGTCCCTGTAATTGGTACGTGCAACATGCACGTGGGCCTTGCAAGAACCATTGAACCCGAACTGGGGATAGTCCAACCAAATCGGGCCGAATGATTTAAGGCTTTTAACCATTTAATTAATTAAATTTATTTGATAATTATAATGAATCATTTAATTAATTACGTTAATTTAAGAATTAAGATCTTGTTTGATAATCAAATTAAACACTTAAACCTTATTATATTAAACACTTAATTAATTAAATTTATTTGATAAATACAATTAGAATCACTTAATTAATTAAGATAACTTTAAAAAATTAAGTCAAAAGGTAAGTAAATAATTAAGTAAAGCACATTTCACTTAATTTTGTAGTGCATTTAAATGAAAATATTAATTTTAAAATCTCTTTTTTATTTATCAATAATAATGTCAAAATTGTTGTTTAATTTTTTAATTAATTGAACTGATATTATTATTATTATTATTATTATTATTATTATTATTATTATTATTTAAGGTTTGTTTGATAACGACTTAATTTTTAAGTGCTAAAAATTTAAGAAGTTTGTTTGATAAAATTATACTGAAAATGTAAGTGCTGATTTTTTTTTATTTGTTTGATAAGTAAAAAATTAGAACGCTGAAAATTGTTTAATTTACATGACAACTCTTGAATCAAGATACATAACACCACAAGCAATCACATTTCTCACATCAAAATCACCATAAAAAACAAAACTTGGAAAAGAAATAAAAAAGAGTTAAGTATTACAGTAGTAGGTAGGTTAAAGTTTCTCTCAAATTAGGACAAACTTCATAAAGGCTCATCACACCGAGAAACCGTTCTTTCGATTTCTCTCTATCAGATCAAGGGCTTTTCAATAGCATCCTGTGCAATTAAAACATATCCTGATTCAAAAACAAACCACAATGAGATAATGTTTAATGTATAATACACAAACGAAAAATTAAACTTGAATCTTACGTCGGTTACCTTTCACTTTTTTGGGATCTTTCTTTTCATGTGATATCCCAAACACATCAAAACACAAGTCCTTCATTGATGTAGACATATGCAATTTTCAAAATCCAATTTCAGACTAGATATATATAGTAGTTATTGAATGAACAATTGTGAATCAGCAACATTGAATGATTAAGGAAGTAAGAATTGTGATTTCTTACACTACAAAATTCAAATTCTAATGTGTCGCATACTTCTATTAGCTTGAACTTGTTCACCTTAAGCTGTGTTATACACACAAAACATGAATGTATACACAGTGACTTCAAAATAAACAATAACATGAAAAAACTACATTCAATATGCATCATGATAACAGACTAACCACACAAACACTAGACAAGTTTTTTCAATGTGGGTTTATGTGTGTGAAATGTTGGGTTTATCCCACGTCGGATGTGGAAGGTACTAGTAGTCGGATTATATGTATATGGCAAAGCCTTAGCTCAAGAGGTGACGATTTCTTTCACACTTATGATAGCTCACGAGATGACGTTTTCCTTCACACTTATGACATGACATATCCACATCCAACATGGGATAAACCCAACATGAAAGAGAAGGAGGGAGGGAGAGAGGAAGAATGGCATACCTTGTATCTCTTGGCATAAGGATATAATGCAATAGCAGTAAAAATAGGTCGAATGAAATCAACACTTACTCGACAAGAGGGCAACAATGATGCAAGAAATTGGTCCTTATATTTGAAAAATCAAGGATTCAATAACTCAAGTTACATAAACGATTTCTATCACATAAATATACAGTCCATACTACTAGGTAATGTATATTCATCATAAGCATGGAATGTTAACTTATAGAAATAAGCCGTTGTGGACGAAAGGTATAAGTCGAATACATCCAAAGTGAATCACCAAATCTCTAACGTCAAGTTTGTTCATACAATAACAAGAAGCATAAGAAATGCCAAATTCAATTTTTGAACAAACAAACAAATAATCAATCAAGTATATTTTAAGCTCATAATCTCATATACAAGAACAAGATGATTATATGCACGAAATTAAATTGATTATAAAGAAAATAAGAGTATCAGAGACTATAAACCAATTTATTACACTCTGCCAACATGCCATCAATTATATTCTTAGAATCTGCAACCACCATTGAGCAAGAATAGTAGCTATCAAGTCATCAAATCAAAGGCAGAAGTTCAAAACAACTAACAACTGAATTGTACGAGTAATTAGAAGCCATTTCAGAGAGAAAACCGCATAAAAAAATAAAAAATCCATTCTAATTAGGGCATTATACCCAATAATCATTTCAACGAAATCAATAATTCGTCACAATCCATAACCAAATCAACTATAATGAAGTCCGCAAGCGTAATTCTAATAACAATTTATCCGCAATCAACAGAATTCAAAAACCAAGTACGAAGTTTTGAAGTATTTACCAGTAGTTTGAACTTAGATACATGGAGTTAAGTGTCAAAAATTTATGCACATATCTTGCTTCTCCACTCTAATTAGCTTACTATTTGAAAGCACTTTTCTTCAGCTATATGAGTTGTTTATCAAGCAATTGAAGTTGTCTTCACTCTCCAGCAAACTTTGTTCAAAATATCACTGTTCATAGTTGAG
The DNA here is from genome assembly GCA_016647705.1 of Eucommia ulmoides. NCBI lineage: Eukaryota > Viridiplantae > Streptophyta > Magnoliopsida > Garryales > Eucommiaceae > Eucommia > Eucommia ulmoides. Next base: position 20,410,757 of record CM028337.1, read on the forward strand.
ATAAGATAGTAGTTCATCGAAAACTTGACAGATTTTTTTTTTTTAATACAAATACTTGTATTCAAGTGAATTCTTCATACGATATATGTAACCAGATCACATCAACAAATATCCATACTACAGATAAAATATATTTGTAAATCACATGTAACTGTTCATACGACATATGTACTCTCAGATTTCAAGCTGAAACTTCAAATTTCAAAAATAGAAAAATAGAAATCTGAAGAACAAATAAACAAAATCTGCCAAACGGCAGCGACAAATCTGAAAAACAAAATTCAAATCTCGACTTCAATTCTACAGTTGAAGATTCAAATCTCGAGTTGAATAAACAAAAAACTATAGATTTGAAGAACATACCTTGTTGATGATTTGTGTGTTCGCTGCCACTCTTCTCAACTCTCGGTCACTTCGCTATTCACCGCTTCTCTTCTCAACTTGTTGCCGCTTTTCTCTTCGTCGTCGCCTTTTCGCAACTCGTCGTTGCCTCTCCTCTACTCTCTCTTCAATCGATCTGGACAAATAAAGAAATGAACCGAGCCCTAGGTAAGATGAAGGGTAAAATGGTCAAACCATATCTTTTTTTAATTTGAAAAAGGCTGAGCGCCTTCAGCAAAAAAAATAAGCTAAGGGTGTTTGCTGAATTTTTAGCTTAATTTTTCATTGAATTTTTCAGTTAACTTAATTAATTAAGTAATTTTAATTACATTTGTCAAATACACTTAATTAATTAAGTGCTTAATCTACTCAGTTTTAATTTATTTTTATTTTTTTTATCAAATATGTCCTTATTCTTATTAAGATCAATATTATAAAATATTATTTTCTTAGCTTTATTATTTTTGTCTTTTAGTTTTCTTTAGTTTTTATTTGTTTTTCTAATATTAAATTTTAAAAAAATTTATTTTCAATTTGATTTTTTTTTTCACTTTTTTTTTTCTTTTCTTCTTTTTTTTTTTTATTCAAAAGAAGCGAAAATAGAAAAAGGTAATAAAAAATATAAATCAGAAAATAAATAAAAAACAAACAGTTAGAAGGTTAAAAAAAAAGTAAATAATAGAAAATGAATCAATTAAATAAAATAAAAATAGACAAAAAATAAATAAAGAAAAAATTATAAAGAAAAACATACGAAATATAAAATAAAAACAACTAAGCCTTTGTCCCACTTATGTAGGATCGACTACATGAATCTATTTACGCCATAGAAATCGATCAGTGGTCATCCCTTCAGTCAGGTTTTATATTATCAAATCAATTCTAATAGTCTCGTCCAACGTCTTCTTAAATCTATCTTTTCCTCTAATTGCCCCATGCACTTGAACTAAATCACATTTTCTCACTAGTACTTCTATAGGTTTTCTATACACATACTCAAATTATTGTAAATGATTTTTTCTAATCTTCTCTTTGATGAGTGTTATTCCTAAATTCTATCTACTATTTCATTTTTAATTTTATTCATTCTCGTATTCCCACTCACCCACCGCAACATCCTCATTTCTGTCACTCCAATTTTTTAGACATGTGTCGTTTTTACCGCTCAACATTCTGAACCATACAGAAGCGCTGACCTTATAGTAGTTTTGTAGATTTTTCCTTTAAATTTCAACGGAATCCTACGATCTCAAATCACTTCAACTACACTTCTTGTCACAGGGTCAAAAATTGTTAGGGTCTAACACTTCTCCACTTTAACCACCATGCTTTGACTTTATACATAATATACTTTTCGATTTCATCATTACTCTGAATCATTGAATCTAAATATCTAGACAGCTTAAATCGGTGACTCCAAAAACAATTAACACTTTAAGATCAAGATCGCAATCACAATATCTCTCTCTTATAAATCTCAGAATAATATCTCTTAGAAAAACTCAGGAACTTGATAGTTCTTGATAATGTGATATATTATGTAACTCAAATTCATAGGTTTATTTAAAGTAATTTGAAACAAGCCCTCCAAAAACTAGTTGTCACAAGATAAGACTTTAAAGTGCACCTATAAACCTCATATATCATAACCATTCAATTCAGATATAATTCACTCAAATATAACTTTTAAAACTATCAATTAAATCCACAAATTATTTATTAATTACTAATCGCGTAAATAGAAAGTATTTAATGAACCAAATTGAGAAAACCAATTAATATATGAACCAAATCAATATCTCATTGAAATGTATGGATCATATCTTCTACAATTTCAAATCCTCCAAATCTTTCCATTGGAACTAACAAAAATGACTTATTTTTTACCAAAAGTCTAAGTTCCTCGAGATCTCAACCGAAGCAGTCAGTTGACTAATCCCCTACCATCGGTTGACCGAACGATTCAACATATAAGTTAGGCCAAACCCTAAAGGCAGTCAGTTAACCGAACCATTAATGGTTGGTTGACCAATTGATTTAAGATCCATTTCTAAGCCAAATCAAGCCACAGTTGGTTGATTGATCCTGCCATGGTCAGTTAACTGATCGATTCAGAGAGTTTTATTTGGTCAATCGGTTGACCGATCTCTCCTAGTCGGTTGACCAATCAATTCAGAAAGTTACCATTTTCCAGCTCATACCCATTCAGTTGATCGAACCCCTACTGGTCAGTTGACTGATCATTGTTGGATACTTCTCTTCTTCAACTTATTTGAATCCAAACTTCATCATTTGATCTCATTAACTGATTGCTTTTATCGGTTAACACAATTAACATTAATATTCAATTTTAAACACTAATCTTACTTAGGTCAATTTTCATTTTTCAATTTCACATTGAAATAAATATTTGAACACTAATTAGGATCCTAAACTTTATCAAATTAAACACACAAAAAATATAATTCATCAATTTGTACTGTGTAATCTTAATTCGGGATCACTACAACAAAAACGCGCTTTAACAACAATTCTAATAGCCGCTAAAACCTCACTTTTTAGCCGTTAAAAATTTTAACGACAATTCATACAACTGCCGCTAATAGTACAGTCGCTATAAATTATAACAGCTAATTTTTAATGCAGCTAAACTTTAGCAGCTAAATATAAAAATTTAGCGGCAATTTATATTTTATATAATGATAAATTTAAATACCACTAAAAATAAATAAAAAAATATTAAATATATTTTACATATATTTAGTGGCAGAAAAAAAAAATTGCCGCTAAATATATAAAATAATTAATGGCTAATTTATATTTCATATAGCTTCAAATTTAAATGCCATTTTTTTTAATATTTAATGGCAATTAGCAATTTTGCGAGTAAATATTTTGTATTTATTAGCTATCGCATTTTTTGTACAACAATTTTAAATATCACTGGAAATTAATGTTAATATTTATTTATATATTTAATGACAAATGACAATTTAACCGATAAATATTCAAATTAAACACACAAAAAATATAATTCATCAATTTGTACTGTGTGATCCTAATTCGGGATCACTACAACAAAAACGCGCTTTAAAAACAATTCTAATAGCCGCTAAAACCTCACTTTTTAACCGTTAAAAATTTTAGCGACAATTCATACAACTGCCGCTAATAGTACAGTCGCTATAAATTATAATAGCTAATTTTTAATGCAGCTAAACTTTAGCAACTAAATATAAAAATTTAGCTGCAATTTATATTTTATATAATGATAAATTTAAATACCACTAAAAATAAATAAAAAAATATTAAATATATTTTACATATATTTAGTGGCAGAAAAAAAAAAAAATTGCCGCTAAATGTATAAAATAATTAATGGCTAATTTATATTTCATATAGCTTCAAATTTAAATGCCATTTTTTTAATATTTAATGGCAATTAGCAATTTTGCGAGTAAATATTTTGTATTTATTAGCTATCGCATTTTTTGTACAACAATTTTAAATATCACTGGAAATTAATGTTAATATTTATTTATATATTTAATGACAAATGACAATTTAACCGATAAATATTCAAATTAAACACACAAAAAATATAATTCATCAATTTGTACTGTGTGATCCTAATTCGGGATCACTACAACAAAAACGCGCTTTAAAAACAATTCTAATAGCCGCTAAAACCTCACTTTTTAACCGTTAAAAATTTTAGCGACAATTCATACAACTGCCGCTAATAGTACAGTCGCTATAAATTATAATAGCTAATTTTTAATGCAGCTAAACTTTAGCAACTAAATATAAAAATTTAGCTGCAATTTATATTTTATATAATGATAAATTTAAATACCACTAAAAATAAATAAAAAAATATTAAATATATTTTACATATATTTAGTGGCAGAAAAAAAAAATTGCCGCTAAATGTATAAAATAATTAATGGCTAATTTATATTTCATATAGCTTCAAATTTAAATGCCATTTTTTTAATATTTAATAGCAATTAGCAACTTTGCGAGTAAATATTTTGTATTTATTAGCTATCGCATTTTTTGTACAACGACAATTTTAAATATCACTGGAAATTAATATTAATATTTATTTATATATTTAATGACAAATGACAATTTAACCGATAAATATTTTATAAAAATCTCAATAAAATAAGATGAACCTTAAAAATTAAACAGCAACAACAGTCAAAAGGAAAATACTCAAAAGGAAAATACAAATAATTACAGATATAAATCTAATATCCCCAAATAATACAAAAAAAAAAAAAAAAAAAAATTACATCAATGAAATAATATAAACTAAACTCCTACATAAATCAATAATCTAAACAAATAATTTTAAAATTCACTTGGAAGAGTGGAACCAACATAAAACGTCTAATTAGCCAGAAATTCAAACCCATACGCATACAAAAACAGAAATACCATAAGCACAAAAATAAAAACAGAAACATAAATATTAAACTAACATGCATATAAAAATTTTGACATAACTTACTTTGTTTATGCAACATTCTAAAAATATTACTCACCTAAATGACACTATCAATTACAATCAACACCAAACAAGACAACCACAAAAAAAAAAAAAAAAAAAAAAAAAAAAAAAAAAAAAAAAAAAAATAAATTCAACACTTATTTTCGAAATAAACAAAACAAACAATATATAAATCTATTACCCAGGACACTAGAACCCACCACTCAAGGCTACTGGAACATACCTTGAGTATGTCAAACCATATAATTTCTCTCATATCAATTATGAAACATTTCTCTTTTCCGCGCCTTATCTATCTACAATCCAAAATGAAATAAAATATTAATAATACAATAATATTAAATTGTGTTTTGTTCAAAAAAAATTTATGTTTTGAAAAACATAACAGTGTTTTCGTTCCAGAACAAAAACAGAATAGTTCGGGAACAACTATCTTTACCAAGTTCATTACAATTTCAGCACAACAATTTCAACAAACAATCAAGATTTTCGCACAACAATATCAACACAATTTTTTGTATCACCCAATTCAACGAGAATTTATGGATGCAACTTATTGGACAAACTAAAAAATAACTTACAAGATTTTTGGATGGTTGAGTTGAATCATTTGGAATATAAGTAGTTTGAACCTACCATGATAAAGTAAAAAGATACACATGATGATTATAGCATAACCTTCTCCATTTGAGACTTACAATTCCACGATGACAATTTTTTGAAATTTTGATTTAAGGTATTCCGACAGTTGGAAGTGGCATGAACCTATCACCGTGTAATTCACATACCCCACTCAATATAAATACAAACATATAACATTATATAACACAACTCACAATAAAAAAACTAGGACAAATAAAATAAGTACAAGCACTTACCTCAATTGTACCAAATGTGATTTTAGTTGCAAATTTTTAGAATTTTGATTTGAGGTATTCCGAGAGTTAGAAGTGGCTTGAACCTATCACCATATAGTGTGAATGGATAAATACCAAATTCTGAATGTCTACAAATCGATAAACAAGTAGACATACCCTTTGTTCAAGTGCCTTTGAATTGCATCAAGTACCCCATCAATCTTTATGCATTCGGTCGCAGCTTTGGAATCTGGCCCCCACTTCAACATTTATGGATTCTTACTGTCAGAGAAGATGAAAAATATAGTACAAACACAACATTCCCCAATGAACTAATCACAAAATGAAGTTAATATTACAATGTAGTGAATAAGGCTGAAATTCAAAGCAAAATAATGCCTTTTAGTTGGTAAAAAACAGGACAAGTTCTTGAAACAGGGTTGGATGTGACTTTATGACCTTTTTTCAATTCTAAATTTAGAATATGCTAAACAACCAAAACTTTTTTAAGCACCATAAAAAATAATTTGAGATTGTTTCTATCGTGTGTGAGGAGATTAAGACCTTAATTAGATTTGACAATGCCCAAGCAACCGTTTTCACAGTTGAACCCTTGCTTGGCAGCATAATTCTTGCAAGAGGTGGTAAGGCTCCCATGCACACTGCTTGACAATAGGCAAGGAACTTTTCTCTGCTCATTCAGGTTAAAGGTCATGACAGAAAGTAAAACATATTACAACAATTTAGACTTTAGAGCACATAAAAATTTACAAAGAAAGAAGAATAAAGCACTGAATGAATTTAGAAGTTAAAGATAACATAAGTTATTTTAACAATTATGGTATCTTGAATTGACTGGCAAAGCTGATAACCACATATTTCACCTAACTTTTGTAAAAATGAAAAACAAATGAAAGTTCAATCAAATACAGTGGATAAAGAAAACATGGGAGCGGTTGATCCTTAAGCTTGAGATCTTAATGAAGTGTTAATTCTCTGCTATGGATTACTGTTATTAATCTCATGGATAATTCTTAATCTTGTTTTACGTTGCCTATCAGCAACATGTGACAAAACCCAATCTCAAAAATTCTGAAGCAAAAGAAGCAGAATTAAACCAGATATTCGCTTATATTGGCCACAAGATGTAATCAAACAATAAAGATTAGAGGAAAAAACACAAACAGAAAGGAGATCCAAGACGGAACACACACAAGATCCAAAAATTACCTCTAATTACGAATCACAATTTGAAAATAGAGAACTTTATGATCGAATCTGTAGGAAAAAAGGATTGAACTGAAGTTCTGCGAATCCAAATTAAGACCCATAAATTTGTCTCTCTGCAAAACCGAATACGAATCTGTCCAATTTTGGAATTAGTTTCAAAACACAAATTATACAAAAAAAAAAAAGTACAAACTGATATCGCTCCAAAAAGAGGAAAATCAAGACTTCCTTACCAATTCCGCAAATATATCCAAGCAAACTCTTATGTTTTAGCAGCAAAAACGCCCAAACCTGGGAAAACATGTCACAATACCTCAAAATCACCAATTTCAAAAACAAAATCGCAGAATTTTAGGAGAGATTGAATTTGAACATGGGAACGGAACAAAAGTGGATGAGAATGGAGAGAGCGAACCTGGTTGCGATGGATACGACGGCGAAGGCTAACGGCGAGGGTTATGAGGACAATAATTGTGAAAGCTGCGACGATGACGATTGTTACGGTTGCGACGATGATTGCTTCGACGACAACGGTTAGGTCCGATTATTGTGACCACGACAGCTAGCTGCGACCGCGGAGGGGTGAACAATTTCGCTCAAATGAGATTGAGAGATAGGCTGAACAATTTCGCTCAAATGAAGATGGTCTCCTAGAGCGGTGGGCAAAGTGCTCCACAAATTCGGTCAAATGAGATTGAGAGCAATGAAAGGTAGGGTTTTGGGGTGCTAGCGGGATTGATAGGCGGGAGAAAGAATTTCATTTGCCGCCTCATTTTAGGGATTTTTATCAATTATTTATTTTGTTTGTTTATTAAATTTTTAAGACTTCATTTTTTCCCTTTAAAATTTTGTGTCCTAATATTTTTGGTCCTTAAATACTATATTTAAATATTATATTTTATTATTACTAGTTTGATTTTATTAAAACACTATTTTTTGTTATGTAAATATTTGATTATATATTAATTTTTAATAAATTAATGAGAATAGTATTATTAAAAATATTAAATTGATTTTTATTTCTCCTCTTGCTATGTTGATCGGATTTTGGATGCATTGTTCTTCATATTTTTTTAAAATTAATGTTTGTCATATCCAATTTTAGTTTTTGTCAATAATTGAAATATTTTTATTAATTTTTTAAAATTTAATTTTGTAATTAAAGTCATTGATATCAAAATTTGGCCCCAAAATTTGGAACCAAAACTATAACATTTAGCGGAAATTGGAATAATTTAGCGGTAATTAAATAAATTGTCACTAAAAACATATCATTAGTGACTATTTTTTAACTGCCGCTAAAATAATTGCCGTTATAGCCCAATTTTGTTGTAGTGGATACATTAAGAGTATAAGAGTATTTGAATTGTTTTCATCTAATTTCTTCGGAATCTTCAATACTGTTTATTTCTTCAACGTCTATCTTTGTATCCTTGATAATTTATTCATGATTCAATTTTAATTGGAACTTTTATAGTGAAACACTTAACAAATTCATTAGTTCTACAAAAAACATTAGCCCTTAATTGTCTATCAAAACCTCGGGATCAATAATTTTCAAATAGTTTTGTGTAAGAGATTTATCCGTCTATATATATAATGATGTGTAATTGTTCTTTTCAGTTCGATTTTTTTATTGACTCTGACCTATTTTATTCGCTTAGGTTTTCCTTAAGTAAATTCCTTCCATATTTTGGTTAAATTTCTTGACATTACTGACATATATCCTATATGATTAAGGCACCTTGTGAAATCCCTCTATATTGATTTGTACTTCGTGAGTTTGTTCATACAAACACTAGGAATTCTTCCATTGTGCTAACTAACGAAATCATGAAATGGCGTACAAGTACTAATTAAATACATTTACTAGAAATGATATTTGGAGACAGATCTTTAATTCTTAAACATGTGTCTAGTGGAATTAAAATTTATTTAAATGCATTTGATGCTTCTGCAGCCGCAACATTGAAATGTGGAAGATAAATGAATACCTAATTACATTCTTTGTATCATCATGTATACATATGTATTGGCAAATCCATGTAATATAGAAGCACATGATATACAATGATTTGTTTCTTAGCTTTATGTGCAACAAACCGTCTCAGTAGGCGATTCTCGATTATAACTATTTCTGAGTTAAATCTGGAGGTACGAGGTGCTTAACATGTTATTCGAGTGTTACTAGGAGTTAATACATATTTTTGCTAGTTTGGCTCCTCGTTTGGTATTTGAGAAACATTTGTACTTTTCATTGACCATGAGACTTTATATTATTGTATTTCCCCTCTTCCTCTCTTTTATCTTACGGTAAGTTATTTGCATTAACTAAACAATATGGCTAGGGGAATGAAATGCATTACATCTTCATAGAGTACAATTATATGAAATATAGGGTTGTTCCATACAACCACGTAAAACAATTTGGTGCCCAAAGTTTGGTGGTTCCTCTAGTTTCTTTAATTTATTTCCAACTCTGTATAAGTAATTTGAAGGATTGGTTAATCTAATTGGTGGTTGCTAATTATAGCGCTATCACTTTCACCACAAGCATACAGATCAAGTTTTACTGTAATGGACCTTTCGGTCGGGTATCGTATCCACAGGGATTGATATAGATTACTATCGAGTATGCGATTGTCATAATCTGACTTTATCTAGACGCTAAAAATGAAATTTAATTAATTAATACTAATACTAAAATATTAATTTAACTATACTAATTACTAATATGAGATAGTTATGGAATGAATTATCTAGGAATTCACTTTATTTACTTAAACGCGTTTGATATCATTTAGTTTACAATAATAGTGTTCGACCTATTTGACAATCTAAAACTCATCCGCCACTTTTTTCGAGTGTAAGACGGGGGATGTAACGCAACTTCGTGTCAACGAAGAAGTCCCCCTCAACGTCTTAACGACCCTAGGTCATGTGAGTCTTGCCCCCAACCTCATTAATTGCACACAAAACCTCAGTTGGTAAACTCCCTCGCCACCTCTCCCGAGTGTAAGACGAGAGATATAACGTGACTTCATGTCAACGAAAAAGTCCTCCTCAACGTCTTAACGATTCTAGGTCACGTGAGTCTTACCCCAACGTCATCGATTGTCCACAATCCAAATCCCGACCAGGTTATAGGATTGTGGCGTTTGTTTATTCTAGTTCGAATCCGAAATTTGTCAAACCCCATATTCTCGATATGTAAATCTAAGCAATATAAACAAACAATACGGCACACACAATCAACATAACGAAGAACAATCGCAAACAAAATACAAACTCAATTAAACAACATTTTTATAAATTATATTAATAATCCCTATACAACATATGTTTAGCCAATAGTCATAACCATGTATACAATGTAAAATGGCGTAAACATGCTCAACAATTACCAAAATGTAGAAAACAAAGAAAAAAAACAAGCGACTTAGACAATGTCCAAAGAATAGCCACTAGAACCGTCGAACGATCTCTTCCCTCCTTATCCTCCATCTTGGGTTGAGAGCTCTCCCTCAAAAATCCCTTATACTATCCCTAAAATATGGCCTAAGGCCTTAGGGCCTGAAGAAGTCTGAAGAGAGGAGGAGAGAAGGGTTTAAATAGGCCAAAAAATATCTACAAAATATATAAACTGTGTAGAGGCCACCGCTTAAGCGAAGGAATTTTCCGCTTAGGCAGAGGTATGTTAGTTAAGGGTTCGCCTAGGCGGTGGCTGTGGAAAACTTTTTGCTGGATTTTCGTCTAAGCGGTAGATTCTCCGCCTAAGTGGTGGTCCTCCAGTAACAAATGTGTCTTCTCAGCATCTTCACTGCCGCGGCAGTGGTCTGGATGCCGTGACTGTGAGCTTGTTTGTAGAATCTTAGATGGGATTATCCCTAAATAAAGATTATGACTAAAACCTTAAGGTATAGGGAATCCATACGCCTGACCTGGGATCTATTCTCTACTAAAGTAGGCTCAGAGGTTCATGAAGATCAGTAGGGCTTGGTTCGGTTTTGGAATAATGGCCATGAGTATATCAGAAATACAAAACAAGTCAATCATCATTAATGTGACGATACCCGAGGCACATGCTTGGCTCTTTCACACTCTCGAAACCCCATAGATATAATTGAAACAATCCTGAACAATCTATTAAGACCGACGTACTCACTTGTCAAAAAGAAATGGAAAATAAAAACCGTATGTACACTTGATTCTTTTTTTTTTTTTTTTAACTAACACACCCCTAAACTTATTTGTCTTGTACAATTTTAAGTGGTGTGGGAAATATGAACAAAAAACGACAAGTGAGTACTCGAATACCGAACCAATTAATAGCTTGCCCAAATCCCAACCGCTTACATCAAGTAGTATTTGCAACTGCTAGCTTGATTCACTTATATTGTGCCTTCAGTTTAGTGATGTAGGTTTAGAAAAAGTTCAATCGGCTATGGTATTTGTTAAGTGTTCAGAAATTGAATCTGCTTTTAGGCTTTGACAGGGAAACGAAGGATAAACATATATCAATGTAAGCTTAAAAGGCTTAAGCGATCAAATGAATGCCTAAATCATATCTCCTAAACAACCTCGCCTAGAATTTCGCTTCGAATTTCCTCCAAATCAAGTTCTAGAATCCTTATTTTCATAAAATTGATTGAAGGACAATCGGTTTAAAATCAATTAGATAGTGCTATACTAAGTTTACGTACTCGTGCATTTAGGATCCACAATAACTTTTACTAAAACGATACATTAAGCATACAGAACACACATGAATGAGTTTTACGCTCGACCTCAATAAACAATTAGGGGACAGAGTTATCATCGGGTAAAGGCCCAGATGACGTCAAAATTTAGCATAAAATAACAACTAAACTAAACAAACTAATCCTAAACAAGCATGCAAACGATAAAAACATTAAAATTTAACTAAAAACATAAACACATACTAAAACATACTACACATTACCACCAACTAAACACAGGTGATGTTCAAAATGAGCCATAAGCGATCCCAATGACAATGTATAGCATGATATTGAAGACGGAGGTTTAGAACACGTACCTGGGAGACGAGAGAATCTCGTCTCCGACTCAAATTGACGGAGATGTATCTAACTTATTTGTGATCCTGGGTTACCTCCCAAGAAGCGTTGGGTTTAATGTCCTTGGCCCGACACATGCCCTCAAGAACAGTGAGATTTTTCAATGGAAGGAACATAAGAGTACTTGTCGATCTAACATCTTCAAGCATCCTGTAGGAAAACAAAACAAAACTACAAAGAAAAATTATATACACTAAAAAATGCATAAATTAAAATCGAGTTATTTACTCACAATATCGATAACAATCAACAAGACAATCCTCCGCAACGGTGCCAAAAACTTGGTGGCCACTAATTATAGCGCTGCCACTTTCACCGCAAGCGTACGGATCAAGTTTTAGTATAATGGACCTTCGGTCGGGTATCATATCCACAAGGATTGATGTAGATTACTATCGAGTACTGCGATTGTCATAACCTGACTTTATCTAGGAGCTAAAAATGGAATTTAATTAATTAATACTAATACTAAAATACTAATTTAACTATACTAATTACTAATATGAGATAGTTATGGGATGGATTATCTAGGGATTAACTTTATTTACTTAAACTCGTTTGATATCGTTAAGTTTACAATAACGGTATTCGACCTATTTGACAATCTCGATATCTAAAACTCCTCCGCCACCTCTCCCGAGTGTAAGACGGGGGATGTAACGCAATTTCGTATCAATGAAGAAGTCTCCCTCAATGTCTTAATGACCTTAGGTAGCGTGAGTCTTACCTCAACCTCATTGATTGCACACAAAACCTCAGTTCGTAAACTCTCTCGTCATCTCTCCCAAGTGTAAGACGAGGAATATAATGTGATTTCGTGTCAACGAAGAAGTCTCCCTCAATATCTTAACAACTTTAGATCACGTGAGTCTTGCCCCAACGTTATCGATTGTCTACAATCCAAACCTCAACCGGGTTATAGAATTGCGGCGTTTGTTTATTCTAGTCCGAATCCAGAATTTTTCAAACCCCATATTTTTTATATGTAAATCTAAGAAATATAAACAAACAATATGGCACGCACAATCAACATAACGAAGAACAATCGCAAACAAAACACTAACTCAACAACGTTTTCATAAATTATATTAATAATTCCTATACAACCTATATTTAGCCAATGGACATAACCATATATACAATGTAAAATGGTGTAAACATGCTCAACAACTACCAAAATGTAGAAAACAAAGAGAAGAAATGAGCGACTTAGCCAATATCTGAAAAATAGCCGCTATCGTCGAACGATCGCTTCCCTCTTCATCCTCCACCTCGGGTTGAGAGATCTCCCTCAAAAATCCCTTATACTATCCCTAAAATATGGCCTAAGGTCTTAGGGGCCGAAGAAGTCTGAAGAAATGAGGAAAGAAGGGTTTAAATAGGCCAAAAAATATCTAAACTGTGCGGAGGCCACCGCCTAAGCGGAGGTATGTCGGTTAAGGGTTCGCCTAGGCGGTGGTTGTGGAAAACTTTCTACTGGATTTCCGCCTAGGCGATGGTCCTCCAGCAACAAATGTGTCTTCTCAGTATCTTCACCGCCGTGGCGGTGGTCTGGACACCGTGGCGGTGAGCTTGTTCGTAGAATCTTGCCGTCTTGCTCATTTTTCCACCATTCTCCGACCGTTCTCGATACGATTCGCTTGTTTATGCTCCAATTTCATATATTTTCACCCCCACGCACCTGTTTTAATACAAAAAGAATAAAAATATATTAAAACATATAAAAATAACTATAAACGTACTTGAAAACTAACAAATTCGGGTTGAAAATAAATAGGTAATTTACACCTATCACTAATCTATGTACATGTACTGATTTTAACATTTCTATTGTTTTAAAGATTTTATTATTGTTGTTACTTGAATATTCATCATAAAAGAGTGGCCATTTTCAAAGAAGGTAGATGTACTTTTCATTGGGAAAACTGAAAGAAGCATTTCAATGTGATTGTATTGGCAAATAGAGAACCTATTCTCTTTTATGATAAGATTTCTAACTTATTCAACATATGATCAAGGACATAAACAAAAATAGTCTATCTTTTACTTTATGCACTTGGGATGACTTTGTGTCTAGACTAAATTTGGTGATCATGTCTCAACAAATAGTCTTACATAAAGATGAATTGGCTTAGTAGTTATTTACTTCTCTAGTGCTTTCGGGAGAGTTAGTCTCTTATTGATTTTATATCGTGTACTAAGATTATGTACATAAATATATATGTACATCCCAGATTTTCCAGTTATAGTTTTCTAGAAATAGAAATAGAAAGGGAAAATTATTTGTTTCTTTGCCAGATTTTAGAAAGCATATTCTTGCAATAGAACCAAAATGGCTCCAAGAAATGGCAATCTAAAACGCTAAACAAATGATACCTTGTGCATTGTTTTGATTCATAGAATTCAGTTTCCATTCCCAGCTTTTTCAGAAATAGAAATAGAATATATATGGCAACAAAAAATATGTCTCTATTCTGCTCTCAATTTTATTTTTATTTTTTTTGAATAATTATTTTTTATGCTAACTTAGTCATGTCTCTATGTTCCTCTCAAATGTTTAGAATGGGATAAAGAATTCATGATCATGGGTCCGAGGATGGAAGAAAATTATTTAAATGCATCATTATTGATTGTTATTGATTTTTGTATGAAACGGGTTACCCAGGCAGAATTGTAGAGATATTAATTATTTGATATATTTAATTGTAAAATTTATAACTTTGTATATATACAGCAACATGACCTACATATGAGCGATCCTTGTTAGAATTTTTATTCATGATTTGATAACTAATGAAATAGGTTATCGATAATATTTTTAAAATATTTATTCATTTGTGTTATGAATCCTTTAAGCATTTCTAAGAACATAACATAACATGTTATAGAAGTTTCAATTAACCCTTTTATTTGTAACATCTTATATTTTATATTTGATAGTTATTGCCAAAAGAGATTATTGAACCGTAGGTTTTAATGAACAATTAAGTATTGATTTTTATGGTGGAACTAACGATTTTGTTGAGTGTCTCAAAAAAGGGTTTCATACAGTTGATTAAGAAAAAGACCTCATGAAGAAAACATAAAGGGTGCAAGATGGACATAATGAAGATAGGAAGAGTTTTGAAGACCTCATAAAAAATTAGGTGAAAACAATTCCTTACTTATATAATGTTAATGCAACCTTAATTAGGATCATACACGACACTTTAAATGAGTTAATTATATGTGTATAATGGTAAAAAGTGATAAGTTTGAGATCCTAAAAACGAAATATTGAATGTTGATAGGTGTAATTTACCTATCTATTTCCAAACCGAACTTATTAGTTTTCAAGTATGTTTATTACGTTTTAATACATTTTTATTCTTTTTGTTATAAATCAGGTGTGTAAGGTGAAAATGAATGAAAACGGTTAAAAAATGATCAAATCGGATCAAGAGAGGTGGAAGAACAGTGGAAAAAGAGCAAAGAGGCTAAAAATTCAGAACTTGCAGCCCACCGCCGCGGTGGTCAATATGCAGAGAAAAGCTTTAACCTTCTGCAAATACACCGTCACAGCGGTAAGACCCACCATCGCTACAGTGAAACCACAGAAAGATCTCTGTGCCCACTGCTGCATCCACCACCGTGGCGAAGACACTGTCGACATGCCCACCGCCATGACGATCACTCTGCACACATTTTAGATATTTATTTTAGATATTTTGAGCCCTATATATTCTCCTCTACTCTCCATTTGGCCAAAAGAGCTCCCTTAGGTTTAGATTAGACTAAATAGTGTTTTGGGGACCAAATCTGAAGAAGAAGAACACGTTGCGAAGAAGGAAAAGCGATCTCGGAACAATTTTAGTGGCAAATCTTCGAACAAGGGCTAAGTTTCTTTCGTTTCTTTCTTTCATTTCTTAAGTTTGGTAGTTTATTGAGCATTTTTAGCTCATTTTTTTTTGTATAAATGGTTATGGCCATGAGCTAAACGGATTTTATCTAGGGATTAATAATATTTATTAAAATTTGGTTTATTTGATATCGGTGTTTCGTTAATAGTTGTTCTTCATTATTTGATTATGTTTACCATTATTTTTTGATTATATACTTATTTAGATTTATAGATAATACGGGGTTTAACACTCGAGAGAGATAACCCCAGATTCGGACTAATGTTTAAACACAAAGCGACGATCTAATAACCCGGGAGGAAGTTAGAAAATGTGTAATCAATGACGTTGGGACAAAACTCATGTGGCTATGTGTTCTAAAAAATGCTAGAAGGGGACTTAGGCGTTAACGCGAAGTCATATATTCATTCACTTGTCACTTGAGAGAGGGAGTGAATGAGTTTATGATACAGAAATTGTCGGATAGGTCAAATACCGTTAACGTAAACTAAACAAGATCAAACACATTTTTGTAAACGAAGTTAATCCCTAGATAATCCATTCCTTGAAGCATCTCAATATAGTATTAATTAGTTTAATTAGATAAATTAGTATTTTAGTATTAGTATATAATTAAAATTAGGTTATGATAATTACGGTACTCAATAATAATATTAATCAATCCCTGTGGACATGATAACCCTAATTCTCCCAATCTATACTAAAACTTTATCCGTACACTTGCGGTGAAAGTAACGACATAATATTCCGCCACCATATGTACTCCTTATGTGAAATGAAATTGATAATTGAACTAATTGAAACACATGTTTTAAAGTATAAAAAATTGTATTTTCAGGTCAATTCGGTCAACCGAGAAAAGCATCGGTCAACCGAATTAAACAATAAATTTTGGAGCAGAAATAAGATGATATTGATCTAGTCGGTCAACCGAATTAAAGAGGTTGGTCAATCATTTGAAATAGTGGCTAAATTGGTGAAGAGAGTAAACAACATGAACCAATCAATCAACCGTTTGAAGGCAATCGGTCAACCGTTTGAGGGCAATCGGTCAACCATTTGAGTTAGTGCATTTTTTTAAAAGAAACTGGAGCAACCTGAACTAATCATTCAATCGATTGGAGGCAGTTGGTCAACCAACTGGCCTGTGAGTTCAGGCTGTGTTTTAGCTTTGGACTGGTTGGTCAACTGACCAGTGGGGATCTCTCAACCGACTGTGTGGGTTGAGGTTTCAAGTGACTTGGTCTCTTGGTAAAAAAATACACTTTTTTAGGATTCCAAGGGAGAGATTTGGAGGATTTGAACTCAATTAAGAAATGGTTTGTCTATTCTTTTATCCCTATTAATTTGGTCCATATATTTTAAGATTCTCTTAATTTAAATAGATTAATACTTCCTATATTTATAGTTTTAAATTGAGAATTGTTTTATCAACTTATTTGAAAGAATTAAAAGATATTTTTAATGAGGAATACACCTAAAATGAAAGGTAATGTTATATGGGATGTAAGAGTGTCTTTTAGAGGTATATCTTTGAAAAACTAGTCATTGGAGGGCTTGATATCTGTCAATAAAAATAGACCTACTAAAATGAGTTAAAACACATCAAGAACAATCAGTTCAAACTTTTCTAATAGTTATATTTACGCTAAGATTTTTTGTGAGAGATTCTTTCTTCGTTCTTGATCTAAAGCGTTGTTGATTTGGCGTCACTGACTTGTGTTCTATTACGATTCTATCATTATCTTCAGTGTTTCCCGGTGAGATCTCTCCAAGTTTTGTTATTTATTTCTAATTCATATTATTATTTCTTGCTTGGTTTAATTAAGATTATTTAAAAAATTATCTTTAAAATTAAAAGTTTGAAAATCTATTTTAAACGATTTTATTTGATTATTTGACTACATGCTTAAAATTGTGCTACCTACTTTATTAATTAATTTTATTTTTTTCACCTCATATTGTATCTATTACGTAGTAATTATTCGGGACATTAATCGAGTATATTTGTATTGAAGTGGTAAAAACTCCTTGTGGAAAGAAACTCATATTTTTTATATTTGTATTTTTTAGCGAATTAGACACATTTGACACGGTGTCTAGTCATGGTAGCTAGGTTTTGATCGTTTTCTTGTGAAATAGATTAGGATTTGATCTTTGTCCTGAAAAAATGTTAGATTATTCTTTTTCCTTGAAAAGAATTAAGTTTTGATTCTTGCGATAATTGAATTGTTTTTTTTTTAGTGAATTGTAAAGGTTCTTCCTAAACCTATGAAAAAGATAAGTGAGAGAGTGGTTAGGTTAGTCTTTAGCCTAGTGAAAATATAGGGTTCATCTTAAACCTGGAAAAATGGTAAATTTGTAAATTTGTAAAAGTTGATTATGTGTCTATAAAAGAATCATTGTAAGGGTTTGGTTTCTACCTAGCAAAGGGATCAAAGGGGTTTAGTAGTTGCGAATCTCCGTAGAGCTTGAGAGATTGGAGTAGGTAAGAGTAGCTTGTCGAACCAAGATATATCTTTGTCTGTTGTAATGTTTACTTTTTATTATATTATGTTTTGATGTTTATTTAGTATTAAACACATAACTGTTGCGTAACTAAGATAATAATTAATTTGGTGAAATTGATTATTTGATATTAAGTGTTTAAATAATTAATTATTTAAATTTTGTAACTACCAAATTCACCCCCCTCTTGGATAGCTCTTTGGGCTTATAATTGACATCAGAGTTGGTTTTAACTCGTTAGGCTTAACATCCTAACTAAATATGATTACATGGAGTATACTAATAATGATATTATATGTACTATTTAGAAAGTCTCCATCTTCCTCTGATAGCCAAGGTCCCATTAGTAAGAATGATAAACTTTGTGATAATGAGGCTGAAAATAAGGCTATTGAGATGATGATTGCCTTTACTTTTGTTTTTGGAAAATAAAATTTGAAACTTGGGAAAAATATTGCAATTCGTGAAAATAAAAAGTTTAGTGCCACTAAATCTCTTAAGAAGAAGAATTTGGACAAATATTTTTAAATCAACTGATACTTATCCTCAATCCCATCTAGCAAGTTTAGTGTGAACTGCTAAACTTCCCCGACGAGTTACAAGCCGTAACAAGAACTTGGGTGGAAGGAGAAAGTGGTACCACATTTTTTTACGAACTAACCACGGATGAAGCCTATTTTCCGTTGGAAAACATGGCCGATTTTGATCATTGGAGTTGGAATTATTCAACAAGTCACCAAAACTTGGGGGATTCTAATATTTCGGCATCATTGGTTGATGCCCTACACCAACTGTTGGAGTCTTCTCCCAACCTGGAAAACACGTTCAATGCATTCATGAGGAAAACTCAAAGTACCATGAGAGAATATCATGACATGCAAACTGGGTTTTTAAATTACTCCATTGAAGCCATGTCAGGAATGGTGGCACTGAGAGACACACAAACCACATTTATATGTGAAAGCCACTATGAGGAACCGAATACAAGTGGGAGAAATTTGGGTTTGTTCAATGACGATGATTCTAATAAGGATGAGATCCAAGAATTGATCAACGATGAAGAATCACAAGACGACACTTGTGAGTCTCTACCTTTTGAGATCCAAATTTTGATGCCACCACCGATCAAAGACGACTACATCTATGAGGATTTGATGCGGCTCACTTGTCCTCCACCCCATCTAGCAAGTTCAGTACATGAAATCAACTGATACTTATTCTCAAAGAATGACAAGAAATCAATATAAAAAAATGACAACGTATAAGGTGGTGACAAAGCAAAATGAGGGAAAGAAGCTCAAAGCACCTTACAAAGGCAAGAAGATTATTACTGAATCAATCCAGAAGAAAGCCAATGTATTTAAGGAAGCAATCAGAGTAGTAAATCAAGTAAAAAGAAAAATGGCGAATTCAAATGACAACAAGCTTAAAATTAAAAACTTATCAAAGGTACACACACCAACTGCTCCCAAGGACGAACCACGTATGTCAAATTTTCTAAAATTCAAATGTGTTAATTTTATAAATGAGACAGATGCTTTGCATTTTCTAAATTAGTTTATTGGTGATATGTGTAGACGGGGTGTGTGTGTATGTGAAAATATTTTAAATAATATATGTAGATCAAAATAAGAAATAAAAATTGAGAAATGGATTAAATAGGACAAGAAATCACTAAACCCATTGATTTTGCCTGATTCAGAAGGAAAAAAAATTGATTTTGAGAAGTATGTTAAGAAGATGAGATGGGCTGACTTTCTTACTCAAAGTAATGAGTGAATACCACATTGGGTAAAGATGTTTTACAATAATTTTACGATTAGTGATGGAGAGTTAAGGTCGTTTGTTAAAGGTATTGAAATTAGATTGGATAAGGAAAATCTTAGGAGACTTTTAAAGTTTAAAAAGGGAGATGTTTGTCCTTACAGTACCACCTTATGGCTTATAGGAAATCTTAAGAAAAATTAAAAATTGTTAGTAAATTTAATTTGGTTGGTGGAAGAGCGGGGTCATTATCACTTGAACATCGTCTTATTCATTCTATGATCACTTATTCTATTGTACCTAGAAGAGGAAGTAAAGCGACCGTCAATGAGTTTGATTCATATTTACTGAATAAGATTTTCGATGGTAGAAATCTTGATTTGGCTCATATCATGTTTGAGCACATGGAGTACCAAGTGAAGAAACATCAAGAATACTACCCTTTGGTGATGCTCGTCAAAGAATCTTTAATCACTTCAAAGTTAATAGTGATCATGAAGAAAATACACTTCTGATGATAACCCCGGGAAGGCTAAATGTTAACAATTGTAATTTGATGGGGTTTGAGTTCAAGCATAATAGATGGGTGAGGAAAAAGAGAGAAGAGAGAGGGATAATGATTGTGTATGAGGAAGAGTTTAGCATTGATCAAAAATTGATATGCTTTAGAATCAGTTTGATGACTTTCAACCATACACTGAAGTTCTTGATTCTAGAGTATCCGGGATCTCGAATGATATAGTAGAGATGACGGTGTCCATGAAAAGCGGATATGGGAGGCTAACTAATACAATAGAAGCTGGGTTCGAAAGGATCACGAGCAACATGAAACAAATGTTCCAATTCATGCAAAACTAGCAGTACAGTAGCTAACAACATTACAATGCCCAGCAGCAATACAATGGGCACACTACTTTCGAGGGGCAACAGTTCTTTAGAAGACATACAGTAGTAGGGTCTTCAAGGGCAGGACCATCCACGTCATACCATCAGTTGATTCCTTCAATCTCAGGCATATAGCCCAGAAGTCAATACCCATAATCGACGGCCACGAGTCTGCTGGGACCATATTATCCTTTCATGGGACAAGGTCCCTATTAGATTTTATGCATTATCATTTTTTTTTGGCTATGTAATCGAACATGTCTCATCTTAGTACTTTGGCCTGTAATAGTTAATTTAGGAATTATAGTACTTGATCTAGACTTGATAGAACTAGGTGGTGATTAGTCTATTATGGTGAACTATTGTCCGATTATTATCTTTTATGCACTAATATTTAAATCTTATGATGATTCACATATATTTTAATATTGAAAATAATTTTTATCCTTATTATTGAAAATCAAGGTTTTATGATCTCTTAAATAAAAAGGATTTCTAAGAATATTTATCAAGGGGTATAAAAATAATGTCATTTTGTCCCCACTTTTTGAGATGACAAAGAGGGATAAGTTGATATTTAAATGAGTTAGTTGATGTTTAGGAATTTGTTCGTCTGAGCATTGCATTGATTAAAGGGAGACATTAGTTGTTGGGCTTAATGTTGAATATCATTGTTGATTAAATTGGGCTTATAATGCATATCTTTATCATTGTTCATTTCTTTTTTTAAAATTATGCTTAAATGAGTTCAATACCCATCCTCGGATTTGTGGGAGCGTGATTACATTCTTTATTGGAGAAACCATCAAAGTTAATTGTCATCATCAAAAGAAGGAGACTGTTGGACCCTAGGTTTTGACGAATAATTAATTATTGATGTTTGTGATGGAAGTAACGATTTTGTTGAGTGTCTCATAAACGAGTTTCATACAGTTGATTAAGAAAAAGACCTCATGAAGTATAAAGGATGCAAGATGGACGCAATGAAAATATGAAGAGTTTTGAAGACCTTAAAGAAAATTAGGTGAAGACAACTCTCTACTTATATACTCTTAATACAACCCGAATTAAGATCACACACAACACTTTAAATGAGTCAATTATATGTGTATCATGGTAAAAAGTAATAAGTTCAAGATCGTAAAAATTAGATATTCTATGTGCTCCTTATGTGAAATGAAATTGATAATTAACCTAATTGGAAAACATTTTTTAAAGTACAAAAAGTTGTATTTTCGTGTCAATTCGGTCAATCGAGAAAAGCAATCGGTTAACCAAATTAAACAGTAAGTTTTGGAGCAAAAATAAGATGTTACTAATCTAGTTGGTCAACCAAATTAAAGAGGTCAGGTTGCACTAAGAAAAAGACCTCATAAAGCATAAAGGATGCAAAATGGACGCAATGAAGATATGAAGAATTTTGAAGACCTTAAAGAAAATTAGGTGAAAACAACTCTTTACTTATATGCTCTTAATGCAACCCGAATTAGGATCACACACAACACTTTAAATGAGTCAATTATATGTGTATCATGGTAAAAAGTAATAAGTTCAAGATCCTAAAAATTAGATATTATATGTGTTCCTTATGTGAAATGAAATTGATAATTGACCTAATTGGAAAACATATTTGAAAGTATAAAAAGTTGTATTTTTGGGTCAATTCGCTCAACTGAGAAAAGTAATCAGTCAACCGAATTAAGCAGTAAGTTTTGGAGCAAAAATAAGATGTTACTGATCTAGTTGGTTAATCGAATTAGAGAGGTCGGTAAATAGTTTGAAATAGTGGCTAAATTGGCGAAGGGAGTAAATAACCTAAACCAATCGTTCAACCGTTTAAGGGCAATCGGCCAACCGTTTGAATCAATGGGTTTTTTGAAGATAAATTAAAGCAACCTAAACCAATTGGTTAACCGATTGGAGGCAGTCGGTCAACCGACTGGCTTGTGAGCTGAGGCTGTGTTTTGGCTTTGGACTAGTCGGTCAACCGACTATGTTGGTTGAGGTTTCAAATGACTTGGTCTCTTGGTAAAAAACTATCTGTTTTTTAGGATTCCAATTGAGAGATTTGGGGGATTCGAATTTAATTAAGATGCGGTCCACCTATTCTATTATCCCTATTGATTTGGTCCATATACTTTAAGATTTTCTTAATTTAAGTAGATTAATATTTCCTATCCGTATGGTTTTAAATTGAGAATTGTTTTATGGACTTATTTAAGAGAATTGAAAGACATTTTCAATGAGAAATATACCTGAAACGAAAGGTAATGTTATATGAGGTTTAAAAGTCTCTTTTAGAGGCATATCTTTGAAAAACTAGCCGTTCGAGGACTTAATATCTGTCTATAAAAATAGACCTGCGGGAATGAGTTTAAATACATCAAGAACGATTAGTTCAATTTTTTCTAAGAGTTATATTTACGCTAAGATTTTTGTGAGAGATTTATTATTCGTTCTTGATCTAAATCACTATTGATTTGACGTCATTGACTTGTGTTCTATTGCGATTCTATCATTATCTTCGGTGTTTTCCCATGAGACCTCTCCAAGCTTTATTATTTATTTTGAATTCATATTATTATTGCTTGCTTGGTTTAAGATTGTTTAGAAAATTGTTTCTAAACTTAAAAGCCTGAAAATCTATTTTAAACGATTTTATTTGATTATCTGATTACATGCTTAAAATTGTGCTACCCATTTTATTAATTAATCAGATTTTGTTTGCGTCACATTGTATCCATTACGTAATAATTATTCGACTCATTAATTGAGTATATCTATATTGAGGTGGTAGATGTTCCTTATGGGAAAAAACTCATATTTTTTGTATTTGTGAGTTTGAGTGGATTAGATACGTCTGAGACATTGTCTAGTCAGAATAGTTAGCTTTTGACCCTTTTTCCTATGAAAAAAATTAGGATTTGATCTTTGTTCTACAAAAAAGTTAGTTTATTCTTTTCCCTTGAAAAGAATTAGGTTCTGATTCTTTCGGTAATTGAATTGTTATTTTTGAGTGAATTGTAAAGGTTTTTCCTAAGCCTATAAAATGCATAAGTGAGATAGTGGTAGGTTAATTTTTAGTCTAGTAAAAAGATAGGGTTCATCTTTGACCTGAGAAAAGGGTAAATTTGTGTAGGTTTTATTTTGTGCCTGTAAAATAATCATTATAAGGGTTTGTTTTCTACCTAATAAAGTAATTAAAGAGGTTAAGTGGTTGCGAATCTCCGTGGAGCTCAGGAGACTGAAGTAGGTAAGAGTAGCTTACCGAATCAGAATATGTCTTTGTGTGTTGCATTGTTTACTTTCTATTATATTGTGTTTAAGTGTGCATTTAGTATTAAACACATAACTGTCGCGTAACTAAGATAATAATTAATTTAGAAAAATTAATTATTTTATATTAAGCGTTTAAATTAATTGTTTAAATTTTGTAATTACCCCATTCACACCCCCCCTGAGTAGTTCTTTGGGCCAATAGAGATAGTGTTTGCATGGATGGAATCCTTGAGAACAAGATCAAGGCCAGTTCTTAAAGCGGATGTAATTTTTCAAATTACAAATAATTATTTTTTAAAAAATAGAGTCAATATAGATAGCTATTTATGCTGGAGTTTAGAGGAGTTGTAAAAATTTAATCCTCAAAACACTTCCCAAATTGTAGAAGAAGTAGGCTTTAATTTTTGTAGGGAAAGATGAAAATGCAAAAGAATCAAGTTGGCTTCCCACTGAATGGCCATATGAGTTTAAGATCTTTCCATGTTGGACTACTTATTTTCCCCCTAAATGATTTTTATCAAGTTCTCAGATTTCAAGCACCATATTCTTTTCCTATCATTTCAACCCCAATAATTTTTCTTCATTCGTTTTACTTTTTTTTTTTTTTCCCAATTCGAATCCATTTTGTTTTGGTCATTTGACCATTTCATCATATGTCCATTTTTCTCATACAACTTCACATGTTGTTGTGGGTATTGAAATTTCAAAGACATCCATTCTATATCGGAGTGTAGCATTATCTAGAGTTCAAGTCACTCAACACTGTTTCTAGGTACTGATAATAACTACCTTTTTATTCAAATGTCCATAGATGTTACCCATTTATGCATGTCTAATTCAAATAATTGAAGTATTAATTGGAATTATCGGTTCCATTTGGTAATTATTAACTTTTTTGTGAGGCATTCTAATAGTTACAATAATTGCATTGCAGGTCTTACCTTTGTAGCAACAGGGCAGTTAGAAGCTCGTCTCAAGAAACATCAGAATTGAAGTGTTTAAGAAACTCACACAATGTTCATGCTTTTATATAATTATTCGAATGGTAAAAAATTTGTCTATCATTTGTCTATCATTATCATAGATCATTAACTTTATTTTTATTTTTTAATTTCTAACATTTTTGGTGTAGGAAAATTTTGCCTGTATGGGGGGAGAAATCCACATTGCTGTTTGTTAAGTGGATTCTTTTAGATGATAACAGTATCACAAAAAGCAAAAGGTTTTAGATATATTTTTTTTAATTGAAAATAGCTCGCCTTTTTTCTGTTTTTGGCACTTGAAAAAAATGTGCCATTAACTTATGGTAAATTATTCTTCCTCAAATGTATGTTTATGGCATACGATTAGCTCTATCTCATGTTTAGTTCATGTTCCCACACATACATGCAAGAGTGTGTGTCCGCGCGTGTTTGGCAAATATTATCGAATCTGCAGTATAATTGATCATTGATTCTTGTTCGTATATATATATATATACACACATACATGCAAGAGTGTGTATGTGCTTGTACGTACGTAAATTTAGGTTTGTGGCAAAGGCAGATTCATCAAAGGTGGATAAAGTCATGGGGAAACACTTATATTTAAGGAAAATTTACTGGGAAGACCTAAATTAGACAACAAATTACCGCTAATTTCACTTATTTGATAATAAACCAAGAACTCCTAGAACACATTTCATATGCACGGTGCAGTCCCCAAAATCAAATCTGCATATTTTCCATTGACTAATTTGCCCTCACTAGATCTACGGGGATTGGGAGTTTCTATATTTAACAAAATCATGTTATTTCATTTTCTTTCAAAATAATAGAGATTGAGAGTTTTCATATGACGTTACCAGAAATTTTCAATACGTGTAACAGCTACGCACGTGCCAAAAACCCCTTTATCTTCATTTGTGACCTGCGAAACCGTGAGTTCTAATGGGAGACACCGATGTAGTGTTGGCCGAAGAACCTCCGGCGTGAGAATAAGTTAATCTAGTAATGGAGAAAGTAATACACAGATCGAATTGTCCAATATTACCAGTGATACTTGTCCTTTTTATAGGCTGAGAGATATATTGTCGTTTCTTTGGAGAGGTCGCCCATTTTGTGATACCCTCCTAACGGCTTGGAAGATAATCAATATCTCCATGATTTTAAGAGAGATCTCTATAACGGTCCCCATTAAATATGGACCGTTACAATCAATCTGACTCATCTCTTCAAGTGTAGGGGAAACATTCACTATGGATCAACCTAGTCATTCTTTGGTCCTGTACACCGTGGGCTTGGACATGCCCAAATATAGGCCTCTTCATGAGATTATTAGTCTTGCACAAAAGACTACCAAGGTCAGTACCTAGTTGGGCTTATCATTCTTTGGCTCAGATAACCCATTGGGTCTGTCTGTCTTAGATCAAATTTCAAACCCGATTCGACCCATTTAAGGCTACACGCCTATGTTAGTTATGAGCAGGAGTTTTCCCATATCATTTGCCCTCCTGACTTTCGTGGCGACTCAAGAGAAGAAAAGAGAAAGATCACTTCCATTTCGCGTAAATTCTCATCTTCCCCTAATCCTTCAGTTACGTATCTCTTCTTTATACTTCTTATTTTTTTTATTGTTGTTTGCTCTGTTGCAAGATGTCGTTGAGTCAATTGAATAGTCCTGCTGAGGCTGGTTTGTTGTCGAATCCCATAATGGAACGAACAACGATGGCTCAGGCTGCTCAGCCCTCCAATCCCTTAGAAAACATAGGGAATCATGGTACGAGCAAGTTTCCACAGGAATGGCTTTCACCATTTGGGAAACAATATGGCATTCCTCCATCAGTGTCAATTAGGGTTCCATCTGAGAATGAACTCCCCTATGATGCTAAGGAAGATAAAATATGCTTATTTTTATGGATGTTTGAGTACGGACTCACTCTTCCTTTTCCTTCACTCTTTCGTAACCTTTTTCGTTAATTGGAAATTATTCTTTCCCAGTTAACCCCAAATTGTTTCACCAAATCATAGGGTCTCTTACCCTGGCTAGAACGAAAGAGACATCTCTCTCCATTGATACGATTAGAAGTATAGGACACCTCAAATTCCACAGCAATAGCAGAAGATGTTATCTTTCTTTTCCTAAATTTTTTTCGTTTCTCACCAACTTTCCAGTTAAAGTAAGGGACTGGCAACAATAGTACCTTTTCATCTCTGGTGATTGGGAGTTCTTTCCTGAAGAAGTGGGGCAACCCTCAGTTATGCCGAGGCGCTTCAGTACCCCAAGTAATTTTTCCCTGCCATTCACTTCACAGTCTGCTTTCTTTTTGAAATTCTGTTTAAGTGATGTTAACATCTCTTCTGGGGTTTCTAATTTAGGTGATAGAGCTTGTCAAAGTCTTAGTTTCACAACCAGAATTGAAGAAGAACTGAGGAGGTTGCTGGTCCCAACAGAGTGTTCTTACAATGAGCTAACTTATCGTCCATTTAACCAGCCTGATATGCATCCATCTTGCTTTAATGAGTTGGTCGAGCTGCAACTTGGAACAAAGAAGAGGAAAAGACCCGCCAAAAAGCTCGCTAAGAAGACTAGGAAATCATCATCTGAACCTGTTGCTGCTGCTAGTCCGGTGACTTTCCACTCTACTGAAATCCCTGCTAACCCATAGGTTAGCCAGCCAGTTCAGCACGCTGACCTAGAGATTATAGAATCTGAAGATGACTCCCAGCCTTTAAGCATTTGTAGGCGTAGGATAATTTCAATTACTGTTCCACCACATTCGGCTCCTAACCCACAAGAGCGCAGAGAGCCAGAATCTACTTCAAGGTCAGCAGATTTTCCTGTTGCTGAACCTCCTTCTATCAATCTTCAACCTTTACCAGCCCTTGCAACTAGTCATAGAACCTCCAGTGGGTGGGGTATGACAAAACAATAGATGTACCCACTCATTGATGAGGTTGGGTCTTCTGTCTCTGGTCTCTATGCCATCTTAGACGATGCTATCAAATTCATGTATGAGAAGTTATAGAACAAAGACAAAAGGAGAATCGAGGGTCAAAATAGACCCGAAATATTTTAGATGGTAATCTGTGCAGTTCTCCAAGTAGTTTTCATAACTCCGACTATGTTCTTTCGTTTCCCTAAACTGCTTGGTTAATTCTTTTATCATTGGATTTACTATTGTAGTGTATGCACATGTCTTCTACTTTATTCAACTATGCGGAAGACGAAAATGAATTAGATGCCCAGCTTATGTGTCAGATGACCGAATTCAGTAAGCTAGAGGAAAAGAATCGGGTCTTGGAAAATAAGAAGCTCATATTAACTACAGACCTCGCATTGGAAATATCATATCAGAAGCGATTCGAACTGGAATTGCGCTTTGCAAATAGGTAAAGGGATGCCTTGCAAAAAAGAAACGCACTCTTCTAGTCAAAGAATGGAAAGCTCAGGACAACTCATATTTGAGGGATGACGTCCGTATCTAGTCTGAAGAGCTCAGCTCAGCTCGCCTGGTAAACGATAAAAAAGATGATGATCTCAAGGATAAGGATACCGCCCTCCAGGCCAAAGATGACGCGCTTCAAGAGAAAAAGACCGCCCTCCAGCAACTACAAATTGAGAGAGATCGTCTGGTGGTCAAGCTAGCAGTTGTAACTAGAAAATCCTAGCAGGATATTGAAGATCTTTGAGCTGTATTCAAGGGCAAGTCGAAAAATCTCTAGAAAGTGCGTTTCTCTTATTGCTAGAGGCTAATATCAAAAGAATTTCCTGACTTAGATTTTTCTTTCTTAGCAGACGATCTTGAAGACGATCCAGAAGAAAGAAATGTGGGAGGGGTTAATAAAGAGATCGTTGAAGATAAAGAAGCGTCTCCCACATCGGCAACCGATGGAAAGCTCAACACTGACCTTAAACCAGACCTCATCAGCTGACATTACAACTCCCTGAATTATATTACCATCTTTCAACTTTCCTTTTACGCGCCTGTAATTAATTTTTAGTAATGATAATACTTTATCATCATGATTTGTAATGAAACAGTAACTGTTGTTTTAAGTCTCAAGAATATATTTGTGATAATTGCAGTACGTATTTTGTTAGAACACGTCACTTGCACATTTAATGCTCACTTTTTTTACGCTTCATCTCATTCTCTCTCTTTATTTTTTTGGCTATTTAAAGACAAACCAGGCGTTGATAATTCTTCACAATTATGGACGCTTTCTTTCGTTTTATTCTTGATCTCTCAAGTACCTCTTTCTTCTCTCCTTTTACACCTTCTACTGTCATAGCCTTCACTTTATGGACAAGACCTTATCTCTTTGAGACAATTCAATTTGAAAGATACAATGGAATAGAATTAGGAGATCATTTATGTTCCCTGATGCTGGTGACGAAAACAGCCATGGAGGATCATCCCCGTCTGCATGCCCTAGATGTGGCCATCGCCATCTTCTCCGCCATGGAAGCGACATATTTCTAAGAAATATCTTGTCTTTATGAACTCAGGAAGGAGGTGAAAAATATTGACTGAAGCAAGCGTGACTTAGCCATCGATTTGAACTATCAGAAACTTTTCTCTGACACTATTAAGGTGAAGCGTAACAAACTGCTGGAGAAAAATGAAGCAAAGAAGGCCAAGATCCGTGATCTGATCACCAAACCGAGCAAGTATGAAGAGCATGCTTTCTACTTCTCCAACTTAGACTTAGAAGATCTGGGTTTACCTGCTTCTTCGGTGTTGGAATGAAGCTCCTCTCTCAGCCTCGGTTTAAGATGAAAACGAAAAGAAAAAATTGTTTTTTTGGAAAAACAGTCTTTTTTTTTTTTTTTATCTTGAGAATAGTCTTTTCTATTCTTGCTTTCTCTTTTCTTTTTTTTTTCTTTTTTTTTTTTTTTTTAATTTTTAATTTTTTTTATGATAGCCATGTACCCCCTTCTCTTTAGCTTAAATGAAAAAATATGGGGTTCTTGATCTTTTTTTGTTCTCCATTTCTCTAACTATTTGAGTTGTCATGCATTTACCCTCCTCTTGCCTACCTGCCCTCCTTCATAACTTGTTTAGAAAACTAAACTAGTTACAAACTAAACACTAGGCTCATGGCAGTGAGTTGAATATTTGAATCACCAACTTAGTTATAAAAACCATCATTATCATACGCAGTGTAATCAAATAAAATCAATATTCTCCTAGAAGTTAACCAGTCTTGAACTCATCGCTGAGATAAGTTTTTTGGATTTTTCTTATTGAATGAGTTGAACGATGTTGATGACAAGAAAACAATGAATATTAACACTTAACTTAATCTATAAGGTTAGGAGTGAGTGAGTGAGATGATTTGAACAGTGTCATCCTAGGTTGGGCTAACCTGTTCTGCTAGGATTTGTTCGGCTATCATGCCTCTCCTTTCCAGCCATGAAAGAATGAACGATTATTCTAAGTTAAATTCTGAGCTGATGTGATCAATTACCTACTGAGCTATGGAGTTCAATTGTTTCTGGGCTGGGGTGCCCAGTTAATTGCTGAGCTGATGTGCTCAGTTATCGTCTGAGTTATGGAACTCAGTTCTTGTTGGGCTTTGGTGCCTAGTTGATTGTTGAGCTGACGTGCTCAATTAGAATCTGATTTAAAGAACTCAATTGTTGTTGGGCTGAGGTGCCCAGTTGTTTGTTGAGTTGATGTGCTCAGTTAAAATCTGAGTTAAAGAAGTCAGTTGTTGCTGGGCTGAGGTACCCAGTTGTTTACTGAGCTGGCAAGCTCAGTTAGCTACTAACCTTAATATAAACTATTTGTACCACACTTAGGCTTAATCCGTTAAGTGTTGTAGAAAATAATAATGCAATAATAAGTGTTGCAAGATTGATGGAGAGAAAATTTATTTTCTTTATTCAAATCGTTTCTCAAGACAAGAGAGAGCGATTTCAAAATACTAAATCAAAGACATAAATCCATAAAAAATGATCCAGAATTCATACGAAACATTTGCGTGGATGGGAGATATTCCAAGGCCTAGGAATTATTACACCGTCAAGATCTTCAAGCCAATAAGTTCCTGGTCTATTTATTTTTGTTACTCGGTAAGGTTCTTCCCAGTTAGGAGCTAGCTTTCCCATGCGATCTTCTGGGTGATGAGGCATTACTCTCCAACGTACCAGGTCTCCTACTGTGAAGTGTCGTGGTCGTACTATAAGGTTGAACATTCGAGTCATCCTTGATTTGTAAGCCGCCCTTCACAATAATGCCATATCTCGTCTCTCTTCCAGCTGATCCATTTCTTCTCGTATGAGTTTTTCATTTTCTACCAGGTTGATTGTGTCATCTCATCAAGACGACATCCTTATCTCCACTGGAATAATAACTTCAGTTCCGTAAGTCAGGGAGAATGGTGTTTCTCTAGTAGTAGACATTGAGGTGGTATGATGAGCCCATAGTACACTTGGGAGTTCTTCTACCCACTTCCATTTGGCATCATATAGTCCTTTCTTGAGCGCCTCCTTAAGGGAATAATTTGTCACCTCAGCTTACCGTTGGCTTGTAGGTATGCTGGACTAAATGTTTGACATTGAATCTTCAACTCAGTGTACATCCAAGCAACTTTACCGCTAGTAGAGGGTGTCTTGTTATAAGAAATGATGACTACAAGAATACCAAAATGACAGATTATATTTTTCCAAAGAAAATTATTTACTTCGTTATCTCCCACTATTGCGAATATTTCCGCCTCGACCAACTTGGTGAAATAATCAATTACCATCAACAGGTACTTTTTGTTTCCAGGTGCTGGTGTGAACGGCCCCATCACATCCATCCCCCATTGAGCAAATGGCCACGAACTGGTTATTGGAGTTTGTTGTTGAGCAAGAACTTTGATGTTGTTGAAGAATCATTGCCATTTTTCATATTTCTTGACATATTCCTGCGCATTAATGCGCATGGTTGGCCAGTAGTATCCTACTCTCAGTATTTTGTGTTCCAAGGTTCGTTCCCCTTGATGGTTTCCACAAACCCCTTCATGTATCTCTTGTAGAACATAGTTTACTTTTTTTGGTCATAGACAAAGCAACAATGGTTGGAAAAAAGAACGTTTATACAATTTATCGTTGGTTCGCACATACCTTAACGCTTTGTATAAAACCTTTCTAGCGGTGTCCTTATCTTCTAGTAAAGTTCCCTATTTTTAGTATCGAACTATAGGAGTTCTCCAGTCTTCTTCTTGATCTGTATGGTCTATGAATGCACATTTGCCTTTACGTTTTCAGCTGTTAGGATGGCCTCAAAGTTGCAACTCTGGAACAAAAATGTCAGTTCTTTCACCTTTTCGACGTAAAGTCGCAACCTCTCCTCATTAATGATGAACAACCCATTAATTTGCTTGACCACCAATTGGGAGTCTGACTTTACCTCAAAATGTTGGGCACCTATCTCTCAGGCAAGAGTCAACCCAATAATTACAGTTTCATACTCAGCTTCATTGTTGGAGGATTGAAAGCAAAGTTGTACCGCTTTTTCAAGTTGATCTCCTTCAGGTGTTTGAAAGACTACACCCACACCACACCCCTTAATATTTGAAGAACCATCAACCCATAGTTTCCATGGTGTAGCGGCCAGAGCTTGACCTTTGATTACTACCCTAGGCTTATACTTGATGAAAAATTCAGCAAGTTCAATAGTCCACTTCATGAGATGACCAGAAGATTTTGGCCTATGCATTATCATGCAGAGCGGGTATGAGGTCAACACATTAATCACATGTGCCTAGAAATACGGTCTGAGCTTTCATGTTGTAGTTACCAGGGCCAAGGCAAGCTTATCCAAATCAGTATAGTGAGTAACGACTTGATGATGTAGTACACCGGCCTTTGCCCTTTTGTGTGATCTTTGACAAGCATGGAGCTCACCGCTATAGGTGTTATTGATAGATAGAGACAGAGTTCTTCTCCTGGGTATAATTTAGCCAGCGTTTCTATTGATCCCAAGTAATGCTTGATGGATTGGAGAGCTTGCTCACAGTTATTGATGAGTAGTTTATTTACCAAGAAATTAAGTACTTTTAGATTCAAATATTTGTGTTTCTTCAAGTACTTTTGTTAGTTTAATGTGTTTTTGTATTGTTTTATAGGTTTTTTAATAAATGGGTGAAAAGATACAAATTATTTACAGGTACAGTAACTTCATGGCCTTTTTTGACAATGATGAAATCCGATTTTGGGCAATCTTAAAATATGGAAGTTGTATATATATATCTTATATTTCCATACGTTTTTTAATCACTTGGTGTCACCGTTGCATCGATGACCTTTACCGCTGTAGTTGTGAAGGGTCAGTGGACTTTCTACCCAACCACCGCTACAACGGTGGCCTTCACTACTATAGCATTTAAGGGTCAATGGACTTACTGACTTCCCATCGCTACAATGATACCTACCACAGGCTGTAGCACTCAGGCACCACCTGGTAAAGATATTTTGGGATATTTTTGTGGTATTTTGGTTCCTATTTTATATCCCTTCTTTCCCAACACTTGATGCACATTTTTGGGAATATTTTGGAGCTCTAAGAACATAACAACAAATAGGATCATCAATTAGAGAAGAGGAACCACAATTGAAGCGGACTTAGAAGACGCGGAATCGTCTATTTTTCAAATCTGGCTATTCTCCTTTGTTTCTCTATTTTATTCTTAGATTTCATTGGTTGTTTTGATAATGTTTAGCTTATTTGTTGTTGAATATTTGGTTATGTCCATGTGTAGATAAACATCTATTGTCTGGGGAGTGATTTGTTTATGAATATGTCGTTTGAGTAAATATTTGTTTCGTTAACGGTTGTTCATCCCAATTCGTTTGTGTTTACCATTTTATTACTTCCATTATATTCTTATTATGATATATTGTTTCATTTGAGAATACAGGGTTTGACACTCGGGAGAGGTAACCTCAGATTCGGATTAGGGTTTAAACACAACGCAACGTTCTAATGTTTCGGAAGATTATTAGAAAGTGTGCAATTCGTGAGGTTGGGGTAAGACTCATTTGATTGTTTGGATGCTAGATAGGGATATCTCTGTTGACACGAGTCGCATATTAATTCATTTTACACTCAAGAGAAGTAGTGAATGAGTTTTCGATACCTAGATTGTTGGATAGTTTGAATACTATTAATGTAAACTAGATTAAATCAAACACGTTTAAGTGAACAAATTTAATCCCTAAATAATCTATTCCTATAAACGTCATTATTAGTATTGTAGTTTAATTAGTTATAATTTTAGTTTAATTTATCTTATAACAAAAACCCTAAAAATTCTATTGCCTAGATAAAGTTCAGTTATGATAATCATGATACTTAACGACAATTTAATCCAATCCCTGTGGATACGACAACCCTACTCATCACTATTCTATTAAAACTTGACCCGTACACTTACAGTAAAGTAGCGACGAATAATTCCGCTACCAAGTTTTTGGCACCGTTGCCGGGGCTTGGTTTTTAGATTGTTGTTGATATTGTGAGTAAGTAACTTGATTTTAATTTAGGCAATTATTTTATTTATAATTCTTTGTTTCAGTTTTGTTTATCTTGCTAGGTACTTGAAGATGTCTCATCAACAAGTGCTATTGCATTTCTTTCAACAAGATTCTGAGCCAATTTATTGTGCTTAGGATAGATACAAAGATTTGCTATTTCGGTTCCCCAATCATCGTTTCCTGAGGGAGTGTCAACTACTGAATTTCCTCGACCGGTTACTAGCCGCAATGAGAACTTGGGTTGAAGGAGGAAATGGTACCACCTCATTTGACCAATTAACCGCGGATGAAGCTTGGTTGTTATGGCGGAGTTTGATTTTCAAAGTTTGAATTATTCAGCAAGCTACCAAAGCTTGGGGGATAGTTCCATCATTTCGGTGTCATGGATTGACACCCCGGACCAGAATGTGGAGTCTTCCCCCACCTTGGAAGAAACGTTCGCTGAATTTATGGGGGAGACTCAGGCTTTCTGGAGGAAAATGAATTACTATCTCAACGAGCATGAGAATTGTCTTGACAATATTGAGACGATCTGCACTGAAATTTATGCAACCGTAACATTTCTTGAGACGCAAATCGATCAGTTTATTTGCTACATTGAGGCTGAGTCAGAAGTGGTGGCACTGAGAGACACACACACCACATTCATCGAAAGCCACCAGGAGGAACCGGATACAAGCGGGAGGAACTTGGATGCGTTTAATAAAGATGATTCGAAAGAAGTCGAGGCTCAAGAATTGTTCGTAGATGACAAATCAGAAGATGATTTTGAGTCCTCACTTCTTGAAATCGAATTAGTGTTGCCACCATTGGTTCAAGACGATCACAGATCACATATCACATCTACGAGGGTCCAAAGTGGCTTACTTGTTTTTCACCGCTTCCAGCACCGTTCATTCAGGCCAACCAAGTACATGAACCAGAGCCAAGTTGAGTTGAAAATACAAGCCAATTATTGCCACATCTCGCCAATATTGAGGGCATTATGAACCAAGACCCATATGTGGTGTTGTATGATATATATTATAGGTGGAAGCCACTTTTTGATGAGCCCTTCTTTGTGTCAAGCCGAGAACATTAAACCAAGCGCTTCTTGGGAGGCAACCCAAGTTTTCAAATAAATAAATCCCTCATCGCCGACTATACTCGGAGGCGAGATTGTCTTGCCTCCCAGGTATATGTTCAAAACCCCCTTCGTTAATATAATGCATGTTATTTGTTGAGTTGGATGTTGGGTCACTGTGGACACTGCCCGTTCTGAGTTTGGGAGGATGTTTTGTATGCTTTATAGTATGATATCTTTTTGTTAGTTATGTAGTTAAGTTAAATTGGTTTTATGTAAGCATGTTTGTTTAGTAGTAGTATAAATGTGTTTATGTTTGTAGTAGTTATTGTGTGTTGAGTTTTTTAGTTCATATGGGTCATTACTCGATTATGATATTATCCCCTAGCTGTTTTTCGAGGTTAAGCGTAATGCTCATTCATGTGTGTTCTGTGTGCTTTGACATCGTGTTTTGGTAAAAGTCATTGTGGATCTTAATTTGCATGAGCACGTAGACTCGTTGTATACCTATTCAATCAATTTGACGCCGATTATTCAGTAGTAAGTTCATGACAATTTTAGAAATTCTAGAACTTTATTGGGGGAAACTTGAGGCGAAATCCTAGCCGAGGTAGTTCAGGAGATATGATTTAGGTATTCATTTTGATCACTTAAGCCGTTAAAACCTTCCATGCAAAATGTTTTACCCCTCGTTACCTTGTCGAAGCCTGATAACCGTTTCAATTCTAAACACGTATCAAATGCCCTAGCCGATTAATTTTTTTCCAAACCACTATCGCTAAACCTAAGGCAAGATTTGAGTTGAAATCAAGTTAGCATTTATTTATGCTACTTGAAGTAAGCGATTGGGTTTTGGGCAAACTTTTGATTGGTTCGGTATTCGAGTACTCACTTGTCATTTTTCTATCGTATTTCCACACCCAATCTAGCATATGGATATCCTAATCCCTTATGGTTTAAGTGTTGATCTTTGTTGGTGAATAATCCAATCCAATCTTTGGATAGTTGTATAATTGAGTTTTCACACACACACTTGAATGGATCTAGAATGGCATTTCTTGATATTGAATGTTGAAATTCTAAAACACTACATGGTACGTTTTATTCTTGAACTCGATTTGATTGGGGGCCATTGAGGGAAAACGTTTTGGTCGATTAGTTGAATTCAAAACTCATATGTCATTACGTTTAGTCTGTTTGTGTCTTTCATCTTTAGTATTTGTGTTCTTAAATTCGTTGTGGTAGTTTGTTTTCTTGTTTATGTGTTTTTGTATGAGGACAAGCAAACATTTGAGTATGGGCGTATTTGATGAGTGGTTTATTTACCAACAAATTAAGTACTTTTAAATTTAAATATTTGTGTGTTTTCAAGCATTTTTGTTATTTTAATGTGTTTTTGTATTGTTTTATAGGTTTTTGAATAAATGGGTGAAAAGATGCAAATTATGTATAGGCACAGTAATTTCAAGGCCTTTTTTGACAATGATTCAATCCGAATTTGGAAAATCTTAAAACATAGAAGTTGTATATCTATGTCTTATATTTCCATAGGTTTTTGAATCACCTCAATCGGAAATCAAAAGAGAACGTTAAGGCCAAAAGAAGAATCTGGTATCACCGCTACAATAATGGCCTTCACCGCTGCAGCGATGAAGGGTCAGTGGACTTTTTGAAGGCCACCACTGTAGAGGTGGCCTTTATTGCTACAGCAATGAAGGGTCAGTAAACCTATTGACTTCCCACTACTGCAGTGATGCCAACCATCGTTACATCGCTCAAGTACCACATAGCAAAGATATTTTGGGATATTTTTGTGATATTTTGGATCCCATTTTATATCCCTTCTTCCCCCAACACTTGATGCACGTTTTTGGGCATATTTTGGGGCTCTAATAACATACCAACTAAGAGGATCATCAATTTGGAGAAGAGGAAACACAATTGGAGCGGACTTAGCGGATGCGGAGTCGCCTATTCTTCAGATTTGGCTATTCTCCTTTGTTTCTCTCTTTTATTCTTAGCTTTGGTTGGTTGTTTTGACGATGTTTAGCTCATTTATTTTTGAATATTTGGTTATGTCCATGTGTAGATAAACATATATTGTCTAGAGAGTGATTTGTTTATGAATATATCGTTTGAGTAAATCTATGTTTCGTTAACGATTGTTCATCCTAATTCGATTGTGTTTACCATTTTATTACTTTCATTATATTCTTGTTATGATATATTGGTTGATTTGAGAATACAGGATTTGACACTCGAGAGAGGTCATCCCAGATTCGGACTAGGGTTTAAACACAACGCGACGTTCTAATATTTTGAGAGATTATTAGAAAGTGTGCAATCCATGAGGTTGGGACGAGACTCATGTGATCATTTAGATTCTAGATAGGGATATCAGTGTTGACATGAGTCACATATTCATTCACTTTACACTTGGGAGAGGTAGTGAATGAGTTTTTGATACCTAAATTATCGGATAGTTTGAATACCGTTAATGTAAACTAGACTAAATCAAACACGTTTAAGTGAACAAAGTTAATCCCTAAATAATATATTCCCATAAATGTCATTACTAGTATTGTAGTTCAACTAGTTCTAATTTTAGTTTAGTTTATCTTATAACAAAAACGCTAAAAATTCTATCGCCTAGATAAAGTTCGGTTA
This sequence comes from Eucommia ulmoides, assembly GCA_016647705.1. NCBI lineage: Eukaryota > Viridiplantae > Streptophyta > Magnoliopsida > Garryales > Eucommiaceae > Eucommia > Eucommia ulmoides. The sequence goes on from CM028337.1 coordinate 20,449,417, forward strand.
CAATAATTATGGTACTTAACAACAATTTAATCAAATCCCTGTGGATACGATAACCCTACTCATCACTATTCTATTAAAACTTGACCCGTACACTTGCGGTGAAAGTAGAGATGAATAATTCCACTACCAGTCATCATCCCACTGAAAGGTTTTATTCCCCTTCAAAATCTTGAAGAAGGGGGCACACCTATCAGTAAATTTTATGATGAATTTGTTCAGCGCAACCAACCTTCCCATCAACACTTGAACCTCTCTTATAGTTGCAGGAGACTTCATGTTCTTGAAACCTTCTATTTGTCCAGAGTCCACCATGATGCCGGTCTGGTTAACCACAAAGCCCAGAAACTTTCCAGATGCAACACCAAAAGCACACTTTTCTGGATGTAGCTTCATGTTGTATTTTCTTAGAACAACAAATGCCTTTGCCACATGGCTAAGGTTGTCCTCTTTTATAGAGATTTTGACGAGCATATCATCTATGTAGACTTCCATAGTTTCTCCAATTTGATCTAGGAAAATACGGTTTTCTAACCGCTGATAACTAACCGCTGATATGTGGCTCCTACATTTCTCAAACTAAATGGCATTACTTTGTAAAAGTAGCTACCTTTTGGTGTGATGAACGACGTTCCCTCCTCGTCCTGCTGGTCCATGCAAATTTGATTATAGCCCGCATAAGCATCAATCATGGTTAGTCGTTAGTGCCCTGCCGCTGCATCTACCATCTGGTCTATCCTTAGCATTGGGTAGCAGCCTTTTGGCATGCTTGATTGAGGTCGATGAAGTCCACGCACATTCTTCACTTCCCATTTTTCTTTTTGACAAGAACTAGATTGGCCAGCCACCTTGGGTACATCACTTCCCTTACATGGCCGATGGAGAGTAGTCTCTTCACCTCGGCTTCAATCACTTGTTCTTTTTCAGAGCTGAAAGTTCTCATTTTCTGTATGACTGGAGGGTAACACCTAGAAATATCCAGGCGGTGTACCGCAACATCTAGGCTGATACCCTACATATCTTTTGGAGCCCAGGCAAAGACATCCAGGTTCTTTTGAAGCAGCCTGTTGATCTCCCGGTCTCAGTCCGACTTAATGATCCACCAATCATAAGCTTCTGAGCCCCATTATTAAAGACAATCTATTTTACTTGCTCGGAGGGCTGAATTACACTTACATGCTCCCTGAAGTCAACAATTTCATTTACCGAGCTTTCTGACAGAGTTGCTCCCTACTCTTGCTTTAATTGCTATAAAGGCGTACTTTTACCCTTCATAGCTATGGCAAAACATTTCCTTGAAGCAACTTGATCACCTCGTATCACTGCCATAGAACCTTCATTTGCGTACTTAACACATTATTGATATGTTGAAGCAACAACTCTCATCGCATGTAACCATAGATGCCCAAGTATTGTATTATAAGGCAATGTTGAGTCTACCACGATAAACTCCATAGCCTTCATGTACCCCAGTTCCTCCTTGTTAGAGGTGACGGATAAAGTAATCTTTCCATATCACGATGTAAGGTCACCATTGAATCCCACCATAACAGTTTGTGTGGAATTGACCTCTGAACTAGGTATTCCCATCTGCCTTAAAGTACCCACAAAAATAATATTAGCGGAACTACCATTATTGATCAGGATCTGCCTTACTTAGAAACTAAAAATCCATTGTATGATGACTAGAGCATCCTCATGGGGGTAAACAATTGATAGGTTGAAAATACCTATATACTTCTTAGCCGAATTTGGTAGTTTTCGAGCGTTTTAGTAATATTTTATTGCGTTTTTATTTGTTTTTATGTAAATCAGGTGTAGGGATGTAATCGAGTGATAAACAAGAGAAACGGTGGGAAAACAGTGAAGAAACGATAAAAAAAACAAGGCTTTAAGATAGCAAACCCACCGCCACAGTTGTGAGGATGCTGGGGATGCTGAAAACCTACCGCCGTGACGGTGGAGATATTGGGACAATTGCAGAAGTATCACCACCGTAGTGGTCATTCACCGCTGCAGCGGTGAAAGTCCAGAAAGTTTAGGGCTATTTTCACCGCCACAACGATCATTCACCACCGCAGTGGTGAAGTTAACCGACATACCTACTACTGCAGCGGTAACTCTGCACAGAAAATTGATATTTTGAAGTCTTGTATTTAAGCCCTTTGTTCTCCCATTTGCCCAAAAAGTTCCCTAACATTGCATACATGATCTTAAACCTATTTTGAGAGTTCAAAGAGGAGATTCACATTTTGGAGAAAATGAAACACTTCTAGATCAATCTTTAGCGACAGTGGACCATTCCACTCTAAGATTTGATCTTTATTTCTTTGTTTCTATCTTTGTAGCTTAATGTTTTATTGTGAATGATGATGAATCCTTCTTGTTTTAATGTTTCAATGGTTAAGATCATGGTAGGCTAGATAGATATTATCTAAGGATCGATGTAGTTCATGTAAATACACGTTTGATTGAATATATGTTTCTTTAATGGTTGTTTGTTTAAATTCAATTGTGTTTACCATTTTATTACAATCTTAATATGCTTGTCAAGGTATTAGGGTTGATTTTAAGAATACGGGGTTTAACACTCGGGAGAGGTAACCCCGAATTTGGACTAAGGTAAACACAACGCAAAGATCTAATAACCCCGGAGGGAATTAGAAAGTGTGCAATCCATGATAATGGGGAAAGACTCATGTGACCTTGTATCGTTAAGACGTTGTGGGGGACTTCTTCATTGATGCAAAGTCGCATATTTACTCATCTTACACTTAGGAGATGAGGTGAGTGAGTCTACGATACAGAGATTGTCGGATAGGATAAACACCGTTATTGTTAACTAAAGGAAGTCAAACATGTATTAAGTGAATAAAATCAATTCCTAGGTAATCAATTTAATTAGAATTAACCCAATAGTTTTTAGTTTAACTTAGTTTTTAATTATTCAAACTCAAACATTTCTTGAACCGTCGAGATAATATAAGACTATATAAATTGCAGTATTAAATTAATCAAACACATTTCCCAGAGGATGATATCTAATTGAAAGGTCTACTATATTAAAACTTGACCTCTTGTACTTGCGAGTTAAATTAAGGCGTGAAAAAGCCGCGTTCAAGTTTTTGGCACCGTTGTCAGGGAACGGTATTTTGATTTGGTTGATATTACAACTAAGTGGTTGAATATTAACCCTGACAATTCTTTTGTTTTATATTCTTTTAAATCATTTTTTAATTTGTTTCATTTGTTGTGATCAAGCAGTGCATGCAACGAAGTAGATGTTTGGAATTCTTCACTCTTGATCCCAAGACCCAGTATACCTTGAGAAGGATAAGAAGAGAGAAAAGAAGCCAACTTCAAGCCTTGGCCGATGGAGGAGCGAGTGTTAGCCAATTCTTTCATGAAAATGAATCTGGATCCAATAGAGCATACTATCCCAAATTCCCTATCTATGAGGGATTTTGGTGAAAAATGTTTAACCACACAGGAAGGCGTTGTCGACTACGTCCTATCTATAGAAGCTGTACCGAAGGACGTACCAAAATCTGTACCTAAAGCCATCACACCTTTTGCAGATGGTCCGGACCGTTCTGGATCAAGCAAATTTCCATTTGGCTCAGTTGAACTAGAAGGTGATGAGGAGAGGATCAAGCGCTATATCAAAAATAAAGAATGAGTTGTGGAGAGTGTCTCCTTTGTTGAAGACTGATCTAGGAATTCGCTAAGTCCGGCTAGGGATGGTAAATCAAGCGCACTTTTTGATATAAAACCGAGGGTATGATCTTGCCCGACTTTTGCTATTATTTACTTTTTGGAGGCCGGAATAGTCTCAGAGTCTGTTTGGAGGTGAATTGAGAAGTGTGGATACTCGGGGGTGTGTTTCGTACTTAAAATCGTTGAACTAGTGAAGTAGAAACAAGTGGTGTGGAGGCTTGTTGTGAAAATACGAAAATCCAGCAGACAGCTTACCGCCGCAGTGGTGAAATTACTGGGAAGACAGAATTCAAACCAAAACGTTCCACCGCCGTAGCAGTGAACTCACTGCCACGATGACAAAACTTCAGGATAAAAGGTTTAAAAAAGGCGCTCCACTATCGCAGCGGTGAAACCTCTGTTCGATTAAAAAGGGCATTGCTCATTTAAACCGTCACAACCACCCCTAAAATCCCAAATCTCTCCATTTTCATCCTCCCAAATTGTTTCCAACCCTCTAATACATCCTTCCATATTCCAAATTTGATATTTCCACATTCCAAATTTGATATTTCCACCACAAATTATCCACCAAAAATCAATCTTCAACCCTATTTTCGAATTCTAGGGTTTGAGGAACCAAATGGGCGATTTCTCCCATTTTCAATCATTTGGACCAAATTGTTTGGACAAGTAAGTACTTTTGATCCTACATTTAATATATATGTTGAAATCTTTGGTTGATTTGCATATACATTTCAAGAATGGTTGAATTTGGGTTGTTCCCTAAACCCTTGAACCCCATTTTCGAGATTTTCTTTATCACTTTCGATTTTCGGGTTGATTTTTGGTGATGAACATTATTTATATGACTAGTTGTATTGTGTGAGACATTATTGTATGCTACATTGTAGAAAATTTGTTGAATTTATTGTGATTGGTGTATGCCCTTTGCGATTGCGTTGTGTTCTTGACGGTTTTGATTCGAGGGATTGCTTTGCATTATTCATATATGATTGGGATGCTGTGTTTTGTGATTGTGATTGATAGTAACCATGCCTAAATAGGCCGCATCGAAACGACCAAGGGGAGAAGGTTTGGGTTTTCAGCTAGGGGTCCCGCCTCCAACTTTGACTCAAGCCGCTTTGTTTCGAAACTAGCCGAGAAATACTTTAATGGATTCAAACATAAGAGAAATTGCATTCGGCAAAGAGGTTTTGGGAAATTGGAAGCTCTTCTAGCTAAATTCTCAAGCGTCATACGAAGCCGCAGTTGGGAAAGATTTTGCCAATCACCACCCCGGGGCGAGATGACTCTAGTCAGGGAATTTTATGCTAACATCATGGAAGCCCAAGATATCCGGATAAGGGTTCGTTCTCATTCCATCCTTTTCAGTCTTGAGAAATTAAATGAAATTTTGGGATTGGTGGCATCGAAACCAACTGACAAACTGTACGGGGGTAGTGATCCAAGCATGGAAACCGTGATCCATAACCTAACTTCAGGTAATGTCCAATGGACTCATACAGGGATGAGTCTAGCCATCTTTCCTGCCAAGTTCTTGACTCCAATCCCAAAAATCTGGCATTATTTCGTTTGTGGCAGCCTTCTCCCGACGTCTTACTTATCTCACATATCCAAAGAACAGGTTATATCGCTCTATTCCGTTCAGATGAGCAAGCTCTTAAATGTCTTATTCTTGATATATTCTTATATTCTTCATGCAATTCAAACAACAAAGGTCAGTCTTCCGTTTCCATCACTATTGACTGAGATTTTCAAACGGGTCGGTGTACCAATAACTGGGGATAGCCCTTGTCCCTCTATCACTCCGCTCGATCTTTCCATTATTACTTGAATGTGGAAATGAGGAGCATAAGGGTCGAGGGACCAAGAAGCAAAAAAAGAGGAAGGACCCGAAGAAAATGAGGTAGGGCCGTTTGAGGCCCTAATTCTAGAGGCTATAGGCCGCTCCCCAATCACATTAGACAACTTGTACCAAGAGCTCCAAATGATCTGGATGGACAACGTTGTTCTTCGCCAAGAGTAGTATAATTCAGATCTCTAAAATGCCGAGTTCCGGGTGTTCATGACATATTTTCTCGCCAGCAGGATCAAGTCCAATGGCTCTTTGGCGCTCTCATCGGCTTCGATATGAGAACCTATCCGCCAATACCATAATTTTCACTATACCTCTTGCAACCGTCATACAATCCTTTCCGACGAAACGGTGGTGGAGATGACATTCCTCCCGGTGGACGGTAGGAGGTGAGGCTTTCACGTCTCACCTCCTAGGTATGTGTTTGCAACCCATTGTTATCGTCATTTCTATATACTACTATTGGGTTCACTGCTCAATTGGTGTGGACATTGCCTATTTTAAGTTTGGAGGGGATGTTCATCCATGTTTTTTTTTGTTAAAGAATGATGAACAAAAATTTTGATGTATTATGTTGGATGTTTTATGTATGCTTAGTTATACTTTGTAGAAGCTTTGATGTATATTGTGGACTTTAATATATAGTTAAGTTTTATTTTAATTTTTGTGTTTGTGCATGTGTAATGCTTAGTTTAGTGTATGTATGTTAGTGTTTAGATTTAGTGTAGAGATGTTTATGTATGAAGTAGTATTTGCGTGTTGAGTTGTTGAGTTCGTCTGGGCCATTTCCTAATGATGAAAATTATCCCCTAATTGTATGTCGAGGTCAGGGGTGATGCCATTCATGTGTGTTTTGTGTGCTTGGCATGTCGATTAGGTAAAAATTACTTTGATCTTAAATCGCACGATCATATAAACTCAGTGTATAGCCATTCGAATGATTTGATGCTAATTATTCAATAATAAGTTCATGACAAATTTGAGGAATCTAGAACTTGATTGGGGAAAACTTGAGGCGAAATCCTAGGTGAGGTAGTTCAGGAGGTATGATTTAGGCCTTCATTTTTATCGCTTGAACCTTTGAAGCTAACCTTGAAAATTTTATCCCTCGTTACCCTGTCAAAGCCGATAACCTTTTCAATTTTGAACATGTATCAATACCCTAGCCATTAAAAAAAAATCAAACCATTGTTGCTAAGCCAAACGCATGAATTGATTGAAATCAAGTTAGTATTATTTTATGCTAGTTGAAGTGAGCGATCGAGTTTCGAACGAATTTTTATTGGTTCGATATTAGTGTATCCACTTGTCATTCTTTTAATTATATTTACATGCCCCTAAAATTATACAAATTCGAATAAGTTTGGGGGTGTGTTATGTTGTTAAAAAAAATTATGTGAATATAGTTTTTATTTTCATTCTTTCGACAAGTGAATACAAAGTTCTTAAATTCTTGTTCAGGGTTGTGCTTCAGATATTTGGGTTTACAAGAGAGATATAGTGACAAGCGTTTGTGCCTCGAGTATCGTTGAATTATCGTAATTATAACGATTTTATGTTTTCTATTCCTGAGATACCCTTGGCCATTCTCCAATGCCGATCCAAGCCCAATTGATCTCTATGAATTTCTGAACCTACATTAGTGGATAGTCGAGCCCAGTCAAGCATATGGTTTTCCTAATCCTTAACGGTTTAAGTCATGAGCTTAGTTATTGAGTAATCCAATCCGGTGTTTGGATAGTTATATATTTGAGTTCTCACCAACACACTTTAAATGGATATAGAATGGTTTTTATTGATATCGAGTGTTGAAATTCTAGAACACCATATGGTGTGCTTTATTTCTGAACTTGATCTGATCAGGGGCTGTTAAGGGAAGAACTTGGTTTATTCGATTGAACTTGGAACTCGCATGCGCTTACTTCTTATTTGTTAATGTTTATTCATTTTTAGTTTAGTAGTTAGTTAATTAGTACAATTAGTTTATTTTAGTGTTAGGGTGTTTTGCTCGAGGACTAGTAAAATTCCAAATTTGCGGGTATTTGATAGGTTGAAAATACATATCTACTTCTAAGCCAAATTTAGTAGTTTTCGAGTGTTTTAGTAATATTTTATTTTATTTTTGTTTGTTTTCATGTAAATCAGGTGTAGAGACTTAATCAAGTGATAAACAAGCGAAACGGTGGGAAAACGGTGAAAAAACGATGAAAGAAATAAGGCTTCAAGACAGCAAACCCGACGTCGCGGCAGTGAGGATGCTTGGGATGCTAAAAAGCTATCACAGCAGCGGTCAAGCCACTACCGCGATGGTAGAGATGCTGGGAGAATTGCAGAAGTCTCACCGCTGCAGTGGTCATTCACCACGGCAGCGGTGAAGTTAACCGACATACCCACCGCCGCCGCAGTCACTCTGCACAAAAAATAGATATTTTTTTAGATAATTTGAAGTCTTATATTTAAGCCTCTTGTTCTCCCATTTTCCAAAAATGCTTCCTAACATTAGATACATGATCTTAAACCTACTTTGAGAGCTCAAAGAGGAGATTCCCATTTTAGAGAAGTGGAAACACTTCCGGATCGATTTTTGGCGATAATGGACCACTCCACTCTAAGATTTGATTTTTCTTTCTTTGTTTCTATCTTTGTAACTTAACGTTTTATTGTGAATGATGACGAATCCTTGGTAGCACATGAATACGCCGCTACTTACACTTGCAAGTATACGAGGTCAAAGTTTTAGAATAGTGGATCAGTTAAGATCGGGTATCATGTCTACAGGAAAAGTGCGAATAATTGAGTACCATAATTTACGTAATCTCATATTATCTTGACGATTCGATTTAATATTTAAATTAAATTAATTAAAACTATTCCTAAGGATTAATTCTAATTACACTAATTAACTAGGGATCAATTTCATTCACTTAGTACCTATTTGGCTTAGTTTAGTTATCAATAACGATTATTATCACATCCAACAATCTCAATTTCCATAACTCACTCGCTCCCTCTTCCGAGTAAAAAACAAGTAAATACATGACTTCGCATTGATGCCGAAGTCCCCCTCGAACGCCTTTCCAAACACATAGCCACGTGAGTCTTGACCCAACCTCATGGATTGCACACTCTCCAACTCCCTCCTTGGTTATTGGATCTTCGCGTTGTGTGTAACCCTAGTCCGAATCCGGGGTTACCTCTTCCAAGTGTCAAACCCCGTATTCTCGATTTATCGTAACAAACATAATAAACGTTAAATAATGGTAAACACAATTGGAATTGGATAACAAACCATTAAAATTAACTTATATTCAACCAAAAAGTTATTTACATGAATTACATCTAACCCTAGCTAATATCTATCTAAACTAACATGATCTTGGCCATTGAAACATTAAACCAAGAGAAAATCATCATTTACAATAAATCATTAAGTACAAAGATAGAAATAAGGAAAGAAAGATCAAATCTTAAAGTGGAGTGGTCTACTTTCTCCAAAGAACGATCCCCATGAGCTTCCTCTTCTCCATTGATGAACTTCCTCTTTTAGCTCTTCAAGAATTGGCCAAAATCACTTCCTAAAACTAATCTAATCTACTCCTAAATTATCTAAGGTGTAAGGGATCTCCAAAACATCCCCTTTTAAATTGGGGAAGAGTAGGTTTTAAGTAAAGGTTTTGAAAATATCTCAGAAAATATCTAAAAGAAGATATTTCTGTGCAGAGTGTTACCGCCTAGGCAGTGGAATCTTCGCCTAGGCGGAGGTTAAGTCAGTTTTCTTTCCGCCTAGGTGGTGGTTTTCTCTGCCTAGGCAGTAGGCTAAAACAAAACATTTTGACCGTTTTTCGCCTAGGCGGTGGTTTCTTCGCCTAGGCGGTGAAGCAGCTCTCAACTTTCTAACGGTTCTCCACCTAGGCGGTGTTTTTCTCCGCCTAGGCAGTGGTTCCGCATCCCAATATACACCAACTCTTTGACGCTTCTCCGCCTAGGCGGTGGTTCCTATTCATTTTTCAGCACATCCTCTGCATTCTCACCGCCGCGGCAGTGACTTCCTCGCCACGGCGGTGGCTTCTGTGATCTTGAAACCTTGTTTCTCCAACATTTCTTCACCGTTTTCCCATCTTTTTCACTTGTTTGTCGCTTGTTTGCGTCCCTACACTTGAATTTACTAAAAACAAACTAAAACACAATTAAATATAAATAAAACACTTGAAAACTACCAAATTTGGTTTAGAAGTAGATAGATATTTTAGACCTATCAAATATCCCCAAACTTGGAATTTTGCTAGTCCTCGAGCAAAACACTAACACTAAACTAAATAAACTAACTAAAAATGAAAAACTTGAAACACAAAAGAAGTAAATGCATGTAAGTATAAAGTTCAATCGAAAGGACCAATTTGTTCCTCCCTCAACATCCCTAAATCTGATCAAGTTCGGGAAATAACCTACACCAAGTGGTGTTCTAGAATTTCAACATTCAATATCAATAAAAATCATTCTAGATCCATTGAATGTGTGTGTATAGGAACTCAAATGCATAATTACGCACATACCAGATTGCATTATTCAATTGTTAAGTTCATAACGTATACCGTTTAAGGATTCAGGAAAACCATATGCTTGATTGGGGTCTACTATCCACTAATATAGGCTCAGATATTCACATAGATCAATAGGTCTTGGTTTAGCTTTGGAGAACGACCACGGGTATCACTAGAATTGAAAATAGATAATCAGTTTAATTGATCGATACCCGAGGTAAAATCGCTTGTCGCTATCCTCTCTCATAACCCCACACTTTTAGAGTACAACTCTGAGTAAGAAACAAAGATCGTGTGTATTCACTTGTCAAAAGAAAAGAAAATGAAAACACTATTCACATAGTTTTTTTTTTTTTAACACATTCCTAAATTAATTCGAATAATAACCGTTTTAGGAGTGTGCAAAAGAAGTTAGAGAAACACACCCCCAAACTTATTCGAATTTATAAAATTTTAGGAATATGCAAAAAGAAATCGTAGAAACACACCCCCAAACTTATTTTAGGAGCGTGTGAAAAGAAATACTAAAGTGACAAGTGAATATACTAATACCGAGTCAATAAAAATTCAACCGAAACCCCACTGCTCACTTGATTTACTCAATTTGAAAATTAGGCTTAACGACATTGGTTTAGAAAAATTTAAATGAAAAAAGTATTTGAACGATTTCAGAATTGATTATGTTATCAGCTTCTACAGGAGAAATAAGGGATGAAATTTTTCAGGTAAGCTACAATGGTTCAAGCGAAAAAATGACGGCCTAAATCATGTCTCCGGAATTACCTTACCTAGGATTTCACCTCAAGTTTCCCCCAAATCAAGTTCTAGATTCCTCATTTCTGTCATGAACTTCATATTGACAAATCAACGTCTAATTGCTCATATTATTATACATTGAGTCCAAATGTTGTGCGATATTAGGATCGAGATAATTTTTACCCAATCGACATGTTAAGCACACAAAACACACATGGTAGGCATTACCCCCAACCTCAATATGCAATCAGGGGATAATTCTCATCATCGGGACTTGGCCCAAATGAACTCAACAACTAAACATGCAAATACAACTTTATACATATACAATTCTAAACTGAATCTAATACTAACATACATACTAATCTAAAAACTACACATGTAAAAACAACGATTAAACTAAAATGGAAATTAAAAACTAAAACATTAATTAAAACAATAAAATACATACATAAACATAATTATGTACATCAAAAAAAAGATTTTGCATTTTGTTCAAAAAAATAATGGTTCATCCTTCTTCTACAAAAACACAAAGATGGATGAACACCCCCAAACTTAAACATGGCAGTGTCCACACTATCTAGCAGCGAACCCAATAACTGAATATAGCATGTAAAAATAGAAAACTAGGTTCGGACACATACCTAGGAGATAAGACATAAGAGTCTTACCTCCTACAGTCCACCTGGGTAAACGTCATCACCACCACTTTCACGTCGAAAATGAAACTGTGGTGGTTGTAAAAGGTGCAGCGGCATCGGCCGCATAGTCAGAAATGAATGCATATCGATGTCGAAGTGCTCGCACATAAGCCGATTGACTTGATCTTGATAGCGTCCATATTGGTCTTGGTAAGTCCATAGCTCATATTGCGCTTGTCGAAGATCTCAGAGTTCTTGGTAAACTTGCTCCCCGTCGAATCCGGCCCGTCCAGGTGTTGGGGCCCTAAAAGGCCCTACCTCGTCTCTCACTTGCTCTTCATCCTGTGCTGCTCTTCCCTCAGTCTGGCCTTGAGCGCTTGTCTTCCACATCCTTGTAATAATGGCCAGATTGAGGTTAGCGATAGGGTCCAAAGGGCTATCCCTAGGGATGACCACCTCGGTTCGCCTAAAAAGCACAGTCAAGAGCGATGGAAATGGAAGATCGGCCTTTGTCATGTTGACTGCATAGAGAATTGAAGAATAGATCAAAGATCCAACGTTGATCGACTTCCCAGTCTGGAATGAATATAGCACCATGGCCCAGTCCTTAGAGACGTCAACGAAGTACAATATCGGGAGAAGACTTCCACACACAAAATGGTGCCAAATCTTTGAGAAATTTTACCGAGAATGTGGTGAGACCCGGCCTAGTGTGTGTCCACTGGACATTATCGGAAGTAATGGCTCTAATTACTATATCCAAGCTCAGGTCTTGGCCCCCATAAGGTTCGTTAGTGGGTGGTCCCGAGGCCACTAATCCTAGGGATTCATTGATAAACTCAGGACTAAAAGAGATGGGGCAATTTTAAACCCTTGTCTGGCAGTCAATAGCTTCAATGACATTGGCATAAAACTCCCACACTAGGGCCACCTCTCCTTGGGGAGGTGATTTGCATAACTCTTCCCAACCAAGGCTTCGAATGACATTTTGAAATTCCGCCGGGAGGTTATCTAATGGTCTAAATCCCCTTTGTCGGATACAAGTTCACTTTTTCTCGAATCAGTTGAAATGCTCATTCACTTGCTTTGACCCAAAACGTGTGGAATCGTATTCTGTGGCGGCACCTCAGGTTCGAGAACTTGACCCTTCACCCCATGCCCTATTTAAAGAAACTCTCTTAGTCATGTTTCCTAGCAATCACAATCACAAAAGAGAACAACCAAATTATATATGCACAATAGAAAGCAATCCCCACATCAACACTATCAAGATCAAGGCATAAACTCAATACACATACACAAATTGCAACGATTTCAAAAAAATACTAACAATATAGCATGCATTTTTATTTCTCACAATTAAACAATCTATATCAACTCAGTTTAACACGAAAAATCGAAGCAAAATCCCATAGAACATGAAAATCGCGAAAATGGAGGTTTAAGGGGTTAGGGCACATTCCAAAATCAATGATTCTTGAGATAATCTTGCAAGTCAATCAAATATTTCAACAAATATAAAAGATGTAGAAGCTTAAACACTTACTTGTTGTGAAATGGAAGCCCAAACGATTGAAATTTGAAGAAAATCGCACCGTCGCTCTTTAAACCCTAACTTTTTGAAAATGGGGGAAAATCCAATTTTTGGAGTGTGATTGGTGGTGGAAATCACGAGTTTTGCAAAGAGAAAGACGATTTAGAGGGTTGGAAACGGTTTTGAGGGATGGGCTTTAAGAGATTTTGGGAGTATTTTGAAAAAGATATGGCAATTTTTGTTTTAGTGGGTTGGTTTTAATCAATCAGAGGCCTCACCGCCGCAGCGGTATGAGTGCCTTTTTAAACCAAATGTTTATGTTGTTTTACTACCTAGGCTGTGGGAAACACCGCCTCGGCGGTGAAGCGCCTTTTTCAAAACAAAACATTATGCTGCTTCACCCCCACGGTGGTGGATTTCTCCGTTGCAGCGGTAAGGCGTTTGTGCTAAAACTTAACCTACTGTATTTTCACCGCCTCGGTGGTGCGTCCAGCATTACAGCAATGAACCTGCAGGTGGATTTTCATTTTTATTCAAGTTTTCAAACAAAGGCTCCACACCATGCATTTCACTTTGCTTTTTCAATGATTTTAAGTGCAAAATACATCTCCAAATATCCTCACTCCTTAATTTACCTCCAAACATGCACCGAGACCAATCCGACCTCCAAAAAAAAAAAATAGCAAAAATCAGATAAAAATTTATACCCATATTTTCAATTCAAAAAAACATATTGTGTTTGCTTTACCGTCCCCAGTTGGATTTTCGTGTTGCTAAGCATTTTTCACCAAAATTCCCCATAGATTAGGAATTTGGGCTCAAATGCTCAATCAGAACAAGATCAATAGCTTGAAGTCGGATTCTCCTCTCTCTCCTTATTATTTTCAACATAAGCTCGATCTTGGGATTGAGAATCAAGAATTCCAAGCTTCTTTTTCGTTGTTCGCACTTCTTGATCACACTAACACAATAAAACAAAAATAAAAAATAAAAATAAATCAAAATAAATGTCATAACATCCGACCACTTAATCGCAATATCAACTTAAAATTCACACAATCCCTGGCAACGGCGCCAAAAACTTGGTAGCGCGTGAATACGCCACTACTTACACTCGCAAGTATATGAGGTCAAAATTTTAGAATAGTGGATCAGTTAAGATCGGGTATTGCATCCACCGGGAAAGTATGAATAATTGAGTACTGTAATTTACGTAGTCTCATATTATCCTGACAATTCGATTTAATATTTAAATTAAACTAATTAAAACTACTCCTAAGGATTAATTCTAATTACACTAATTAATTAGGGATCAATTTCATTCACTTAGCACCTATTTGGCTTAATTTAGTTATCAATAATGGTTATTATCATATCCAACAATCACGGTATCTATAACTCACTCGCTCCCTCTTCCGAGTGAAAAGCAAGTGAATACATGACTTCACGTTGATGCCGAAGTCCCCCTCGAATGCCTTTCCGAACACATAGCCATGTGAGTCTTGACCCAACCTCATGAATTGCACACTCTCCAACTCCCTCCTGGGTTATTAGATCATCGCGTTGTGTTTAACCCTAGTTCGAATCTAGGGTTACCTTTTCCGAGTGTTAAACCCTATATTCTCAGTTTATCATAACAAGCATAATAAACATGAAATAATAGTAAACATAATTGGAATTGGATAACAAACCATTAAAATTAACTTATATTCAACCAAAAAGGTATTTACATGAATTACATCTAACCCTAGCTAATATCTAACAAAACTAACATGATCTTGGCCACTGAAACATTAAACCAAGAGAAAATCATCATTTACAATAAATCATTAAGTACAAAGATAGAAACAAGGAAAGAAAGATCAAATCATAAAGTGGAGTGGTCCACTTTCGCCAAAGAACGATCATCTTGAGCTTCTGCTTCTCCATTGATGAACTTCCTCTTTTAGCTCTTCAAGAATTGGCCAAAATCACTTCCTAAAACTAATCTAATCTACTCCTAAATTATCTGAGGTGTAAGGGGTCTCCAAAACATTCCCTTTTAAATTGGGTGAGAAAAGGTTTTAAGTAAATGTTTTGAAAATATCTTAGAAAATATCTAAAAAAAGATATTTCTATGTGGAGTGTTACCGCCTAGGCAGTGGAATCTCCACCTAGGTGGAGGTTAAGTCAGTTTGCTTTCTGCCTAGGCAGTGGTTTCTCCGCCTAGGCTGTGGGCTAAAACAAAACATTCTGACTATTTTCCGCCTAGGCGGTGAAGCAGCTCTCAACTTTCTGACGGTTCTTCGCCTAGGTGGTGTTTTCTCCACCTAGCTGGTGTTTTGCCCCACCTAGGCGGTGGTTCAGCACCCCAACATACACCAACTCTCTAACGCTTCTCCACCTAGGCGGTGATTTTTTTCTCCACCTAGGTGGTGGTTCCTATTCATTTTTCAGCACATCCTCTGCATTCTCACCGCCACGGCGGTGACTTCCACGTTGCGGCGGTGGCTTCTGAGACCTTAAAACCTTGTTTTTTTAATGTTTCTTCACCGTTTTTTCACCGTTTCGCTCGTTTGTGCTTGTTTGCATCCCTACACCTGAATTTATTAAAAACAAACTAAAACACAATTAAATATAAATAAAACACTCAAAAATTACCAAATTTGGTTTAGAAGTAGATAGGTATTTTACACCTATCAATCCTTATTGTTTTTAATGTTTCAATGGCTAAGATCATGGTAGGCTAGATAGATATTACCTAGGGATCGATGTAGTTCATGTAAATACACGTTTGATTGAATCTATGTTTTTTTAACGGTTGTTTAATTAAATATGATTGTGTTTACCTTTTTATTACAATCTTAATATGCTTGTCAAGGTATTAGGGTTGGTTTTGAGAATACAGAGTTTGACACTCGGGAGAGGTAACCCCGAATTCAGACTAGGATAAACACAACACAACAATCTAATAACCCGGGAAAGAGTTAGAAAGTATGAAATCCATGACATTGGGGCAAGACTCATGTGACCTAGTATCATTAAGATGTTGAGGGGGACTTCTTCGTTGACGCAAAGTCGCATATTCACTCATCTTACACTCGGGAGAGGTGGTGAGTGAGTTTACGATATAGAAATTGTCGGATAGGATAAAAACCATTATAGTTAACTAAACAAAGTCAAACATGTATTAAGTGAATGAAATCAATCCCTAGGTAATCCATTTAATTAGAATTAACCCAATAGTTTTTAGTTTAACTTAGTTTTTAATTATTCAAACTCAAATATTTCTTGAACCAAACACGTTTCCCAGAGGAAGATATTTGATCGAAAGGTCCACTATATTAGAACTTAACCTCGTGCACTTGCGAGTTAAATTAAGGCGTGAAAAAGTCGCGTTCAACGATCCCCTTGCAATCCTCCTCAGAAAAGGTAATGACTGGTCCTGGATTTGAAATTACTGCCGTAGCTTCCCCATAGCTACATTCCAGTACTGCTTTGTGGCCCTTCCTTTTCTGTTCGCAGTTGGATTCTCTAGTTGTTGGCCCAACAAAATTTTATCATGAAAATTACTTCACGATTCTCATTGCGACGATCTTCTTTGCGTTCTTTTTCACAGTGTTCTTTGCGATGGCCCTCATTTCTAGGCCTCTTTTTGTCCCTTGAACTCTCTTGCAAATAGTCACGTAGCTCTCCCATATCAACTAAACATTTTATCACCTTTTTGAGTTCCCAGCAGTCATCCATATCGTGACCATGGTCCGTATGGAAGTCACAGTACTTGGACTTGTTATTCCTATTACACTTAGTAGTCTACCTAGGAGGCCATTGAATTACTTTAGAGGCACGTGTTTCATGCAAGATTCTAGAGATCGACATTCGTAGACCAGACAGGTTTGGTTCTTGTAAAACATCTAATCTGGAATTTGAGCTCTTGGTTCGATCTTTTCACTTGTTTGAACTGTTGGTTTTTGCCTTGTTATTATCCTTTTTACCTTGTCTGGGGTGATCTTTGAAAGATCCCCTACCTTCTCTTGCGAGCTTGACATCCTCCAACTTCATGTAAGGATTAGCTTTCTCCATTAGCTTTGACATGCTTTGGGGATTCTTCTTGGTGAGGGAGTCTTAAAAATGGCCAGGACACAATCCTGTGGTGAATTTATTAATGATGAGGTTTTTATCACAATCCTCAATGCATGTCAATTCCTTGTTGAATCGGCTCATATACTGGCGCAGAGTTTCTCTTTTTTCTTGACATAGGACTAACAGAAAATCAGGACCCTTCATCAACCTTTGATAGGTTATGAAGTGGTTGATAAACATCTTCCCAAATTTATTGAAAGATGTGATAGAGCTCAGTGGGAGCATATACAACCACTCAAGGGATGAACCCTCAATGTTGTAGCGAAAGCTCTGTCAAGTATGAAGTCGCTTGAACCATATAGGTCCCTGACATGTTTGAACTGGAAAATATGGTCCACAGGGCCCACTTTCCTATCATACTTCTCGAACTTTGTTGGATCAAACTTTTCAGACAATGGAACAGCTAGGATTTCTAGTGAGAACGACATCTCAGTACCTTTCAACAGTGTATCGAGTTCATCCAAAGGTTGACCTTTCTCCACTTTGCTTCTGATTTGTTGATTCAAATCAACAATCTAAGTTCGGCTATATACTCTTCTCTCCTACTGGTGGCTTACATCTCCCTGGGCAAGTTGCTCCTCATGGGATTGCGGATCAGCATACCTTGGAGACTTTACTTCTTCTCCAATGTCATTGTTAGTTGTTAGGGAGTGCGACCTACTATTGGTGATTATCTACACCATGTACTTGATCGTATCCACCATCTCAACCATCTTTGGGGTGAGAGCATCAATCTCGCATCAGTACTCAACACCACTGGCGGAAGATCAGCCTGAACTTCCTCATGTGCTTCCACCAGTATTTTTGCATCAGGTGGCAGCGACAAGTCATTGTTTCGACTCATCATTGCCCCTCTCGTTTGTAGTTGCCTCAGAGTCGTGATGGAAAAAAAAATTGTTAGCATTTCCCATAGCCGGCACCAAATGATATTACCGAAAATTTCCAACACGTGTAATAGTTACGCACATGCTAAAAACCTCTTCGTCTTCCTTTATGAGCTGTGAAACCATAAGTTCTAATAGGGGATACCAGTGTGGTGTCGGCCAAATAACCTCTAATGTAAGAATAAGTTAATCTGGTAATTAAGAAATTAATACACATATTGAATTATCCAATATTATCAGTGATACCTGCCATTTTTATAGGCTTAGAGATATATTGTCATTTATTTGGAGAGATTGTCCATTTTGTGATACGCTCCTTATGGCTTGGAAGATAACTAATATCTCCATGATTACATGAGAGATCTCTGTAACGATCTCCATTAAATATGGCTGTAACAGTTAATCTGGCTCATCTCTTCAAGTGTTGGGGAGACATTCACTATGGAGTGACCTATTCATTATTTGGTCCTGAACACAGTGGGCTTGGATATGCCCAAATATGGGCCTTTTAATGAGACTATTAGTCTTCCACAAAAGACTACCAAGGTCAATACCCAGTTGGGCTTATGATTCTTTGGCTCAGATAACCCATTAGGTCTGTTGTCTTGGATCAGATTTCAAACCCGATCCGACCCATTTAAGGCTACACCGCCTATATCAGTTATAAGCTGGAGTTTTCCTATATCACCATATTCAACAAAATTATTTTATTAAAACCAAAATAACTATTGTTGTATACATTTGTTTCACAATCTAATTCTATATTCAGTTTCATTTCAAGAAGATCTTCAAAACGATATCAAATTCACTATTTCTTTTTATCAGTTTCAGTTTTCATATTCATGTTATATTCAACATGGTGCTTCCAGATTTTTTAGTTTTCTATTACATTCTATAACATCACAGTTAATATTATATACAAAATCCACATGTATCCCAATTTAGAACCCAAAAAAAATTAATATCAAATACCAAATGTAACATTCAATATTGGTGTCACACGAACTATAAGATATTATATGTAACGTTTACATGAAATACGATTCAACAATCTATTATAACATTACATTCAACACATTAACATTTTAAAGATAGACGATGCTAAATGCATGTTACATGTAACATAATCTAAATAGTAAATATTACATGCAATATTCATACTCATCACGATAAACAATTTCAAAAAATGTGATGGATATATCATTTTAAAGAGAATTGGTTGCACATAATTGATGTGTAAAAATTTGTTGTTTCATGTTTGGATTGAGATTAAAACAATTATTTTTTTCACCTTTTATGATCGCATGTTACCTAAATTAGTTCTACATTAGAGGGAATTAATTACATGATGTTATGAAGTGGCACATTAAATATGGACATTTTAGTCATGAAAATGCCATAAGAACTACTCAGTTCACAAAACAAATTGTGGGTTTATTTGGTAGTTTTGACACTTTTTGGGATTACTTGATAAGCGCCTATTTTTAAATACCGTATAGTCTAGTCAAATGGCTCAAACTACAAGATGGCCCCACTGGTTTTATTTTGCACCGAATAGTCCTATGGTATGCGGCAATTGTTACCAAATAGTCTTTTTTAAGTAGACTTTTTCCTTGGACGGTTTTGCCCTCCCATGAGCTTCACATCAATCGTCAACTTCAGGCTTCGTCTTCGTCGGCATTGACGATTCATCAATTCATCGTCAGTTTCTATTTTTTTGCGCTTTATCAACCTCGAAAAATCTCTGTAGATCTCACTGTACGTTTGTTTATTCACTTATTGTTTACATTTGCTTCTCAATTTCAAGAATTTATGCTTAAATTTCCTGATTGATGAAGGTTCGTTATCATTACCCATCGTCGATTTGATTTTAATTTTTTCTTTTGTTTCCAGAAAGTTTTGGCTTGTTTTTTCTATTTATCGATGATCTACTTTTCTCTATCGAAAGATTTGTATGTGTAGTTGAAGATTGTGTCGAGATTGTTTAATACAACATGATACCATGTTGAATATAACATGGTCTCATGTTATATTCAACACGATATCATTTTTAAAGGAAATTTAGGGAATCAATATTTTACTTGCGCGGATCAAGATTTTTGAATAGATTGTGCAACAGTATGAAGTTGAATATAATATAATGTTACATTCAACATCACACTTATCCGAATACTTGTAAAGTTTCAAATATTCTAATTGCGTGGATCAAGATTTTTGAATTGATTATACAACAGTGTGATATTGAATATAACATGATGTTATTTTTTTAATGTGATGCATTAATGTTTTGAAAGAATTTTGCAGTGGTCTTTTGTGTTTTTATGATAATATGTGATGTTGAATATAACATCATGTTATTTTCAACATGATGTTGAGTTGTTGTATTCATTTTTCTATTTGAATACAACATGATACCATATTGAAATATAACACGATCGTGTTATATTCAACAAGATTTTATTTACAAACATTATTTATTTTTTCCAAAATATTTTTCGTATTTTTTAAGAGTTATCATGGTTTAAAACAGGATGATATCATGTTGAATATAACATGATGTTATATTCAACACAGATTTGGTAGTTTGAAAATATTAAACCATTTTTAATTCAAAACTTAACGATATTGAATATAACATGACCTCGTGTTATATTCAACATCATCTCGTATTGCACATAAGAATTTCGTTCAGATTTTTTATCTTTAATTTTGTTTATTTTTTGCTCGAAGTCTGCATATTCTATTGTGGATATAACGATGTTTAATATAACATGTCGTTCATCTTCTGTTTGTTACTTTAGAATTGATCTCTTTGGATGTTACAGATTTTGGATCTTTTATCCAATGAATTTAGCAATCGATCTGTTCATAGTTACTACCAACGAGTATTCGATGTGTTTTTTGGTAATTTGATGAAATATTTTTGAGTTGCGATAGTAAAGGAATCGAGATCTGTTTGAACTTTTTTAAGATATTATTATTCTCGTCAGTAAGAATCGATGATGAACATGTGTTTTTATCGAGATTTATGCAATGAATCTATCTATTTTTGTTGATTAGAGGATGAATTTGGAGTTGTTATGCTATAGGAAGAATTTTTTTTCACGACTGTAATGAATCTCAGATAAACAGTAACGGAAGGGTAAAATTGTCCAAAAAATGAAAATGACCATTTAGTAACATGTTTTTGGAAAAGGTCTATGCTGTAATTTTGTCCTCTTTAGAGCACCTCCCAGTAATTGGCCCTATTTTTAATGGAAAACAAGTAGGATAATCAAATTGTTGATGTATTCTTCTATCTGATTCATGATTTTCTTCAAATGGATTTTAGATATTTTATATATGTAAGTCAACTACTTGGTCTGTTTATCAGATTTTTCTTTCAAAATTATGAGGTCGAAATCAAGAGGAGTTGCTTGATCTAAACATTCCAAGTAAGAATATATTTCTGGGTAGTATACCAAGCAATGGTAACAAAAGGTGGTATGTAATTATCCCAAGTAGTTTAATTGGCTTTTACTCCCTCGAACTTTAGTCTTGTTTCAATTTAACCCCTCTACTTTAATTGGATTTGTTTTTCCAATTTGATGTATAAGGATTATAATATTTTTGGGGTGTATATGGATTGTAATATTCTTCTTTCCAATTTCATGTAATTGGATTTAGGTTTGAAGCCAATTAAATGGTTTAAAAAAACAACTTGGAAATTCGCTTTTTAGACCAAAAAATTTGATTAATAATTTAAGAGGCCCATCATTTCATCTTATTAAAGATTTATTAAGATACTTATTTAGGTAAACATTTATTGTATGACCGGTCAAAACTTTTAGAGACTTTTTAGTGTCTAGTCGAATTATTTTTGCAACACATAATATCATCCTAAAAAATATAAAGTATTGCCTTTATAGGTTATTGGGGGCAACACTTTAAAGGACAAAACATCTCATTGTAATAATACTTTATAGGATTTACATCACTTACCTCCTATGTTTTTTTCCCCTTCAGCAAATGCATCTCATGTTATTTTATAAATACCAATCACCTCCTTTGACCAATTATTTTAGTCAAAAAAGAAAAAGAAAAATACCCTTCCTTATATATACACACACATTATTTATTTGAATCTTTCATTTTTTTAAACTTTCACAAACACCCATACACTACTAGAAAAAGGCCTTTTAATCACGCTTACAAAATGTAATTCATCCTGGTTTTTAAATAAACCGTGATTGTAACAATATGGAAGAGATATAATCTAGCTTAAAATTAATTATGTGATAAAAAGTATTTTTCATCTCACTATTTTAATAAACAGTGATAATAGGTCGTAGAGTTCATCACAGTTATTATAAATAATCGAGATAATTTTGATTTGCATCAAACTTAAAACCAACAAAAAAAAAAAGGCGCTAGCAATTTTCGTCTTCCTGCTCCCCATCGAAATCCCTTCCGCCTTTTCGTTGGTACAAATCTTTCATCTCTTCATTCCCTACCCTTGCAATCGGAGTCTCTCTCTTGCTCTCGATCTTGAAATCGCTAAGATTTTTCCACCGTCGCCAAGCCTTCAGCCTTCATCGTCGTCGTCGTCGTCGTCAGCCTTCACTTCGTTCTCTCTTCTCTGACCGTCGCCATCATCGTCTTCTCCAATTATCACAATCATCGTCTTCTCCAGCCTCTCTCGATCTTGTGGTCGCTCTCTCTTTTTTCTTATAATTTTGCATTGAAGTTGCCCACTACTTCCCCAATCGCACGATTCTGAAGCAAAAACACTAGATCCAAGTAACGATTCGAACAATACTTCTTCAATCTCTTTTGTATTGTCTAGGTTTAATGTTTTTTTAATCAAGATTGTGTAGATTTTTCGTAGAATTAGGGTTTTTCGAATTAGAAGTTTATTTTCCCTTCAGTTTCCCCTATCTTTGTTATATATCTTTCTGCAATTGTTCATATGTGCATACGATTGAAATGTTCTGCTTCCTGTTCTCTTTTGTAGTTGTCATCTCTCTTAATTGATTCCAAGGTTTATGAAGATTGAAGCAATCTGGTTTTGAGTTCTCATAGGTAAGGAAATTTATCTAACAACTGTGTTTTTTCTTCTGCTCAGATTTATTTATTTTATCAACCCTAGCAGCCAGATTTGAGAAGAGATGGGGTTCATGAAGAAATTGGTTTTTTGTGAAATTTAACATCTGTTTACTTCTAGGTGTGTTTCTCTCTCTCTCTCTCTCTCTCTCTCTTTCTCTCTCTCTCTCTGTCAATTGAACTTTGTTCTTAGATTAATTGAAGATGTCATTTCCATTTGCATATCTATGGATTTCACTATCTAAAATCATAATGAAGTCAGGGTCGGTGCTAAAATGCTTATGCAGTATCCTCCATATGTATATGAGCTTGTTTTGAGTCAATTTTCTACCCCTGAACAAGTGGACTATCACTTTGTCAACACTTTCTATCACTTGGAAGTGGAGGTTAGTTTTAATTGCTTCTTCTTTCCATGTTTTTCCGTTTCAGACTTTGGTACTGAGTTAATAACAGTTAATCACACTCAAATAGTTCCTATTAGCCTTTTTTTGTTGAAGATCTTCCATTCCAATCTGAGCTTAAAAAAATAACTAAAAATGAAGACTTTAAACTCCTCAAGATCTAGGTATTAAACATTTTTTGTTCCCTGAAGTCTCATTTTCTTTTCTGAATGTGCTTTTGTTTTTGTTCTGTTTTGGAACTTTTTCTTATTTTGGGTTTTTGACTTTACAGACTTGTGTTCTGAAAGTGAACATACATTGTGATAGATGTAAGCATAAAGTGAAGAAACTCCTTCAGAGAATTGAAGGTTTCCCCATTTTCGCTCTCCTACTCAACTTTATTATGCTTGCTATATAGGATGTATTTGTTGAAATGTGGAAAAGATAATATATACAGTGGTTCGGTGGTCCCTTCCCAAGTAAAACTGTATTGTGCTTTCTATATAGGATGTATATATGTTTGTCTATATATTGGTTTATTTCATTTACACCCTGTCACACCCTACCCGGGCGCCCGTCACCCAAGGACGGGCATGACGTCGGCACGACACTCCCTATCCAACCAACCAAACACACCCAAATATATATATATTACATACATACCCAGACACACGCATACCACTATCAGTATATCTTCTTCTGTCTTTTTTTTCCAAAACAATACCTTAATCTTATTCCCAAACATATGGGACACACTAGTCCCAAATATATATATGCAACCAAATATCACCAAAAATACGTTGAACCTTCCACGGTTCGCCTCTAACTAGCCTACTCCCAAGATGGCACTACTTCCGGACTCTACCTAATGCCAGTAGTAGACCCTCTCCTATTTCCGGCACCTGAAACCAAAAATTTTTATCGATGTACTGTCTTCATAATAAAAATATTTTGTATAGATCAAGTATAAGAATTTAAATACCACATTACAAAATATAATATTATATATCACATACTATACGGAAATCCAGTTCTCCTGTCACCATTGAAATAAACTCATATATTTAAAACACCAAATCCAAATATTTTAAGTCAACCAGTGCAACCAAAATAATAGATATACGCCAATCCATTTTAAAGTAATATATCCAAACCAAATCAATCCATATAGTTCATCATAAAATACACCCCACCCTTTTCCTACTAAACCTAGGATAGTTTTTACCTCATGATCGGGAGTTGCAACGGTACCGTACCACCCACAGATATTGCACACCTCACAGGTCAAACCACCCTGCAGAACTTTGTCTAGCAGGTAATCCACATCTTGTAGAACATATTCTCCTGACGAGAAGAAAATCGACATCTCCTAGGTCACTCCCATCTAACGAGAAGAAAATCCATATCTCGTAAGTCATATCGGCCTAACGAGAAGAAAATTCACATCTCGTAGGTCATACCTGCCTAACAAGAAGAAAATCCACATCTCGTAGGTCACACCTGCCTAACGAGAAAAAAAATTCACATCCCGTAGGTCATACCTGCCTAAGAAAAAAATCCATATCTCGTAGGTCACACCCATCTAACGAGAAGAAACCTATGGCATAGTTGGACAAAAAATTTACTTTTAAAATCCACTTGGTTCGCAAATCATTTTTCACCTCTAACACCAAAACCACTTGATCCATATAAGATGAAAATTTGTTCATTTTTTAATAAACACATTTCCCACAATTTATACGAAAATAAATTTTTGGTAGATTTACATAGAAGACAGTACACTCACTTCATTCTCTGCACTACAAAAATGTCACTGTCCAAAACCTACTGGGATGCTAGCGCCTGTGAACCTAACAACGATAGGCCAAAATTAATATTTTACTTTAAAATAACCTAGCGTGCAATGTAGACCCTAAATCTCATATTTTCCATTCCCTAAGTTTTTATTATAGAAAATTATTATTTTGTCTGTTTCGCTACGTTATTATTTACCGTACCAATTTTTCCAAGATTAACGATTATAACAATATTTTTTACGGTCACGAAACTTACTATTTCAATTTCAAAACTTTTAATACTTAACAATTTAATTTAATCGATAATAATTTCACATTAAAATTTTACCTGCTCCGAATCGTTCGCAGGCCGAGAAATTGGGTTTTCGAATTTATTTTATTTTTTCCTTCCCTCATTTTTCTCTTTTTTTTTTCCTATTTTTCTGCTTCACTAACACTCCATCGCCTTGGCGATACGCCACCACCGCGACGAACACCTATTGTCCTCGTTCTGCTTCTGCTTCGTTCAGACCAGCCGCCTCTCTCTCTCTCCTCACCAACTCCGGCAGCTCCACTCGTCGCCTCTTTATCAACGATCAAAACACACACACACACCCCACCCCGACACTCCCCCACTCATCAACCCACACACATGCACACAACAAACATCAAAGAAACACACGCACGAAATCATCGCATACACACCCACGGCCTTGTCGTCTGAACAACAATGGCCATACACCCACTGTCACACACATACATGCACACGTCTTAACAGCACACACACTCACACCGACACATACCCACACATCGTCGAACAAAATCGACAAACGACACACACATATGCACCATCACACATACCCACGACGGTGACACACATACAAAAATGCACGCCGGATCAAAATAGAGGAACACACCCACATAATCACACACACACACTCACGCCGAAGAAATCTCGACGAACGGAACCACCACCTCCGGCAATCACAAACAGCTTTGCCAACACCCTCCGGACCGACCAACGCCTCACCTCCGACCATCTCTCTCTTCTCTGTTTTTCTCGTTTCTTCTTTTGAGATTGTTGATCACCACTTTGCATGGATGTATTTATATGCATGAAATTGGTAAATCATCCTCAATTCCTCTTGTTGCCATATCGCTCCTCCCTCTCTCTGTTTTTTATTTTGATTGATCTCAACAGCTTATATATATATATATATATATATATTAAAATTTTCTCAAATTACATTAATCTCCCCTAAATTTTCTTTAAATTTCTCTTTTTAACCCAATTCAAAATTTAAGATTTCTTAAAATTATAAATTCACCCATAAATTTTTTATTTCAAATTGAAAATAACATATACCACCCCGTTATTTTCTAAATATTTCTAAAATTCAACTGAAATTATGTATGTGCTAAAATTAGGATCTTACAATCCTTCTCTCCTAAAAGAAATTTCGTCCCGAAATTTTAATTACCTTAATCGAACAAGTGCGGATATTTGTCCCTCATCTTGTCCTCTCGCTCCCACGTCGCCTCCTCTATTGAATAACTGTGCCATAACACTTTCACTAATAGAATCGTCTTCGTCTGCAACACCTGATCTTTACGACTTAAGATCTGAACCGGCTCCTCAACGTATATCAAATCCTCTTCCAACTCAATTGGCTGAGAAGTCAACACATGTGAAGGTCTGACACATATTTCCTAAACATCGACACATGGAATACGTCGTGTAGTCTGGACAATTCTAGCGGTAGGGCTAGTCGGTAAGCTGTCACACCAACTCATTCTAAGCTTTTGTATGGCCCGATATATCTTGGACTTAGCTTCCCTTTCTTCTCGAACCTCATTATGCCCTTCCACGGGGATATACGCAAAAATACATGATCGCCCACTTCAAATTCCAACTCCTACCTACACTTGTTAACAAAACTCTTTTACCGACTCTAAGCAATCTTTAATTTTTCCTGAATCACCTTTACTTTATCTGCTGTCATTTGGGCGATATCCGGCATCAACAATTTTCTTTACCCCACTTCAGCCCAACAGACTAGGGTTCTGCATCTCTTGCCATATAACGCTTCATACGGGGCCATTTCGATCACCGAATGGTATCTGTTATTATAGGCAAATTCCATCAACGTTAAGTGATCATCCCAGCTACCAGGAAATTCCAGAACACAACCCCTCAACATGTCTTCCAACTTCTGGATCGCACGCTCTGATTGGCCGTCAGTCTAAGAATGAAAGGTGGTACTGAATTTCAGTTCCGTACCTAAAGCAGTTTGGAGACTCGACCAGAACTTTGAAGTAAATCTCGGATCTCTGTCTAATACTATGGAAACCAGTGCACCATGTAACTGAATAATCTCATCAATATACAGCTGGGCATACTTATCAAGAGAGTACATCGTCTTTACGGCCAGAAAATGAGCAGATTTAGCAAGCCTATCAACGATCACCCAGATGGAATTATGCCCCTTTTTATTACAGGGTAATCTTGAAATGAAATCCATCGTGATATGCTCCAATTTCCACTCTAGTATAGGTAGAGGCTGCAATAACCCACCTGGATGTTGGTGCTCGATCTTGACTTACTGACAAATGAGACACCTGGTAACAAATTCAGCAATTTCTCATTTCATCCTATTCCACCCATAGTGCTCTCGCAAATCTCGATACATTTTAATATTGCCCGGGTGCATTGCGTATGCTGAGCTGTGCGCTTCCTCCAAGATATCCTTCTTCAGATTGGCATCATCAGGCACACATATTCCATTCCCCACCATCAAGGCCTCATCTTTATCCCTGACATGATAATCAGCTCTGTGACCACTCTTTACTTCACCTCTGATCTTCCCTAATTAGGCATCCAACTTTTGCGCTTCAATAATACGGTCGATCAATGTCGGTCTCAAAGTCAAAGTCGCAAGCAATGCTGTCGTCTAACCAACCGCCAACTAAACTAGCAAAGATCTCAACTCGACATATAGATTGGTATAAACAACTTGAACGTGTGCAACCGAACCGACCGATTTTCAACTCAACGCATCCGCTACGACATTGGCCTTTCTAGGATGATAGTGGATAGTACAATCATAGTCCTTGATCAACTCTATCCAGCATCTCTACCTCAAATTTAGTTTCTTCTGAGTAAACAAGTATTTCAAACTCTAGTAGTCGATGTATATCTCACAAGTCTCGCCATACAGGTAATGTCTCCAAATCTTCAAGGCAAACACAATCGCCGCCAATTCCAAATCATGCGTCAGGTAATTATGTTCATGATTCTTTAATTGTCAAAAGGCGTATGCAATCACATATCCATGTTGCATCAGTACACACCCTAGTCCCTGATGTAACGCGTCACTATAGATCACAAAGCCACCACCTTCAGTCAGAAGGGAGAGTATTGGCGCAGATATCAGTCTATTATTCAGCTCTTGAAAACTCTGCTCATATTTATCGGTCCACTCGAATTTGGATTGTTTGTGGGTTAATCTGGTCAATGGGGTAGCTATAACAGAGAATCCCTGCACAAACCAATGATAATAACCAGCCAATCCTAAAAAGTGTCGAACTTCGGTCACACTCTTCGGCCTCTACCATTGCACCACAGCTTCAACTTTCTTTGGATCCACCTGAATACCATCTCCCGAGATCACATGCCCTAAGAATACCACTCAATCCAACCAGAACTCACATTTACTGAATTTGGCATACAATTGCTGCTCTCGCAATGTCTGCAACACAATCTGAAAATACTCTGGATGTTCTTCTCTACATTGGGAATAGATCAGTATATCATCAATAAACACGATAATAAATTGATCTAGATAAGGTTGGAAGATTTGATTCATCAAATCCATAAAGGCAGTAAAGGCATTCATCAACCCGAATGGCATAACTAAGAATTCATAATGCCCATACCTCATACAAAATGTCGTATTCGCCACATCACTATCTCTTACTTTCAGCTGGTGATATCCTATTCGAAGATTTATTTTGACAAACACCCTGGCCTTCTATAGTTGGTCAAACATATCATCAATTCTAAGCAACGGGTATTTATTATGAACCGTCACCTTATTCAACTGTCGATAATCAATACACATCCTTAATGTGTCATCCTTCTTCTTTACGAATAACATAAGGGCTCCCCACGGAGAAATACTTGGTCTGACAAACCCATGGTCTAACAGATCTTGCAACTGAATCTTTAATTCCTTCAGCTCGGTAGGAGCCATACGATAGGGTGGGATTGATATCGAAGCAGTTACTGGAAGTGACTCGATAGTGAATTTCATCTCCCTATCCACTAGAAACCCTGGCAATTCTTCTAGAAACACATCGGGAAAATCCCTGACCACTGGAATATCCGCCGCCTGAACTTCATTCTATCTGGTGCCAATCACATGCACGAGATATCCCTGATATCCCTTCTTTAGTAGCTTCCTAGCCTCTAAGACTAAAATCAAGCTAATAGGGGTAATGATTCTATCCCCCGAAAATACCAGCTTTGGCTCGCCTGAGACCCGAAAGATAACTTCCTTTTTAAAGCAATCCACCATGGCATGATAACCGGATAGCAAATCCATACCCAGTATCACATCAATATTATGAATACTCAGGTGTAGTTGATCTACTAATAACTCTCCATCACCAATCCGAAGCAGATTGTCTTTATACACACTATCTATCCACATAGACTCACCTACCAGAGTAGAGATAATGATATTATATAGTAGGGAAGTAGGAAATTTACCTATATACATCATGAAGGTTGCCAAAACAAATGAATGAGTAGAACCAAGATCAATAAGTACATGTGCATCTCTATCATATAAAGACATGATGCTTGTAACCACATCTGGAGTAGCCTAGGCATCTTGTCGAATAATAGCAAACACACGGCCTCGCATCAGAGGTCTACTAGCATATCTTCTACCATACCCCTGAGCAGTACTAGGGCCAGCACTACCCACACTGCTCCCAAAAGATATAGATGTGACAGTAAATTTTGGATAATTCATAGATATATGACTCAGCTCATGACAACGAAAATATATTGGTCTTCCCATGGGACAGTCCCTAACGAAATGATTCGGTGCCCCCACACTGATAGCATACAAATGCCCCAGCTCGACTAGACGATTGATTCTTCCCCTATCCTCGCTGGCTGACACTGGGTCTAAATACACTCTACTGTCTCCCAGAGTATAACTGTCGTGAACCACGACTTCTAACGGATTGGTCAAACGATAGGACCCGAGAAACTGGCGGTCGAGATACCGTTCCCCGAGAAGTGTCACCCAGATACCTACTAGGCGACTCAAATCTATTCTTTTTGTACTGTTCGCGACTCAGCGGCTTCTTGAACTTCCATTTCCACCAATTTTGTTGTATTCACCAACTCAGCGTAACTCTTAATTTTTTCGTCTCGTCAACCTAGAACGAATTTCTAAGTTAAGCCCCTTTTGGAAGCGTCTGCATTTCACCTCTTCCGCTTTTACCAGTTCGGGAACAAAACACAAGGAATTGAATTTAACCTCGTACTGCTAGACGGTCATCTTCTCCTGCTTCAACACTATGAACTCTTCCTCCATCTGGAACCAATAAGACTCAGAAAAATATTTCTCATTGAACACCGCAACAAAACGATCCCAAGTGATCTCCGTGCCTGGTTCCGAAAGTAACCTCTTCATCTCCTCCCACCAATGTTCGGCTTCCTCTTTCAGCTGGAAAATGGCAAGAGGAACTCGGCTATCATCAATAATCCCCATGGACTCAAATACATGCCACACGCCTCTCAACCAGTTCTCGGTATCAGTTGGACCTACCGTTCCTGTGAAAACTCGAGGATCCAACTCCTTGAATCTTTTAAAAAGTACTGCCTAGAACGTAACAGCATCAGTTTGGGCCTTTTAACATTCCATTATTTTCATCTGCTGCTCTGTCAACTGGGCAGCAGCCTCAAAAATTCTCTCAATGGCATCTAAACCTCCCTGCATCCTATCCTTCTGCCTTTGGGGTTCCACCTGCCTCTGGGGTCCTACACTCCCAGAGCTCTCGTTTCCACGCTCCATCATCACTATCTGAAATGAAATTTAATAAACTATTGGCCAACCATAAAAATAACAGTATTTAATTTAATAATGGAACAACCACTCACATGTTGAACCCACCTACCGACACCCTAACTCAAGGTCCACCACTGGCACACTAACATGTCTACAGAACCTATAACCTAGGCTTTGATACCACAAAATGTCACACCCCACCACGGGCACCCATTACCCGAGGCCAGGCGTGACGTCAACATAACACTCCCTGTCCAACCAACCAAACACACCCAAATATATATATTACATACATACCCCTACACACGTGTACCACTATCAGTATATCTTCTTTTGTCTTTTTTTCCAAAACAATGCCTCAATCTCATTCCCAAACATATGGGACACACCCGTCCCAAATATATATACAACCAAAAATACGTTGAACCTTCCACAGTTTGCCTCTGACTGGCCTACTCCCAAGATGACACTACTTCTAGACTCTACCGAGTGCCAGTAGTGGACCCTGTCCTATTTGCGGCACTTGAAACCAAAAAAAATTATCAGTGTATTGTCTTCATAATAAAAACGTTTTGTATGGATCAAGTACAAGAATTTAAATACTATATTACAGAATATAATATTATATAATCACATACCATACGGAAATCCAATTCCCATGTCACTACTGAAATAAACTCATATATTTAAAACACTCAATTCAAATATTTTAAGTCAACCAGTGCAACTAAAATAATACATATACGTCAATCCATTTTAAAGTAATATTTTCAAACTAAATCAATCTACACAGTTCATCGTAAAATACACCCCACCCATTTCTTATTAGCCCTAGGATTGTTTTTACCTCACGATCGGAAGTGGCAACGATATCGTACCACCCAAAGGTTTTGCACTCCTAACGAGTCAAACCAACCTGCAGGACTTTACCTAGCAGGTAATCCATATCTCGCATGACATATCCTCCCGACGAGAAGAAAATTCACATCTCATAAGTCACACCCACCTAATGAGAAAAAAATCCACATCTTGTAGGTCATACCCGCCTAACGAGAAGAAAATCTACATCTCGTAGGTCATACCTGCCTAACGAGAAAAAAATTCACATCTCGTAGGTCAAACCTGTCTAACGAGAAGAAAATCCACATCTCGTAGGTCATACATGCCTAACGAGAAGAAAATCCACATCTCGTAGGTCATACCTGCCTAACGAGAAGAAAATCCACATCTCGTAGATCACACTCACCTAACGAGAAGAAAACTGTGGCATAGTTGGACAAAAAAATAACCTTTAAAACCCACTTGGTTCACAAATCATTTTCTACCTCTAACACCAAAACAGCTTTATCCATATAAGTTGAAAATTCGTTCATTTTCAAACAAACACATTTCCCACAATTTATACGAAAATAAATTTTTTGTAGATTTAGATAGAAAACAATACACTCTCCTCGTTCTCCACACTGCAAAAATGTCACTATCCAAAACCTACTGGGATGTTGGCGCCTGTGAACCTAACAACGATAGGCCTAAATTAATATTTTACTTTAAAATAACCTAACATGCAATACAGACCCTAAATCTCATATTTCTCATTCCCCAAGTTTTTATTATGGAAAATTATTATTTTGTCCGTTTTGTTACGTTATTATTTACCGTACCAATTTTTCCAAGATTAACGATTATAACAATATTTTTTATGGTCAGGAAAATTACTATTTCGATTTCGAAACTTTTAATACTTAACAATTTAATTTAATTGATAATAATTCCCCGTTAAAATTTTACCTACTCTGAATCGTTCAGAGGCCGAGAAATTGGGTTTTTGAATTTATTTTACTTTTTTCTTCCCTCATTTTTCTCTTCTTTTTTTCCTATTTTTCTGCTTCACTGACACTCCACCGCCTCGGCGATACACCGCCACCGCGGCGAACACCTGTCGTCCTCATTCTGCTTCTACTTAGTTTAGACCAGCCGTCTCTCTCTCTCTCTCCTCACCAGCTCCGGCAGCTTCACTCGCCGCCCCTCATCAACGATCAAAACACATACACACCCCACCCCGACACTCCCCCACTCATCAACCCATACACATGCACACAGCAAATATCAGAGAAACACACGCACGAAATCATCGTATGCACACCCACAGTCTTGTCATCTGAACAGCGACGGCCACACACCCACCGTCACAAACACACACGCACATGTCTGAACAGCACACACACTCACATCGACACACACCCACACACCGTCAAACAAAATCAACAAATGGCACATACATATACATCGTCACACATACCCACGACGGCGACACACATACACACATGCATGCTGGATCAAAACAGAAGAACACACCCACACAGTCACACACACACACTCACGCTAGAGAAACCCCAACGAACGGAACCCACAACCTCCCGCAATCACAAACAGCACCGTCGATACCCACCGAACCGACCAATGCCTCGCCTCCGATCTTCTCTCTCTCTTCTCCGTTTTTCTCATTTCTTCTTTTGAGATTGTTGATCACCACTTTTCATGGATGCATTTATAAGCATGAAATTGGTGAATCATCCTCAATTCCTCCCATTGCCACGTCGCTCCTCCCTCTCTCTGTTTTCGATTTTGGTTGATCTCAATAGGTTATATATATATATATTAAAATTTTCTCAAATTACATTAACCTCCTATAAATTTTCTTTAAATTTTCCTTTTTAACCCAATTCAAAATTTAAGATTTCTTAAAATTATTCACCCCTAAAATTTTTATTTCAAATTGAAAATAACACATACCACCCCGTTATTTTCTAAATGTTTCTAAAATACAACTAAAATTATGTACGTGCTAAAATTAAGGTCTTACACACCCCTTGTCTAGATTGATGTCCAGCGTGTGCGCGCGAATGTTGGATTGAACATCTCTCATGGGTCTTGATTCAATATTTTTCCAATTACGTTCTTCAATAAGATGCTCATAAATAAATAAAAAAATCTTTGTCTCTTTCCTCTCTTTATATCTCTCTCTATGCAGATACACCATTTTGAAGAATTCCTTTGGTTTAATTAACTAATTGATTCTAGCAGTAAATCCAATGTAGCTCAGGTTCGACACATCTATTTTACTATTTCTCTTTCTGTAATGCTCTCATTTCAGTTTTTGGTTGAACTCATCCCATATGTACAAAAAATTGCAAATTTTGGACTTGGGTTGCATTTGGTTTCATGACATGGAGCTTTTGAATTAGAATTTGAAGTGAATGGTTGTAAAATCTTGAAACTTGCGTTCATCCGTCTCTCATTTTCAAGTTCAAATTATAGGATTCAATTCGTTGCTACGAACACTACCTTGAAATTCATTATGAAATTATGTATTAAAGGATCTTTTGAGATTGGTTTTGTTGATCCAATTATGCATTCAAGAAGATTTTATATGGTGTTCTCTGTTTCTGTCTCGGAATCTGTTTACTTCCAGATTTTGTTTCTGTTTCTAATTTCATTCTGCTGTAGTTGCTTTTTGGATTTTGTGCTGTTTCTGTGCACTGTTTCTGTTATGTTCTGTTTCGATTCAATTTTCTGATGCCTAGGTTTTCTGTGAGCTGCAAGGTTTTTTCAAAAAGGGCTTTTTTTTTTTTTTTTTTTTATTTATCTTACAATTTAATAAGTTTTTTATTGTTTTATTTATTCTTTTGTATTAATTTGTATTATTATTTCTTTTTTGCAGTTTGAACTCTAGATTACCCAATTTCTCTTGATGAAGTTGATGAAAAATAAAATGAAGAATGAAGTTGATGATGTGGGTAATGATATTTTATTTGTGATTGGATGACCATTTTTAGACATTTGTACATGATAGAAAATTCAAGTGTATCATTATTGTATTGAAAAACAATGTTACTAGTGTTCATATAAAATTCTAAGTCATCAATATGTTAGTTGTTTTACGAATATGAAAATCATTTTTAGCTAATTTTTTGTAGTATTTTTTTTATATATAATAGTGCTATAATTTTTTTTAATATAGATATAAGAAACTATCACAGTTTTTAACTGTCATAGAAGGTGTACTATCTCAGTCTTTAATTGTGATAAAAAACTTTTTTTATCTCGGTATTTAACTGTGATAAAAAACCTTTTTTATCTTGGTTTTCAACCGTGATAAAAAGCCCACTTTTAATCACAATGCATACTATCACGATTTGGTTTGGAACCAAAAACCGTCATAAAAAAGTTGTTTTCTAGTAGTGATATTTTTTAAAGAAAAATATATTTTAATCCTATATTTTGTTACCATTTATTTTTAAAAAAATTTAAAAAAAAATATTAATCCCACCCCTTCATTTTTAACAAATTAAAAACATGATCTCACCCCTCCCCACCCCAACTGGCAAGAACAACAACCCCGCCACCACCTCACATGAAAAATCCATCGTGCAATCGATGTTCTCTTGAGGTGGTTGTGTAGGTCTCCTTCTTAAGATCAATTTAAGCTACTTTGTTAATCACAAGAAAACCATAGACAGTCAACAACTAGAAAAGGTGGAGGAGGTGAGCTTAGAAATGCCTTCACCGATGCCAAAAATCGATTTTCGGCATCTTTAGATCGGTCTTAAATGGAAACCATACCTTGATTGATGAATTTCTTGATAAATGATCCAAACTTCGGCTCATTTTCTATCATTTCAAAAGAATCGTCGCTGGAAAAGATGGTCGAAGATTCAACTACACGATGAGAGATCGTGCACTTTCCGAAAACAAAGGGTTCTCTCTCTCGAGCCTGAATCTCTTTGTAGATCTAGACACAAATGTTTTTCTCTTTCTCCCGAGCCTGAATCTCTCTATAGATCTAGACACAAATGTTTCTCTCTCTTGAACCTGAATCTTTCTCTAGATTTGTCACGACGATGGATCTGCAGATCCATCGCCGCGACGGCCTAAATCCATTGTCACGATGGATCTGAGATGAAGAGAAAGGTAGAGAGATGAAGGTGAAGAAGGTAAAGGAATGAGGTGGTGGTGGGAATTGGGGAGATAGGGGGAAGAAAAAGAAGAACATGGTATAGTTTATTTCTTTTTCTTTTTTTATTTTTTGTTAAAAAATATATTTTTTAAATAGGGATGTAAAAAAAAAAAAGGTAAAAAAAGAAAATATCTAAAAAAAAAAGGGAACATTTACGTATTTTGGTTTTTAATTATTTAATTATTTTAAAATGGCTAAGGGTAAAATTGTCATCACAATAAAAAAATTTAGTAACTTTTTACCTATAGCAAAAATAAGCGGCCATTGTCAAAAAATGATAAGAGGTTAACCTATATATGCGAAATGACAAGGGAAGTATCTAGTCAACAGTAAAACAATAGGAGAGGTAAGTGGTGTAAACCCATACTTTATGTGCCCCAATATAGTAATTGTTAGGCATATTTAGGCGTCCTTAGAGGTGAGTTTTGATGTAGTAGATCCACTTACATACATGGATCACTATGCTTGAATGGTTCTACCACTCAATTTACAACCTATGCATCTAATATTTTTCCTTAATTTTCTATGCCTAAAGAGTTTAGGAAGATCTATGTGTATTTTGTGGGCTCAAATTAAGACTTCGTGTGAATTTGTTGTGATTCTACTGAATTCTAACATCTAGAAAGTCATCATTTATCAATTTGGTTTTGTATAGATCACACACACTAATCATGAATGTTAAGATGATTGAAAAGTGGAAAATATGAATATGTATTGATATTATACGAAAGAAATACAAGAATACAACAATATATGCACATATTTATAGGGGAACGGGGGCTAGGGTTTTGCCTTAATGGGCCATTAGGCCAAGCCCACATAATACATTAACATCTTCCCTCAAATTCAAGGTGGTTAGTGAGAGGTGTACTGGAGTTTGAAAATTAGAGAGTGAAAGCGTTTAGGTGAATGAGTCTTAGTGAAAATATCTGTTGAACTGACGGATTGTAAACAAACCGTATTCTGGATAATGTGATGACCGATGAAGTGGCAATCAGTCTCGATATGTTTTGTACGCTCAAGAAATACATCATTGTGAGTGATCTGTATAGCACTCCTATTATCACAGTATAGGGTAGTGGCAGTAGGAGAAGAGATGCCCATGTTAGCAAAGAACCATTGAAACCAGAGAAGTTCTTGAGTTGCATCAGCCACAGCACGATATTCAGCTTCAGTACTGGAGCGAACAACCACAGTTTGTTTTTTACTACGCTAGGAAATGAGAAAATTGTCCAAAAAGAAACAGTAACCAGTGGTTGAACGTTTGTTGGTGGGGTCTCCAACTAAATCGGTATCAGAATAAGCTTGTAAGACAGGAGTAGACTGAGCTGAGAAATGAAGCCCATGAAATAAAGTACCATTGACATACCGAATAATGCGAAAAACAATCGAGTAATGGGTGGTCCGAGGAGCGCACAAGAACTAGCTAACCTGATGAACGGTATAGGCAATGTCAGGGTGAGTGATAGTAAGATATACAAGACTTCCAACCAGTTGGCGATATAGAGTGGCATCCTGAAGAGGTGGACAATCAAGTGGGGTAAGTCTGATGTTTGGCTCGAGATAAGTAGTGCCAGTAGTTAAGTCAGTGATCCCAGTATTGGAAATGAGATCCGATACATATTTGGCCTGAAAGAGAAAATATCCATCGAAACTAGATAAGACTTCAAGGCCAAGAAAATAGGTGAGCACGCCAAGATCTTTCATCTCAAATTGGCCACTGATAAACTTTTTGAGTTCAGAAATACCACGTAGATCATCTCCAGTAATAATCATAGTATCTACATATAGTAAAAGAAAAATAATACCGTTGGTAATATGGCAAATAAACAGAGTCGAATCATGAGCACTAGGCAAATGCATTTTTAACATCCATTTGAAAGAGAGTCCATTTTCGAATAGCGGCGACAGCAAGAAGTATACAGATAGATGTTAGCCTCGCCACTGGAGCAAATGTCTCTTCATAGTTAATGCCATATTCCTAAGCAAATCCCTTGGCAACAAGTCGGGTTTTATATCATTCAACAGAACCATCAAAAAGCGTCTTGATCTTAAACACCCATTTGCACCCAATAAGAGTTTTTCTAGGGGGCAGATCAACAATATCCCAGGTATTAGTTTTGGCGAGGGTCTGAAGTTCTTCGTCCATTATTTTCTGTTAAAGAGGATTAGTACTAGAGCGACGGGGGTGATTTGGGGAGTGGGTCTCAAATAAAGGCAATACAGGATCATTGACCATAGGAGAAGTCTTACGCATGGTCACTGGAATTGGAAGGGTAAGATCAACTGGTGGTTCTGGAGTGGGTTCAGCTGGGGGTTCTAGGGTGGACTCAGCACAAGGTGCAAGGTTGGGCTCAAATGGTGGTGCTGGAATGGACTCAACAATACATGGAACTGTATCCTCTGGAAATAACTCAATTGATGGATCAGTAAAAAATCTGAAGTTGGTGAGGGTTGACATTTCAAATGATCGTAAGGAAGAAATCATTTGATGTTCCCAAAAAATGATATATTGCGAGATACAAAGGGTTTTAGAAATAAGTTCCCAGCATCGATATCCTTTATATTCGATGCCATATCCAAGAAAACAACATAGACGAGCCCTTGGTTCCAGTTTGTTGTGTTCATATGGTTTGAGAAGAACTAAACAAGCGCAACCAAAGACTCTGAGTTCAAAGTAATTGTAAGGTTTACCAAAAAGACACTCAAACGGAGACTGATTTTTGATTGTAGCGAAAGGGACACGGTTTATTGTGTAGACGGCTGTAAAGACAGCATCACCCCAAAAACACTCAGGACATGATGAATAAATAATTAGGAGAGTACGAACTATGTTAAGAATATGTCTATATTTGTGTTCGGCTCGTCCATTTTGTTGGGATGTACTAGGACACGAGCAATAGGGGAGCGTTCGATTTTTGTGAAGTAGGTTAAGAAAAACACGATCCTTGTATTCCAATGCATTATCTGAGTGGAAAACTTTGATATTTCTTGAAAATTGGCTTTGAACCATAAAAGAAAACTCAGAATATATTTGGAATAGTTCGAATCGATGTTTGATAAGAAACAACCATATATATCGAGAGTAATCATCCACAAAGATAACAAAGTAACGACAGTCACCCATCGAGGTATGAGGAAAAGGCCCCCAAATATCAGAATGAATTACATCAAATGGTGCAAGAGAAATATATTGACTCTCTTGGAAAGGTAGGGCTGATTGTTTTGCAAGTTGACAATGGATACATTTAAAGGACTCATGTTGAACTAAACCTAACTGACTGCTAGACATAAGCGATTTGAGTCGGTTAGATGAAGTGTGGCCTAAACGATCATGCCAAATTTGGGATGGTGAGAAAAATACTAGTGGTTGTGGAGATGAGGATGAGGATATTGGCGGTGGTGGTGAGGTTGCACAGGTTGATGAAGGGATATGTGATAGTGGTGGTAGTGGTGGAGTTGGAGATGGAAGGTGAAAACTGGTAAGTTCAAATAGGCGTCCAACCTTACGACTAGTCCCAAGAGTTTCTCCTATCTGAGGATCTTGCACACGATAACTATTATTAGAAAATGTGACTTCAAATCCCAATTCACAAAGTTGCCCAACATACAAGACATTTAAGGTGAGTTTTGGAATCAAATACATGTCAGGAATAGAAAGATGGAAAGTAGAAACCTAACCGGTATAGGTAACAGGCATTTAAGAACCATCAGCGATGTTAATACTAGGGATATTCATCGCGAACAATTTGGTTGAAAAAATATTGGGATCAAATATCATGGTCATGTAATTACAACAGGCAGAATCAAAAAACCAAGAGAAGTTACCTATAGCCAGTGAGAGAGCAAAGGAAAGGTTTGTACCATTACCACTTTTGGAGAAGATATGAAGGAGGAATGAGGCCAAATCTACAGTAAACTTGGTGATAGTAGTGGAGGTAGGATCCGAACCCTTTTTGGCATTGATAATGAGCGAAGAACCCACAGATATCGCTGTTGAACCTGGAGAAACTGTTGTCACAGATGGATTCAGAATGCTGAAATTGTCTAGGAACTGATCTATACTCATGAAGAACTGATTGAGAGCCCCTTGAACCGATCAAATCTCTGTGATGAATCGAATCAACAATATAAAGAGCCCTATACTGTATGATCTGAATTTGATGAAACGAATATCACAGATAACGCCATAATATTAAAATTGTTTAGGAATCGATATTGAATCTTCAAAGACCGGGCAAAAAACGAGTGAACCGGCATAGAAACCACACGAATATAAAGAAAAGTATATTATGTAAGTCTCAAATCACAAAACAAAAGTCAAAAATAGAATCAGAACGTCAAAAAACCCAAGGAACCTGTCCAAGTTTGCAGAAAATCGATTAAAAAGGCTTGAACCGACAGTGGGAATGAACCTGAACTAGTGGCGGTGCGTGAATCGAAATAGCACGGCTTCTTGGGGTGTGTGAGAGCACTTCTTGTGTCGGATCAGAATGATTTTTGTGTCATTGGAATATTCTCGTTGAGACGGTTCCGATAATATATTATGAGAAGGATTTGGAGCCCTGGTGGAGGCAGTAGAGCCCAAAATCCGAGATGGCGAGGCTTGGTGGTACTGCAAGATTTGGGAGGTGCGTGAGAGTGCATGGATTCTCCGATGGCGGTTATTTTGGTAGCGTTGTGTTCATCTCTTCAAGACGAAGATGGTAGTATGGTGGTTGTTGATACCGGAGCAGTGATGAGACCTATAGTAATGACAGAAGCCTCGGGAGAAAAGATAAGCGGTAGCAGAAACTTTAGGGTGACAAAAAATTTAGGGAGAACAAGTCCAGGAAAGACTTACTCTAATACCATGTTAAGAAGATTGAGAAGTGGGAAACATGAATATATATTGATATTATTCGAAAGAGATACGAGAATATAACAATATAAACACATATTTATAAGGGAAGTGGAGGCTAGAATTTTGCCCAAATGAATCATGTGGGTCAAGCCCATATAATAGATTAACATTGAATTTTAAGCAAATATCACATTTATATCATACAGAATTCATTACATGTCTATCATGAGATCCACGAGATCCACGTACTTTTAGCTCCGTTTTTTCAGGTAGATATTCTTTTCTAAGGTATCTAAAATCATCTTTGTTTTCCTTTTGATCTCTCGATTGAGATGGTACCACTTCTCCTCTCCTTATGATTTGTTCCAACTCCGTCATTATCTCCTTCATACTCGGCCTTTTCTTCGCATTTCGCTTCAAACATCTCTTAGCAATCTCAGCAACAAAACCAATCTCTTCTCTCGAACCTTCATTTGCTATACTACCATCAATAATATCGAACAATAGATTTTGCTTCATTAAGCTTTGGAAACGAATCACAAGCCCTTCATCTGAACTATCACAAGAAATAGCTATTTTTCCAGTCAGAAGCTCAGACAACAGTATTCCAAAAGCATAAACGTCACTTTTATCTGTAAATTGTCCTGATCTGAAGTATTCTGGATCCAAGTAACCAAATGTTCCCCCAACAACTGTTGTTAGATGAGTCTTATCGAATGGAATTGACCTAGAAAGCCCAAAATCAGATACTATAGCCCGAAAATTTTCGTCCAATAAAATGTTGCTTGACTTTATGTCTCTATGGAAGATCGATGTGGAAGCGTAGGAGTGTAAATAAGCTAACGCTCCTCCAACTTCAACAGCTATTTGCAATCGGTTTTTCCACGAAATTTTATGATTGTTATTGCTGAGATGATACGATAGTGTCCCATTCGATACATATTCATATACTAATAACGGGACCTCGTACTCGAGACAACAACCTAGGAGTTTGACGATGTTTCTGTGATTTATTTGGGATAGAATGAACACCTCATTTATAAACTGCGATATTTGATTCTGGCGGACTGTGTTAGATTTTTTTACCGCCACTATGCTTCCGTCGGGTAACATGCCTTTGTATACTGTACCGTGACCTCCTTTGCCTAGAACTCGGGTTTTGTTGAAACCGTCTGTGGCTTTTTCCAACTCTTCTGCAGTGAAGAGCTTTGTTTTTGTTACTGTTTCTTGGGGAGCAGAGATGTGTTGTTGTAGAAGAAGTCCTCCGTTTCTTTTGAAGAATTTCTCTTTGTTTTTTTTGTTTTTTCTTCTTTGAAGTTTTTTGTGGAGCCATACACCAATGGCCATCATAGCTAGAGGGCCAATCCCAGCTATACTACCTGCATGCGTATGAATAAAAATAAACAAAAAATAAGAAATAAAATAGATGTAATAAAATAAAAATATGTAAGTTTTTATTTTATTCAAAAAAAAATTGATTTATATTGATTCTAACAAAATGAAAGAAAAATATTTGGAAGTATTTTTTTTTTTTTTTTTTTTTTTGGGGGGGGGGGGGGGGTAAATTATATATAATGTAAGCACTATTTTTTTTTTTTTTTTGGTAAATTGATTATATTACAAGAAGAAAAAAAAAAAAGAGGCAAGTCTAGAGAAATTTTAAAAAATAAATAAATTAATTGAGAAGACTTTGGTATTTCATGTGTTAATATTTAGTTTTCTTAACGAATTTATTTATAGTTATTTTTTAGATAATCATGATTCTGGCCAGTAGGTCTTTTTTTATCCTATGTGGGATTCAATTGAGAGTTTAAATTAGGAAGTTTGGATATTAACTGATATATTCCAAACCTGCTTTCATTTATTTATTTATTTTGTTTGAATTTTTTTATATATTAAAAATGAAAAAAAAAAATAGGGAAGGAAAGAGAAGGTAATGCTTACATAAGAGAACAATTAGGGCAAACTGATGTCTGCTTTGGTCACGTACGCATTCGTATCCAAGTGCGGTGTTTTTGAGTTGGTAACCATTTGGGCAAGTGCAGATGTAGCTCCCTCGGGTGTTAATGCACATAGCTCCCTTTGTGCAACTGTTGTTCCGACTTTCACACTCATCAATATCTTTCTAGCAAAAAAATTAATGAATAACTACTGAGATTTTTTTTTTTTTTTTTTTGAAGCATTCACGTTTGATGGGTAGGAAAAGAAATTAATTTCAAGTAAAGATGGGTGATGACCCCCCAAATATTTTTGTGAAACACATGTTTGTGTCATAAAATTATATGTATTTACTTGTAAAAGTTTGAATAATGTTAGACATCCCAAATTTAGTGACAAAAATGGGATCAAATGCATAAAAATGATGGTACAGATGTATTAATTGATTGAAAATACAAATTGTGAATTGAATATTTTCAATGCAGAAGCATTTTATGCATTTGGTCCTCATTTTTCTCCAAATTTTGGAATGCATGGCATTACTTAAAAAAATTAGTGTTAATTGGCCATGCTCCGAACTAAAATGCATGTTTGAAACCATTTTAATTATAGCACTAATTCATTCATTATATTCTGTCTTGTGTTTTACTCTCTTAGTAAACATTTCATAACTCCATGATCAATGCTCCCAATTACCGTTTGTATTGTTGGGGCCATCCACCACCAAATC
Source organism: Eucommia ulmoides (assembly GCA_016647705.1). Classification (NCBI taxonomy): domain Eukaryota; kingdom Viridiplantae; phylum Streptophyta; class Magnoliopsida; order Garryales; family Eucommiaceae; genus Eucommia; species Eucommia ulmoides. The sequence continues at coordinate 20,493,321 of CM028337.1, forward strand.
TCCAAACATTGATCGTTGGACCGCCGACCACCATTTTTCATTACATTTTTTTTAACATTTTTTTGTAGCATTATTATAATTTTATTTTTTTTTCATTTATATGTATTTATTTTTCAGTTCATGTTGAATTTTATTTTTTTTAATTACATATATATTCATAAATGTATGAGTTGTTTGAATGTACTGAAAATTTTATTTAGTTACATTCACTCACTAAAGTAATAGAAACTATTAAACGAAACGAAAATGACATAAAATGAAATTAAAAAAATATTAGACATGTAAGTAGAAAAAATATATGAAGGTATTTTTTTCAAAAAACAAAATCATAAATGTAACTAAAAAATATATTAAAAATATCTCAAATTTATTGGTCGCCTAAATTTTTCAAATTGATTGGATTGGGTAGGAAATGGGGAGTAAGTTTGATCAATATTATTTTGAGTTATTAATCTTAAAATGATAGGTTTAATTACATCGCTAGCCGCTAAAGTTTAAAACTGAATCAATTTGGTCTATGATGTTTTCATATTTTTAATAAGTTTAAAGTTTTAAAATTATTTTAATTCAATCTATCTAATTAACTTCCATTAAATTCAATAACGGAATTACACATGTATAACTCATATAAATGAGCAAATCCGAAGTGAGTTTGAAATTTTTGGAATATATAATTGAAATGATTTCAAAATTCAAAAGGTTGTTTAAAGTGCATGTCATACTAACTTTTGTTACCTTTTATATATATATATTCAAGTGTCTTCACATCTACATAGAGTGTGAGACTAATTTCGTTCGGATTTCCGTGGCTGCCCTTCTCAACAAATACTTTTCCTCAGGCTCCAATTCCTAACTTTGTAGAGCCCTTTCAAAATTATTTTAACTCAAGTATGTCTTGTCGCTTGAGCCGTTGCTATTAACTTTTGTTTCTCTAATTAGAATTTAAGTGCTTGTTTAAATTGCATGTCAAAGAATTAAATTGAAAATATTTAAATACCAAAGAAAAAATTCCGACCGTTGGATTAACAATTAAAATGATACCTTGGCATCCGTTGGGGAGATAGGGGTTCCCCTGGTAACCCTGGGAGCAACGACAATTATACCCATCGGTTCCACTTAATTGGTCGACGCAATAACTATTCTCGCCGCACGCTACGTTGTTTTCTCGGACCGCCTGAGCGCAAGTCCCATTCCCAACAGCCCAATTCAACACCACCGGAACCCTGTACTGACTCATGTTCTGTCCTATCTGGACGTTGAATACATAGTAATCCGTGAAATCCTTGTGCGAAACAAACGCAATCATGCATGCGCTCGTAAACCGATTGAAGCTTTTGATTTGTAGATCAAACGAAGCGACATTGTTAGGCATCGGACTCTGACAACATTCTATGCCGGAACAAGTGATTCCGCTGAACGACAGACCGGGATCGCTGCTGGATCTGCATGCTGAAGTGCACCCTTCGACGGAGCGGCTATGATTATTTGGGTCGTAAACGTTAGCAAGAAGATCACAACCCATTGCTACGAACTTGTTCCGGCTGCCGGAATAGCGGAAATGACGATCCAAGGCCGGACTTGAATACTCGATTACATGTTCGCCGGGAGTCAGACAGCCAGAAAATGGTATATCACCGACGGTTAGGTAGTCCGGGGAGATGTCGAAAATGGTAAAACCATTGCTGGATTGAAGAGCGAATGGTGAATTGGAGGACTCGTTGCAGGTGAGTTCGAATGGTTTGTCAATGTAGCAGCCTTTGCCAATGCCGAATGGGTAAGGAACGGTTATGTTCCGGCATTTCTCTGGGCAGCCGGGCTTCGCCGTAGATAATGCTGTTGTCGTTTGAAAGAAGAACGAGATTATGTGTACGAGAATAAAGGGTGATGTCTTTCCCATTGAAATCAATTGGTGAGTGATAAAAATATTACAATGTCACCACTAGCTAGTGTATGTTTTTTATACCGTTCGATTACATACAGAGTAGGTAGATAACAACGACGTACGGTTGCCTTGTTTTTAACGAACCGAATAATATACAGCCAAAAAGTTATCCATCGTCCGACGTACGGTAGTGGATGCAACTTGCCGGTTACATACGGCAACAATGTTCACGCGTAGGCGATAACAGCTTCCCGAGCGCCGATCAGGATGAAACTACCGGCTAAGGCGTAGGCGAATAGGCCCATTGACGATCCATTTCTGAATTTTGTCCTCTAGTTTCCCGATCAGCGGTGGTGTCCCTTTCTCTCTCTAAATTGGTGAGCTTGAACTTGATTTGATCGCAAAATGGTCATAAATCGCTCTTGAATCCTTCCATCTAGATTGTTGGATATTTGATCCGACGGTGTAAAATGCGTGATCAAAATGTTTTAGGCCAACTATGTATAAAAAATATAGGGACAATGGGTATAAAGTCTTCCATTTAAGTTTTAATTGGTCAAAAATCTTACATGCGGTAAAAACTTTTGATTTAATCTTATCTGTTTTAAAAATGAGAAAATCTTGCTCACGTGATAGCCACGCGCCAGTTACATGTAATTATTTTGTGTATAATATTACTGTATTAGTTATATGTAACTAATTTTTTATTTTTTATTTTCAATTACATGTTCTAATAATATGTAATTTTTTAGTTACATATTTTGATATGTAACCAAAAAAATTTATATTTTTCAATTATATGTTTCAATAATATTTAACTTTTTAGTTACATGTCTCTCATATGTAATCAAAAAATTTGATATTTTTTCAGTTATGTCACAAAATATTATACATATACATGTAATTGCAACATATAACTAATATTATATAAATACATGTAACTTAAAATATCCAAATATGTGTAAAAAGTAACAATTATGAAATTGTAACTAACATTAGTTACATGTAACAAAATTCACTATAAAAACCGAATGTACTCACTAAAATACTCCTCACAATCTCTATAATATCCCTATAATTCCTGCAATGCGGGATTAAAACATAAATGAAATCTAACTTAAAGGATTAAATCAAAACTTAATAATACAAAATGACTTCTCACCAATTACACTTAAAAAAAAATAGGGCTTTTTACCAATTTTTTCAAAAATATAACCTAGGTGTTAAAAAAAATTGAATCTAATTTAATATTATTTATGTAATTTAATTTTTATAAATAAATATTTAATATTATTAACTTAATTTCTATATAGTATTTTTATAATTTTCGTAAATTTAATATTCATAATTTTCATACATTATATTTTTTTTTATTATTTCTTTAATTTAATTTCTATAAATTAATGTTTTATTATTATTACTAAGTTCAATGCCCATATATTATTTCTATAATTTATAAATTTAATATCTATAATTTTCTTATATTATGTTTTGTCTTTTATATTACTTCTCTAATTTAATTTTCACAAATTTAATATTTCAATATTATTATTAAATTTAATGTTGATATATTATTTCTGTAATTCTTGTAAATTTAATGTCTATAATTTTCATATATTATGTTTCTTCTTTTATATTATTATTTTTATTTAATTCTTAATACTAAATTAGAAAAATGAAGAGAAACTTTAGAGTTTAAAGGTTTAAAGGTTAGTCGAAGCAAAATGGAATACGTGCATTGCCATTTTAGTAATACCCGGAGAGATGTTGATGTGGTCAAAATTGGAGATGAGTAGGTGTCAAAGGTTGATCATTTTAGATATTTAAACTCAATTATTTAGATCAATGGCGAAATCGAGGATGATATTACGCATAGAATCAATGTAGGTTGGTTAAAGTGAAGGAGTGTAGTTGGGCGGATTTATGATCGTAGGATTCCGTTAAAACTTAAAAGAAAATTTTACAAAACTGCTATAAGATTAGAGTTTTTGTATGGTTCAGAATGTTGAGTGGTAAAAACGACACATGTCCCGAAAATTGAGGTGACAAAAATGAGGATGTTACGGTGGATAAATAGGAAGACGAGAATTGATAAAATTAAGAATGAAACTATTAGGGAGAATTTAGGAATAGCACTCATCGAAGAGAAAATTAGATAAAATAGTTTACGATGATTTGGGCATGTGTATAGAAGACTCATTGAAGTAGTAGTAAGAAAATATGATTTAGTTCAAGTGCAGAGAGCTACTAGAGGGAGAGGTAAACCTAAGAAGACGTTGGACGAGACTATTATAATTGATTTAATGACATTAAAACTGAAAGATGGGATGGCCCTTGATCGATCACTATGGCATATATAGATTCATGTACCCGACCCTACATAAGTGGGACAAAGGCTTAGTTGTTGTTATTGTTGTTGTTCTGTAAATTTAATGTTTTGTATTATTATTATTATTCAATTTAATATCCATATATTATTTTTATAATTTTCATAAATTTAATTTCCAAAATTTTTGTAGAACTTTTTATTTTATAGTCTTTATTTAAGAGATGAAGTAGAAAAAAACTCAAACAAAGAGTTATCCTAACTCTTGAACCTCCCCGTACAATTAGTTTAGTTTTTCATCCTTGACAACTAGGAAAGAATCATGGATAGAAAAATATGCCCCTATATATATAATGAACAAAATCCTAATACATCCTCATTTAGCCTCAAATTTCCTTACTCCACAATTGTTCAATCTCTCTCTCTATCCCTCTCTCCTCTTTAACTTCTCTCTAAACCCTAACCTTTTTCTCTGTCTCTAAACCTTAATCTCAAATACGGTGGCTATCCTCGGAATGTTTAGCGGGCTTGCGGCAGCGATTGCAGATAAGGTGGTTAGCTTGCGAACGGCAACGAACAACTGTGCATACAAACAGCGTCGCAGTGGGCTTGCGGTGGTTTTCAGATCTGGCCTAGTAGGCTTGTGGTAGGCTTTGTAGTGGCTGACAATGTCGTAGAAAAAAAAAATGAAAGGAGATCTGGACGCGGTGGGTTTCACATCTAGCCTGGTGGGCTTGCAATGGCTGACGGTGCTACGAGGCAACATCCGGAACTCAGGAAACATCCAATACTAAAAACTTTCCATGCCTCACCATCGTCTAGCAGTTACTATCCATTTCTTTTTAAATGACTCTTCTAACATCAATTTTCTATTGTGGGTGACTCATTAGGTTCATACCAAAGATTGGATGGTAAAAATAACTAATTTATTTATTTATTTATTTATCATTTAATCAATAAAAATTGGAACAAAAATTTAATTTTACCATTCCAAAAGAAAATTATTTTATCCTTAAGGTATTTTCTCTAACTGTGGGTCATGTCTACCCACATATCATAATTATGTTCAGTTAGCAATAATTTAACCAAGAGAACTCCCTCTGATATGATATATGTGTAATCCAAAATCTCTCTATCTATGTACAAAAAAAAACCGACATGATATGATTACACTACTACATTGAACTTAAACCATCTTGCGTATTAAATGAAATTTATCTCAATTTTTGAGTGAATCATAACAATAAAACTATAAGTAAAATATAAACTCGCTTAAAATTTAGGGGCTCTTATCAAGCAATCCCAAAAAAGCAAAACTACAAATTAAACCCGCTACTCTTTTTATGAACCCCATGTTACGGGGGTTGAACAAGGGGTTTTCACCCCTATTATGCGGGGTAAACACCCCCCTGTTACAGGAGGTAGTTTCACCCCTATTATGGGGGGTGAATACCCTCCTGTTACAAGGGGTGTTCACCCCCCATAATAGGAGGAGGTTCCAACCCCGTAATAGGGGGTAAAACACCTTATGTTGCCACCTCCCATAATGGGGGTGGTTCTAGCTGGTGGGGAGAGGGAGGAAGGGAATGAGGGAGAGAGAGAGAAAGAAAAAAAAAAAAGTCAAATAATAAACAAAAAAGAAAATGAAAAATGAAAAGAAAAAGAAAAAATGATTAAAAAATAAAAAATGTAAAATAACAATTTTGCCCTCAAAATTCTATTAGTTTGGTTGGAATTTCTGATGGAAAGACTAAATAAAAACGTATTTTTTATACCTAGAGGATTTAAAATGAGACGCTCAAACAAAGAATGACCATTTAGAAATGTGTCAATAACTAGAGGGTTAAAATGAACTCTTTCCTTTATATATGGGATCTATATGTGCATTTAATTGTCATATCTTGAGGAAATTAACCGTTAGAAGGTCTGTTTCAAATTAGCTTAAATAGACCTGCATTTTTAGAGATCAATACATCACTTCCATCAAGAACTAATTGTTCCTGAGCTTTCTAAGAGTCGTTATTCTGATTTTTTATTGAGAGATCATTGTGAGATCATTTTGTAAGAAAAGTTTTTGAGTTAAAGCGCTAAGTGTTTTGGTGTCACCGATCTAAGTTATCTTGTGATTCATATTCAATCTTTCGGTGTTATACTAGTGAGATGGTTCCAAGCTTTTGTTCTTAATTGTGTTTTTATATTATCATTACTTCCTTGGATATAAAATCTTTGTAAAATCATTTTTGAACTTTAAAGAGCATAAAAATTCTTTTAAAATAATATTTGTGATAATTTGATTACGTGCTTATTTTTTGGCTACCCACATCTATTATAATCAAATTTTGAATTCCTCACATAAAATTCTATCACTAGCAAATTCAGGACATTAATTGATTTTAATTGATTTGAGGTGGTAAAAGCTTCGAGTGAGAAGAAACTTATTGATTTTTGTAATTCATGAGTTTGTGTGGATTATATATTGTTGGGAGTATCTAGTCAGGGGTAGCCTGCATTTCAATCTTTGCTGGGAAAAAAATTGAGATTTGATCTTTACCTAGTGGATAAAAAGGTAAGGTTATTCTTTTTACTTGAAAAGAATTAGGCTTAATTCTTCCTGATTAGAATTAATTTGGTGTAATTTATAGCGGTTTCATCCTTACCGGTGAAAATGATACTTGGAGTGTTTTGGTGAGGTTTGATTCTTAGCTTAAGGTATAAAAGAATTAGGTTTGATCCTTAGCCTATAAAAGGGTTAAGTTAGTCTTGAGCCTGATAAAAGGATAGGGTTATTCTTATGCCTGGGAAAAGGATTAGGTGGTGATTCTCCCTGAATACAATTAGGTTAGTCTTTAACTTGGTAAAAAGATAAGGTTCTTCTTGAGCTTAGGAAAAAAAAAATTATAAAGGTTGATTCTGAGTCTGATAAAAGAATTGGTTTAAGGGTTTGTTTCCTAGATATCCTGGTGTTCTGTATTGATTTACTTTATTTATATTTTATTGTTTAGGTGTGCATCTAAATTTGAACCCTTATCCGCTGAATTATAAAGATGAATAGTTGATTTAGGATTAAATTAATTATTTGATTATTCAAGTGTTGAAAAAGATAAAATTTGTTTAAATTTTTATGACTACCCAATTCAACCCTCTCTTGGGTAGATTACTGGGCCAACAATTGGTATCGGAGTTGATTTTAGCTCGATAGGCTTGACATCCTAGCTATACTGGTCACGTGCACACACCATGGATAATATTTTTTGTGTAACTTCTACTGATGATGAAAGATCCCTATATAATAATATGATGTATGATTCTTGTGGTATTTGTGGTAGTAATGGAAATGATGATATTGAAAATGTTCATATTGTCATCCAAAAAACTATTTTCTATCACACTTTTTTTCCCCAAAGAAAATTTGATTTTAAAAAGAAAAATTGATTCTTTTGAACATAGAGAAAAAAGTGTTCGAAAATCTGAAATGCATTTGGATGATTGTTGTGGTATAAAAGAGTTTTCGAACGTCGCTTTTGAAATCAATAATTTGCTCTCTAAAGTAGATTTTCTTGAAAATAAAAACAGAGTTTTAAAAAATATTTTTGACATGATTTCCAGACAAAGGTCAGATCTTGAATCAAAAATCAATTTACTTAAGAAAAAGTTTGAAAAATCAAAATTCGCCCTCAATTCTGTTTCAAAAGCTTCTGAAAATGTTTCTTCATGTTTTAAAATAATCTATAAAAGTAGATACGCTTCATCGTCTTATCCTTCATTACAAGCCAATGATTGTAATGTTGCTATTATTAGAAATGATTCATGATTTACATATCGTACTTTCTATGACAATCGATTAAAATTGAGATATTATTATTGTAATAAGGTTGGGCATTTTAAAATATCATGTCCATTCAGAAACCCTAAGTTTATGTCTAACAAGAATTGATCAAAAATGAAATGGATATCAAAGAGAGCTATTGAAATATCTTGTGCAGAGTTACATAATGTCAGGAGTAGACCCGAAAGAACAAACAAAGAGATTATATCAAAGCCAATATAGGAAGTCATCAAGGATCCACTACCGACGCGTGCAAAGCGAAAAGATTTATCAAAGCCAAAATGTGAAGTTGCAAAGAAGCCACAAGATACACGTACAAATAGAAAAGATGTACCAAAACTAAGATGGGATATCACCAAGAAGCCACAAGTGATACGTGCAAAGGGAATTATCAATGAATCAAATGGAAATAATCAAAGACAGAGAGAATACGGACAGGCTAAGAAGAATAGTGCATTCAAATCAATCATGAGTACAAATGGGGTAAAAAGGAAAGTCGTCCCGAAAAATAAAAAAGGTACTCCTAACCCTTCGCAGTTTAAATTCATTAAATTTGTTAAAGAGAGAGGTGTCTAACTTGTAAAATAGGTAAGTTCATACTGGTTTCTAAGACTTATACTAAATTATGTGCTTATTATTGTCTTAGAAACACTACGTGGTAATTATGTGAATCACATTTAGTTAAGGTGTATTAACTTATTTTTATGTGCTTATATCAAGTAGTAATCATGTTTTTAATTTTACAACATGTTACGTTACTTAGAAAATGAATTAAGTGTTTGTGATCTCACTAAGTGTTATTAATGACTTGTTGCCTATTAACAATACCATTTGTATAATGTGCTCTTATTCATGAATATATCTTTTATACAAATATGTTGAATTGAGCTGATGTTTTATGAATCTTGAAATGATATCTTTATTCATTATAATGCATAATATTGTGATATATTAAAGTATCTTAATGATTAAATTGATGCATTAAATTGATAAAACTTGTATGGTTAATATTAATATGAAAGCATGATAATTCTTTTTGATATCATACATATGAGTATTTGAATACATGACATTTCAATCTGTTGCATGTGGATATATTTATAGACATACAACTAATATCTCTTGTTTTGTAAATGATTATTATTATAAAAGAGAGTTGAAATTTTATGAGTTAAATATGCACTTATCCATGTTTATGCATCCACTAGAGTTATGTCGATAAATTATCACTGAGATATACTTCCTAACCTAATGCATAAAAGATCACATGGTTCTTGATTCTATCTAAAAGAAAGATATTAATTGGTAACATGAGTAAGGCATGTTAACATAATTGAAATTATATGATAGTATTATATATTGTTGAAATATTTTGATTGTCTCACGTTTATTCTCCTAAGCATGAATTTTCTTGTTTACAATTATATAGGGGGAGAAGTGTTTACAAGTGGGGTAATAATGTGTTATGCTTAGATCGAAAAAGAGGATGTTGAATATTTTGATATTTTCGATTAGCTTGTTGATATATTTATCAAACCTTTAGGGGAAGATTAGTCTATGAAAATTATCCGAGGTTTAGGTATGGCTAAGCACAATGATGTTTGCCTAGAGTGATATTTTTGGTTCCCTATCCCCATTTTTTTAAGATGACAAAGGAGGAGAGTATATGTTGATGTTTATTGAATACTTTATTAAAATAGAATTGATTGATAAAAGGGAAAAATATAAAGGGGAAACCATTTTTGCGCTTAAAATGAGTTAGTTAATATTTAGGATTTGTTCGCCTAAGTATTGCACTAATATAGGGGGAGAATATTGTTGACATAATCATATTATGCTTTATTGAATATTTATAATTATTTTATTGATCATATTTTGTGCTGTATTTATTGAATTATCTTCGTGATTATACTTTAATAAGTTAAAAAAAAAAAAACCATTCTCAGATTTAGGGGGAGCGTGTTTGTATTCTTATTGTGAAGAAAACATCAAAGTTAATTGTCATCAGCAAAAAGGGGGAGATTGTTGATCCCGAGATTTTGATAGACAATTAAGTGTTGATATTTTTTGTGAAACTAATGTGTTTATTGAGTGTTTCAGTTTAAAGAGTTCCATTCAAGATAATATCAATAAGTAATTATGAAATATGTAGAGACGAACATGAAAGAGTATTGAAGATTCTGAAGATATTAGGTGAAAACAACTTAAATCTATTTTACTCTTAATTTATCCCAATTAGGATCACACACGACATAAAAATGATTTATATTTATGTGTGTTTTATTTAACAAAATTAAGGTCCTAATTAGGGCTGGCAAAACAGGTATTTACACGATGACACGACACGAGACCGACACAAAATTAGCAGGTCTAGGTTTTGCTTATCAGGTATCGGGTCGTTATCGTGTCAGACCCGATAACCTGATAAGAAATAGTGCAGGTTATCAGATTGACCTGATAACCCAATAGGTTACACGATAAGACATGATAAGAATTTCGTGTATTCAGGTTACACGATAACCTGTGACCCAATAGGTTACCCGTTAATTTAATAAATTATTTTTACACCCCCCAAATTATCAAATATTACAAATTAGTACTTAATATATATAATAATTTGTTAAGATGGTTTTAAATTAACAGGTTAACAGGTTGTTAACAGGTTAACAGGTCATTAACGTGTAATAGGTTAACGTGTAATGGGTAGATTAATGTATAATAGAAACCTATCAGATCTTATCGTATCGTGTTTACCTGATAGGTTTCGTGTCATCGTGTGACACAAAAAATTATCGTGTCGTGTCGTGTCGACACAATAATTTTCGTGTCGTATTCGTATTTGGGTAGTCTGACACGATAAGCTTATCGTGTCGTGTTCGTGTTTGAGTCTTATCGTGTTTCGTGTTATCGTGTAATGACCTGTTACACGACCTGTTACCTGTTTTGCCAACCCTAGTCCTAATAGTTCAATTATTTGCTCCAATGTGAAATTGAAAAAGGAAAATTGACCTAAGCAAGATTAGTATTTAAAAATGAATATTAGTGTCAATTAAATTAACCGAGAAAAGAAATTGGTTAAAGGGTTTAAAAAGTTGAAGTTTGGAGTTAAAATAAATTGAGTGGTGTGTGTTCCAGTAGTAATCGGTTAACCGACTATGAGAGATCAGTTAACCGATGGCTGAAATAAAAACTCTTTGTATCGATCGGTCGACCGACCATCGATGATCGGTCAACTGACCAGGGTCGAAAATAGGCCTGAGGAAGCATTCTGTGTCAATCGGTCAACCGACCCATAGGGGATTGGTCAACCGACCAGCATGTGAAAAATGGCTTGGATACATCCTGTATCCATCAGTCAACTGACTATGTTGTTATATTTTTTTGGATTTCAAGGAACTGTTCAAAAACTAGTCGTTAACTAGCCGTTTTTGAGATATCTGAGCGAGATATTGTGGTGATTTGGATATATTAATGATATGATACACTTATTTTACAATCCCTATAGATATGGTACACGTATTTGAAGTGTTTCCCAATTTGGTACATTTAATACTTTCTATCTTTATGATTTAAGATAGAGAAATAATTTAGAGACTAAATTGAATATTTTAAAATCTATATTTAAATGAATTAGACCAAGATTAAATGGAATTGATTTATGGGATCTATATGTGCATTCAATTGTCATATCTTAAGGAAACTAGCCATTAGAGGGCTTATTTCAAATTAGATTAAATAGACTTGCATTTTTCGAGATCAATACATCATTTCCATTAAGAACTAATTGTTCATGAGCTTTCTAATAGTTGTTATTCTAATATATTATTGAGAGATCATTGTGATATCATTTTGTTAGAAAATTTCTTGAGTTAAAGCGCTAAGTGTTTTGACGTCAGCGATCTAAGTTGTCTTGTTATTCATATTCAATCTTTCGGTGTTATCCTGGTAAGATTGTTCCAAACTTTTGTTCTTAATTGTGTTTTTATATTATCATTGCTTGTTTGGATATAAGATCTTTGTGAAATCGTTTTTGAACTTTAAATAGCATAAAAATTCTTTTAAAATGATTTTTGTGATAATCTGATTACGTGTTTATTTTTGTGCTACCCATATCTATTATAATCAGATTTTGAGTTCTTCACATAAAATTCTATCACTATTAAATTCAGGACATTAATTAAGTTTAATTGATTTGAGATGGTAGAAGCTTCGAATGTGAAGAAACTTATCAATTTTTTTAATTGGTGAGTTTGAACGGATTAGATACTGTTGGGAGTATCTAGTCAGGGGTAGCCTGGGTTTCAATCTTTTCCAAAAAAACAAAGATTGAGATTTGATCTTTACCTAGTAGATAAAAATGATAGGTTATTCTTTTCCCTTGAAAAAATTAGGCTTGATTCTTCCTGATTAGAATTAATTTGGTGTGATTTGTAACAGCTCGATGAAAAGGATACTTGGAGTATTTTAGTGAGATTTGATTCTTAGCCTAAAATATAAAAGAATTAGGTTTGATCATTAACCTGTGAAATGATAAGGTTAATCTTGAGTCTGGTAAAAAAATAGGGTTATTCATGCGCCTGGGAAAAGGATTAGGTAGTGATTCCTCCTCAATAGAATTAAGTTTGTCTTTAGCCTGATAAAAAGATAAGGTTCTTCCTGAACTTGGGAAAAAAAAATTTGTAAAGGTTGATTCTGAACTTCGTAAACAAATCGATGTAAGGATTTAGTTCCTACCTGGTAAAGGAATCTTGAGTCTAGTGGGTGTGAATCCCCGTGGGGCTTGGAGGACTACATTAGCCAAGAGTAGCTTGGTGAATCAGGATATATCCTTGTGTTCTACATTGATTTACTTTATTTATATTTTGTTGTTTGGGTGTGCACCTAGATTTGAACACTTATCCGTTGCGTTATAAATATAAATAATTGATTTAGGATTAAATTAATTATTTGATTATTTAAGTGTTAGAAAAGATAAAATTTGTTTAAATTTTTATAACTACCCAATTCACCTCCTCTCTTGGGTAGATTATTGGGCCAACATACCATATTGAATGTAACATGAATGTGAAAACTGAAACTTATGAAAAACAAATAGTGAATTCGATATCGTTTTGAAGATCTTATTTAGGCGAATCTGAATATATAATTAGATTGTGAAAAAAAAAATATGTACAATAATTGTTATTTTGGTTTCAATAAAATAATTTTGTTGAATATGAAAACTCCTAGTCCCTATTATCTTGTAAGGAAATCAAATTAAATGATTTTATTGAACATAGAAACTCTCAATCCCCGTAGATCTAGTGAGGGAATATTTGTCAATGAAAAATATGCAGATTTGAATTTGGAGACTGTACTGTGCATGTAAAATATGTTGTAGGAGTTATAGGCATGAACATTGGTTTCATAGTTGTTAAGTTAAAGAAAGACATCGAGGAAGTGTTTGACAATGATATATATGAGACAATCAAATCACTGAGATGAGTGGTAGTGATCTCTAACACTGACGCTTGATCTCTGTTGAGGTAAGCCAGTTTCGACGATGAGGTATCCAAATTACAAAGGAGTGTCGGTGTTCTGTTTTGAAGTCTCGGAACTAATTTAGTTCAATGGAGCTGAGAAGTACTACAGTAGGTGCTCAGATCTGGTGATTTTGGAGGGATTACCTTGATTGTGAAGCCTAGATCATGGAGTGTTGTCGGAAACCGATTTGAGGGAGAAGTTGGACCCGTCGGTGGTGGATTGCAAAGCCTTGGTTTTGTTCTTGTGTTACCCTGGTTGTGTTCTTATGTTGCTTTAGTTGTGTTTTTGTCTTGTGAATCTTTGGAGTGGTTGCTGGTTTGGGCAATAAAGTCAATTTGGTGCAACAATAGAAGACAGTAACATTTTGAGATGGCGCAAGGTGGGCAGATTCCCTAGTGGCGTAGGTACTCTTGCTCTATTAATCAAGGTATAGTGTATACCCTATTGTCGATCATCTACTATTTTCTATTAATAATATCGGACTTGGTTCAATTTTAGAGATTTTGGAGAAACTTTGGATGTTCGTCCCTAAAAAATAGAGGGTTGGTGTAAATTTTGTGTTTGGATTTCTTATATTCAATTTAATCAGTCAAGCTAGGCTTGCAATTAACTGTTTAAATGGGGCAGAAATATGAGAAGTAAAACTAGAGTAAAATTTGCAAAATTTGGATTGAAGAATAGAAATTGAGAACCCATAAATAATATTTGAGCCCATCTCGTATCAATGCCCTTGATAAGTGTTTCAACCATTGTAGGAAGCCTTTTGCTACAAAAGCCAAAGTTAATCTTATTTAGAGAATTAAAGAAAAAAGGAGCTTCATTTTATCTGGTGAGAAGTGTAAAGGTAATGTTCTAGAAAGGTTTATTGAAAAGGATCTTGGATGCTTAGTACGCGACCTTCCACAGGTTGAGTACAATATTAATGGTGAGTTAAGCCTTCCAAAGTTGGAAAGATATAAGGGGATTGATCACTCATATTTAGTAAATCAAAGAAAGAATTATTTGTTTACAATATTTAAACTAAAGAAGATCTCCCGTGGGTATCTTAAGATAAAATTAAAGAGGATTGGAGAGAGGAATTCAGGTGATATTGTGAACTACAGTAATCTCATTCAGAAAATTTCCTATTCTAATGAGAAGATAAGTATCTGTTCTAGGATTGTTTTTCAGAGAATAATTAAAATATTAGAGATAGGGAGAAGTATTGGCCTTCCGGTAACGCTCAAAGAATCGAATTTCAAAGAGAAAATTTATGAATTAATCTATAGGGACTGGAAATCCATGAAGTAAGTGTGTTGTTATTGGTTGCTATTGTATTGAATTGGCGTCTCAATTATTTTGATTGATGGTTGATGGGTGTTTTGTTACAAGTTGGGTCTAATGTTGCTGTTAATTTTTGGCGTATGTGGCGTGTGGTTCTTTTCATACGGTATTTTGTTTGATTTGGATATTGTTTAGGAGAATATTCAATCCAAATGATTTTGGGGGAATGAGATGCATATATTTCTCAGTTGTTCAAGAAGGGTGCGAAGTTGGGATTTTCCTCGATAGATTCATAAGAGGTTGGGTGTTCTTGGTATTATAGTGAGGGAAGAGACAAGAGTATTGTCCTCTAAGCTATCGTATATGGAGTATTTGTTGTTGCCAATGAGCATTTCTGGCTACAACATTCTTGGGCTCTCAAAGCCAAAACGTTACATCTGGACATTCTTAGATGTTCTTCTCCAAAACAGGGCATTAGAAACATTATTATTGCTTGTGTGTGCTTGTGATAGGATATCGTTTTGTTTGTTTATAGATTTTTGTGTTCATGGCTTATTGTGCCAATACCACAATGATGATAATGTGTACAAATGTGGTGTATGTTGTTGGGTAGGTGTAGAGATTCGACCCTAGGAGATGGCTTAGTGTCAGCTTGTTGGCACTTGGGAAGCCCTTCTACAGTGTATTATGGGTGTCTAGTTTCTTGTATTGGGTGTTCATGGAGGGTCTCACGATCTACTTGGTAATTTTTTACCTTGTGGTGAGGGAGACTTGACCCTTATATTTCCAATATAATCGTTTGCCTATCAAAAAAAAAAAAAATTAGTTAGACCATTGTGAAACACCTAAATGTTACAAAATATAGGGCAACAGAGTATCAGATAATTGTGAAATGAGTAGTAGTTAATTGATAATCTTGAGATTGGATAAACACATTGATGAATAACTTGTTGTGTCTTGTCATTCTTCGAAGGCAATGAATTTTTAAAAAAAATCACTAGCTTTTGGTTTAAGTTTTGGACAATCTTTTCTCCTTAAATTGGAGATTTGAAATTTTATTTACCACTCACAGTTTAAGTCTTTATTTAATGTGTGTATCAAGCTCATCCAGTACTTACACCAAGACATTTGTTGGGATCGATAGAGCTGGGAAATGATTAGCAGATGAACTGAGTCTACTTGATAGACATTTATACTAGACAGAAATTCAAGTTGACAACTCATGTATTGAAAAAATAATTTTGTTACTAATTTTTTGATGGTGATGTAAAATTCTTATGTCATTAATAGTTTAGTTGGTTTATAAACATTAAATTTATTTTGACGGTATTTTTATACAGTGATGGAGTAGTATTATTTTTTAAATAAAGATAAGAGAAACAATTTTAGTTTTTAAATATGATTTCTTATTAATCTTAAATGTGATAGAAAATAGAATAAATATCTCAGTTTGATTCAAAACTGAGAGAGATATTTTCTAAATGATCCAAAAAACTTTACTTTGATCACACATATAACTTTCTTTAATTACATGAAAAAACTTAAATTTTAAGTAAACTAACCATCTCGTTTTTTGACGCACAAGTGAAATTATAAGTAAGTAAACGATCTGGGATTTTAGTTACCATCATAGTTTAAACCTAATTTAGTTTTTTCTCTCCTCAATTGACCTTTTAAACAAAAAGGTTATTATTTAAATATTTTTAAAAACATTCTTATAGTTAAGTCCCCGATAGTAGAAAAGTAAATATGAATGGAAATTTGTACCCCTCTGATGGAGGTATATTTGGTTGGTGAAGCCAACATGTGCATAAAGGTTCCTCCAAACTCCAAATGTGAAAAATCGG
Organism: Eucommia ulmoides; assembly: GCA_016647705.1. NCBI lineage: Eukaryota > Viridiplantae > Streptophyta > Magnoliopsida > Garryales > Eucommiaceae > Eucommia > Eucommia ulmoides. Next base: position 20,509,988 of record CM028337.1, read on the forward strand.
CGGTACTAAGGGCTTCGAGCACCCTCAACTCAGCTAATCATCCAATAGGAGGTCCAAAACCATCTTGAAGATCAAGGTTCCCCCAAAATCTCCAGTGTGGAAAATGGGCCGGGCTGAGGGTTCCGATCACCCTCAGCTCAGCAATTCATCAAATGGGAGGCCTAAAACAGCCTTGAAGATCAAGGCACCATTCAGGGTTTCAAGTGTTGGAAATGGGTCGAGCTGAGGACTCCGAGCACCCTCAGCTCAATAGATTATCAATTGGAAGCCCCCAACCGACATGAAGACCAAATGGTTGGGCTGAGGGCTCCGAGCACCATCAGCTCAGATTACCCTGCAAATGGAGGACCAAGACCGCCAAGGAAGACAGGGTGTCGAGATGAGAGATCCGATCACCCTCATCTTAGATCACCCTCCAAGTGGACCCCTAAATCCGCCATGAAGATCAAACAGGCCAAGATGAGGGATCCGAGCACCCTCAGCTCAGATTACCCTCTAGTTGGCCCCCTAAATCTTCCATGAAGACTAAAGATCCAAGATGAGGGATCTGAGCACCCTCATCTCGGATTAACCTCCATAAGGACCCCCCAAATCTTCCATGAAGACGTCTGTCTGATAAGAGGGATCCGAGCACCCTCAGCCCGAATTACCCTCCGATTGAATCCTCTAAATCCTCCCTAAAGATCAGCAAGTCAGCTGAGGGATCCAAGAACCCTCAGCTCATATTACTCTCCAAATGAAGTCCGAATGCCTTCTTGATGTTCTATCCACCTTCTGTTCAGCTAAAAGGGGTAAAACTAGCCTTTTTGTCTCCATTTCAAGTGGCTCAACCCATGGACTTCTATTGGTGGGCCCAAAAGCACATTCCAGGTGCTTAGAACCCTAATCTAAGAGCTCATTAATTGCCTGCTGAATTAGGCTAGTTAACCGGGTTGAGGTACTCCTTTGTGCAAATGCTTAGAGTACGGATTGGGAGTTCATGTAATACCCCAGAAATTTATATTTTTAAAATATTATTTTATTATTTTTGGGTTTTTTTGTATATTATATAAATTTATGATATAAATAATATTTGATAATTTTCAGAGGTTAAAGGTTAATTTTAAATTGATTATAGAAATTTTGGGATTTTTGTGTTGTTTAAAATAATAATAATAATAATAATAATAATTCTATATACATAAATGCTCATACTCATTGCCGAAATGGGGAGGGGAATGGAGAATTATATATAAACAGTGAATGGAATGGAATGGTGGGAATTGATAATTAGATAGAATCATATATATATATATATATATATATATATATGTGGATTTTGGTTCGAAATTTTGGCTTTGGATTTCAGGTAGAATTTCTAACCCTTCTAATATATGTATTTAATTTCTCTATTGTGAGATTTATGTTATTATTGTTATTGAATTTTAACTGTTAATTTTCACGAAATAATTATCAGTATGTGGAAATCATACTTATGTGTTTTATTTTCTTTATTGATTAAATGTACGTATTAGAGAGGTTGGAATTCTACTGAGCATTGGCTCACAACCCCACAGTTCTGATTGCATGACCAGTGAGAGCAAAACGGGGACGAAAATTTTATTTGAATTTCTACTTGTAATATTATGAACAATCAATAGCCTAAATCACAATTACAGGGCGAGTAACAATATTCGTAAATTTGATGATACTATGATAAAATAATATCTATTATGATAATATATTATTTATGAATATCAAATAGTAAAATTTGATATATCAATATTAATTAACAAATTAGTAACAATAGATATAACTATAATGTTGATTGATAACGAGTAAAATTTATCATATGAATTATTTCATTATATAGATAAAACTTCATTTAAGGTGACTATAGGTACCTCATTTAAGGTGCCTATAATTTATAGAATTATGTTGATTGTGATAATTAACGTTTTGTTGCATAATATAATTTCTCATTGACTGTAATTATATTGATTATGATAATTTATCAATTATGGACTATTTATTACAATAGTCTTGTAACAATATACAATTGACTTATTTTCGGTCGTAAAAATTAAGTCAATAAATTGAGTATAGTTATCGGTATTGTGTTGTAAAATTATTAAATATTATATATAATTGATTCTCAATTGTATATTGTACTGATTATTTACCGTTGTAAAAATCGACTCAATAAATTGATAATTAAAATGATCGTCATTATTGTAATATTTATCTGATTTCATAAAATAAAATATTGACTGTTCGGTTTTAATATGAATTCTCCGAATGGAAAAACCGAGTAATGGCCCTTGGAAATCAGGTCGTTACAGTTCAGCTCGGAGTCCAAAGAGAAGCTTAGCTCAGAGTACAAAGTGGAGCTCAGATCGAAGTCCAAATTGTAATTCATTTTGGATTACAAGGATTTCCTAATGCGTCATAGGTTTGCTGAGCTTTCAGCTCAGATTTCCCCGTGTGTCACATCTACGTCAGTAAGAAATTCGTACGTGCCTTTTGCCCAAACCATACCGGGGGTGATCACCAAATTTTGACACCAACAGTTTGGCGCCATTTGTGAGAACGCACAAGAAGCCTTCCCTGATCATCAGCTTCCCGCACAGCTAAGACATGATAATCACAAGGTCTGGTTATATCATCAAAAGAACAGGTCAAACGCTCGCTATGGACAACAATCCTTCTCTCCAACCCACCAGAACCATATCAAAGGCACCCAGTCCAGACACCCGAGTCCCAGTCACGGAGAACCAACCGCTGCCCACCGACCAGACGGGTTCGTCCACCTTACCCTTTGGTTTATTTGTGGGGTAGACTTCTGGAGCTGCCAAGGCTTCCTGGATTGATAATTTGGAACACCGACCAGACTTCTCGTGGTCGTAATCGTATAAACATATAAATCATGCTAAACAGGCTCACATGAACCTAAGATAAAGAAATAAGGAAAAACAATCGAAGAACTTAGCCTCGTTCGAAGATAAACCGCTAAGAATGCTCAATGATCGATTCGCCATCTTCTCCACTTTGGGATGTGAGCTCTACCTCTAAAACTCCTAAACCATAGCCTAAATATGGCCTAAGGTGCCCAAATGGCCAGGGGGTTCACGAGGAGGGGAGAGGGAATGGTATTTATAGCCAAAATATCTCAAAATATCTAATAAATATCAAGGTTGTGTTAGGGGTTTTTTCCTAGGCGAAGGAATTTTCGCCTAGGCGCAGGTAGGTCGGTTAACTTTCTGCCGCATTTCCGCCTAGGCGAAGGAACTGCAGGTTTGCATTTTGTTTTGACTATAACGTCTTCATCCGAACTTCGATTGAGGTGATTCAAAAACTTATGGAAAGTTAAGAAAAATATCTACAACTTCCATGTTTTGAGTGTTTCCAAAATAGGATTGCATAGTAGTCCAAAATAGCCTTGAAGTTACAGCACCTGTACCGGCTTTGCAGGTTTGGTGACCGCCTAGGCGAAGAATAGGCAGTGGACTTGGAAATGTTTCTACTGGGGTTTCTGCCTAGGCGGAGGAATTTCCCGCCTAGGCGGTGGGCTGTCAGTAGCCTTTTGTCATTCTCAGCATCTTCACTGCCTAGGCGCGGTGGGCTTCCTTCATATTTTTACCTTCTTACTTGTTTATCCACTGTAACTTCAACTCACCTTCAGTTCAATCTCATTGTTTTAGCTTCAGTTTCCTATCTTTTTGCCCCACATACCTGATTTAATACAAAAAGATAAAAACTAATTAAAACATTATAAAATACTATACAAACGCTCGAAAACCAACTTAATTCGGTTTGGAAATACGTAGGTAGATCACACCTATCACTAAGCGATTTACCCACCCCTAGATGATCCTATACAGCAGGACTTTGGACCCTATGGACCACCTATCCATCTTCAAATCTTACATGGATATGCATACGGCCTCTATTGCTGTGAAGTGTAAGGCCTTCCCCTTGCACTCACTGAAGTTGGGATAGCATGGTTCCAGAATTTAGCCCCCGCATTCATCTGCACCTTCTGTAAGCTCGAGTAGCTCTTTCTCTCACAGTTCGAGCGCCCACGATGCAAGCTGAAAACGATGGCACATATCCTCACCCTACAGTAGCAACCTAGCGAGTCCTTGGGCAACTATATTTAGCGATTCAACCGAGAGGTCATCGACTGTAACAAGTTATCTGACGTCATTCCGATGAAGGCTTTCATTGATGGCATCATGCACTGAAGATTGTCTTACGACCTCTACTCTATCCTTACACCAAATCTTGATGTTGCACTAGAGACGGGCACTCGGTTCCACAATGCCGACCTTAGGAAGACCGCTAGGAAAGACCGGGAAGGGACCCAAAAGAAGAAATAGAAGTTAGAGAAATCTTCAAGCAGAACGCAAGGGGCTAAGCAGTTGTAGGAAGAATGGAGGTTGGGCCCGCTGCCCGAAGATAGAAGGCCATTTCCGCACCCAAGGCAACATCATCAGGGCTTCACGCCACTAACAATCTCGGTCGCAAGATCAATGTCATCTACGACAGACTTAGTCTGGGAGAGAGATGACCTCTTCTAGAAAGATATATGAACTCAAAGCCAAGAGGAAGACCGACGAGGATATATTTGAGGTGAGCACAATTGATGGTACCTTGCACAATATCATTTTCTTCAGTAAAGCTGATCTCCGGAGGGTACACGTCCCCCACAACGATGCCCTCGTCATCGTCGCCCTCATTAACTATGACAAGATCATAGGAGTCTTGGTCGATTGAGAAAGCTCTGTTGACAACATCTTCCAGGGGGTATTTAAAAAGATACATGTAGACCCCAGTACCGTGCATCCCTCTAAGGCCCCCCTGGTTCGTCCCTTGGTTGGTTTTTGGGGGGATGTGATTAACCTCTCTCTGCCCGTCATTGTGGGAACCCACCCCAGAACTTCAACAGTGTAGATAAAGTTCCTGATCGTGGATAGACCGTCCCCAGACAATGCAATCATGGGCCGACCAATAGTGGCAGCCCTCAAGGCGGTGTGCTCTCCTTACTACCAGTCGATGAAGTTCCCCACTAAGAAAGATATAGGAAAAGTGAGAGGAGACCAAGAGTCCTCTAGGGCCAATGCCCGAAGGGCACTGGAGAAGAAAAATTAGTAATTAATGATAAAGCCAAAGCTCAAGGCTCATGGCTCTAAACGGGGGACCCGAGCGGGTACCCATCGATATCTCCGAGAAGAGGAAGCCTATCCCCGACCATACAAAAAGCTGGTGGAGGTTCCTATTCACCCCACTATGAAGGAGAGGATAGTGAGAATAGGGGCAAAACTCAATCTGAAGCAGTGAGCCAAGCTCACTGACCTCCTCCATAAACATTATGATGTCTTCGCATGGTCACACGATAAGCTACTAAGAATTGACCCAAGTATGGAGATGCACCACTTGCACGCTGACCCACACCACCCACTCGTGAGGCAGAAGTGATGGAAATTCCACCCTGAACGGCAAAAGATCATTGAGGAAGATATGGACAAGTTGATAAAATCGAATGTGGTGGAGGAAGTCTAGTTCTCGAACTGGCTCTCCAACATTGTCCTTGCTTTAAAGGCCAGCAACAAATGGCGTTTGTGTGTGGACTTCAAGGATCTTAACAAAGCATGCCCGGAGGAATTTTTTCCCCTCCCGAGGATCGACATAGTTATGACGCCACAGTCGAGTATGAGCTCCTGAACTTCCTGGACACCTACGCCAGATATAACCAGATACCCATGTTCTTTCCCAACAAGAGCAAAACATCTTTCATCATGGACAATGGAACATACTGCTACAAGGCCATACCGTTCGACTTGCGCAACGTTGGGGCTACCTACCAACGCCTAGTTAACAAAATGTTTAAAGAAGAGATTGGGTAGACGATGGAAGTTTACATTGAAGACATGTTGGTTAAGAGCTCAACGTCTCCTGACCAAATCAAGCACCTCCAAACTACTTCGATAAACTCAGGGCTCACCGCTTGAAACTCAACCCCAACAAGTGCATCTTTAGAGTTTCTACAGAAAAGTTTCTCGGATACATGGTCTCCTAGTGTGGGATCGATGCAAACTCAGACCAGATAAACGTCATGCTGGAGATGGCCTCTCCTCGGAACAAAAATGAGGTCCAGATGCTCATCGAAAGACTCGTGGCTCTAAATCGATTCATCTCACATGCCTCAGAGAAGTGTCTCCCTTTTTTCAAAGTATTAAGGGAAAACAACAACTTTGAGTGGACAAAGAAGTGTGAGGCGGCCTTTCAGGAGCTCAAGCGATACCTCTCTTCGGCTCTATTGCACAGCACTCTGAAAGAAGGTGAGCAGTTGTACTTATATATCTCCGCTTCATCAATGGCCATTAGCGCGGCACTTGTGAGAGAGGATTCCAGCGCCCAACACCCTATGTACTACTCTAACCGGGTCCTCACGGATGCCGAGACAAGGTACACCAAATTTGAGAAACTCGCTTACGCTTTGTTTGTTGCCTCAAGAAAACTGAAGCAGTATTTCAAAGCAAGGACTTTATCGCGTAACGAGAATCGCAAGGCTAGGCACATACGAGCTCGAGACCGAGGAAAGGGTTCTACTATGATACCCTTAGACTGTTGACCATCTCGAGAGATATTTCTATAGGGAAGAGGTCATTTTGTAAACGTTCTGGTTTTTCTACTAAGTGTAACGAATTTTCAGTTACAATGATCTCATGACCTACACATGCATCTTCCAAAACGGCACTCTGACGCTGGCAGTCGAGGGTGATAACCAAACCCCTACATAGGTTGATAGTCTGTCCCCAGGGATAGACCAACGTCATCCACCAAGGGCAAGGCATTTATCGGGTCTGAGGGCCTACAGTTGAGTATTACTCCCTCGCAGCCAACCATAGGTCTGACAATTTAAAGGAGGAGATGCTCCCGTATAAACTGAACCAGGATAACCTGAAAGGGCTCAAGGATGAGTCTAAATACGAACAACCAGTTGATGACCAGCCACAGGCCCCAATGCCTGTATAGCGTCTTGTGGACCTTAAGGACCAAGGACTATTTGAAAACCGCCACCTTTAAGCTAACATCACAAGCAAGAATCCTATTCATACTCCAAGCTGGGGGCAGGATGGTTACGGCTCTGGAAAACAAAAATACTTAGTTTGGAAAAAATGCCTAGCTCCGCTTTCCGAGCACCCTCAGCTCATAGAATTCAAATTTAGGAGTTCCAAAACTTAGCTGAATCCAATCTAAGGGGTAGAACAGACATAGTATTGGCACCCTCAACAAATAGTTCCCTAAAATTTCTGAAGTTTGGGGAATTGTTTGAGCTCGTCACTCCGACCACCCTCGGCTCAGATTGTTCTATTTTGGAGGTCTCAAAATCGAACGGAGCCTCCAGGTGGAAAAATCCACCAAATATTGAAGATGGGTTGGGAACAGCTCTCTAAGCACCCTCAGCTCGGAAGGTTTAGTATGGGAGGTTGTTGAATCGAACTAGGTTTCACATATTCAACGAAAAGGTTAGATTTGACCGAGCTCCGAGATCCGAGCACCCTCAACTCGGCAAATTCCTAGAGGAAACTCAAGACCATGATAGAGAAAAAGGAAAAAGTTCAACAGTTCAACACGAATTCACTAAAAAATCGATTTGTGTTCTATTATATTCAAAACGATGTTTACTGCAGTGGGGTTATACCCAATTACATAAATCACCAGATTATAGCAAACTAAAAAGAAATTATCAAAAAATATCAAGTCCGGGAATTAGGCCGGGCTGAGGATCAGGTCACCGTGCCCATAGCCGCCCTGGCGGAATGATAAGGCCAAGTCCTCAGAGACATGATCGACGTCTACAACGCCGGTGTGTGTCTCCTCATCATCACCTTCACCAGCACCATCATCTTTGTCTTCTCTGCCTTCCTGGACAGATTCTGGTGTCACCTCTTCAGCTGTTGTGCCCTCACCTGTTGTCTTCCCCTCCTCAGGGAATTCCATCTGGATCTGTTTGTAACTGACTTTGGGAAACAGGCGGCGAAGTAAGGATATCCCGACCTCGAATCCCTCCTCCATGTAGTCACCAACAATGTCAAGTTTCAAGTTCTTGAAATTTTCACTGGCCTTGAATTTCTCAATGGCCTTCTCCTCAGCTCGGTAGACCAACTTCTCCCTCCAAAGTTTCACTTTCTGTAGTCTTCTCCTTAAGTCTTCCACCTCGGAGACTTTATCCTTGATTTGAGAGGAGATGTTATCTCTATCTCTCTAACCAGATCATCCATTCAGTGGTGACTACTTGGAGCTTGTCCTGGAAGGAGGACTGAGTAAGAGCAGTGGACTAGAGACTATTATTCATCTGATCCACCTTTTGAAGGGTTGCATCCCTCTCAGCCCAGATAGACGTATCCCTCATAATGCTCTCAAAAAGCCCGTCATGAAGGATGGACAAGAGAACTATGCTCTGCCCGGGAATGACCAAATAAATATACTTGGGAGAGAAAATATACAATGGAATGGAAAAAAATTGATTTAAGTATTGGATCCTTACCAAGACGTGGTCACTAATGAGAAGGCGCATGAGATTCTCTGTGTCATAGTCGGCCAGGAACTTTCTATCAACGAGAGGGGTGATGTGATGAAGGTAATTAGTCATCACCTCAAGAGACTTTAGGAGAGGGCGACCAATCGGGAGCCCTGTGTTCGGTATATCGAAATACGTCATGTCAACTGGCAGCTCGGGCAGATCCCCACTTGCCAACCTCTCCTTTTTCGAGGACTTGTGGTGTTTCTTGTGTTTTCCATCATGCACTTTCTTCTTTCCCTTGCCAGATGAATCTAACAGGGAGGCGGCACCGCTCACAGCCGGCGTCGAATTATGGGAAAAAGAACGGGAGCATGAGCACTCTCTGATCGTGACCCTTTGTAGGGCTGGTGGCCTGATCTGAGCAAACATCAAAGGACGTTGATGCTACTATTGTCTCAATAGGAGAGATGGTAGAATGGTGGCATCAGCCTGGGAGTCTGCGGCCTGAGCTGCTCAATGACCTCTTTGGCCTTGCATTCCCTCAGCCTCTGAATAGCCATCTCTTTGTCCATAACTGTAACATTTAACAAAGTGTTAAGGAAATGGCTTGACCAGGCCGGCAGCATTCGTCTCTACATAAGATAGCCAAGTCACGGTGGAGCTGTGTTTGCTTGTTTAGTGAGCTAAGAACGAGAAATTCACCGGGCAAAAGTAACTTACTATTTTTGGAATAGAATGGAACGTTGTGAATAGGGAACAGAGAAGGAGATCAGTACCAGAAAATGTCAAAAAGATGGGAGTCAATCAACGTCTTCACCTTCTTGTATATCGTCTTCAGAACCTTATCTCTCTAGTCGATAATATTCTTGCTTAGAGAGCCCTTCTGCTTCCTTGATTTCTCTTTCCCTACGAAAAAAAAAAGGCAAATTAAAACCAAGTGTTGAAAAAACCCCGAAAACCTAACATCCCATCCTGGGGGCTATGTCCTTACCAACGTTTCCCCATTCCATCTGAATGGGGTATTTCTCCTCGTCGTCCAGGCCGAACTGCCAACTACTCCCCCCAAGATATAAAAATTGGGGCTTCCAATTTTGAATGGTCGAGTCCAGGTCAGTCAACAAGGTTGACTGGGAGGCGATTGATGAGTGATTTATTTACCAACAAATCAAGTACTTTTAGATTCAAATATTTATGTGTTTTCAATCATTTTTGTTAGTTTAATGTGTTTTTGTGTTGTTTTATAGGAATACAAATAAATGGGAGAAAATGTGCAAAATGAGGGTAGATATTTCACTTCAAGACCAATTTTTACCACAATGCAATCTGATTTTGGAAAATCTCAAAACATGGAAGTTGTATATCTCCGTCTTAGTTTTCCATAGCTTTATGAATCACTTAAACCATATTTCATACAAGGAAGTTACGGCCAAACTACGAAATAGAGGTTGATGTTGCCCAACGAGCACTGCAGTGAGAAAACGCGTACTGCAGCGCACTCCCGTTAGAAAGTTTGGGTTGTATTCTACCCATAACACGCTGCAACATGCTCCTATAGGACCTGTAACCCGAAAACCCTATTTTGAGCCCTAATAATACCCCATTAAGCCTCCATACCCAAGAGAGGCGATTTTTAGAGAGAGAAAACACAAGTGTGGGATTTTTGGGCTAGATTTAGGAGGAAAACACCCCATGGTATGGCCATTTCAGGCGAAATTAGAGAGAAAAACACAATTGGAGGCACAAATCCGTGCTTGGAGTTGAAGATTTGAAGCTCAAACCCACTATAAGATTTTATCTTTCTTTTTCTTCCCCCTAATCTTGATTTGATTTCGTATTTGTAATATTGTGTTGAACATGTTTACATTTATGAATTTATTGAAAATATTAGTTTTGGATTATTCTATGTTGTGTTTGTAATCTAGATCTAGGGCTTCATGCAATCTCGTTTGAATCGTGTTAGATTATTTTGTTAATGGTTAGATTTAATTCAATTTTATGCAACTCTTAGGCCTAATGTATTTGATTCATGTGGACAATGAGTTAGACGATGTTAGGTTACAAATTTTATACTTAAGAGAGGTTGAATTCGTAGCCAGAATTAGGAGTACATAACTTACGTTATTGTGAGTCCGGGAGGAAATCAACACCTAAGTAATCTAGTTAGGAATTTCGGATTTTGTGAAATCGGGAGGTGTTGAAGTTCTAGATTTACCAACTAGATTTTCAATTCAATTGTGTTTGCCTCTTTAATGCTTCCAAAATATGCTCCCATATGATATTTTAGTTGAATTGAGAACTTGGGATTTGACACTCGGGAGAGGTAATCTCGGGTTCAGACTTAGGTTAAATATAATGTAAGCTTTAATAGATTGGGAGATATTTAGAGCTTGTGTAATCTATAAGGTCGGGTATAACGAATGTTTTCACCTAAATACGAGATAGGGATATCGGTATTGAAGTGATTACATATTCTCTCACTTGACGCTTGGGAGAGGTAGTAAGAGAGCAATAGCACGGGGACCTTGATTATTGAATAAACGGAATTAACTAATAATTACTTAATAGGATAACATGGGAATAACGAGATAAAATCAAGCCCCTAGAACATTTGTGCATAGATAATCCATATTTTATTTTATTTTTGTATTTATATTTATATTTATTTTAGTTGGAAGCAGCTTAGCGAGGAAGAAAGCCCTGAAGAGCTCTATGCTCGGCTCAATCCCCTCGGCCTGAAAGATTATGTAAGTCGCCACTACCGCCCTCATGTCGTTCAAAGCAAATTGTGAAGGACACAATCCATATTCCACACATATGAAGTGGATCTACCAGTGGATAGGAAACCGCAGACCTACCTCCAGCTAATGTTTAAAGAAGGTCAGGTAATCCAGCGGAGGCATACATGCCCGATCATCAGGCCCGAGAACGATCATCATTACCAAGTCCGGGAAGGAGTATCTACTTTGATACTCGAGGATGTCATCATCGTCCATGGTAGACTCGATGGTCCAAATCGGGCTCATGATTAGGACTTTGACATGAAGTTTCTTCAGCCCAGTATTGGTTACTTCCTTATCTCGCAGGACCTGGGATAGATGAAGGGCCTAGAGAAATTCAGTCACCATGACGGCACCAGGCGGGACTATGGCGTCGGGATCACAGGATGAGGACGCCCCACCACTCTCGTCAGTTTGGCCCACAATGCTCACGCAGGAGACTAGGCTAGACTGGACTGCACTACACTACTAGAGTCATAGAGCCTGGTCGACGCGGAGGACGAAGTATCCCCAGGGGCTAGACGATACTCAACCCTGAAGGACAGGGAGTCAGATGAAGTCCGATCTGAAGAATTAGATTATGAGCCTGAGGTTCAAGATGGGAGTGACATTGCTAAGGTCGGGCAAAAGAGAAAAAAGGTACTAAAGACCAGACAGATGGAGGGCTCTCGAAATTTTTGCAAGTATAAAATGAATGAAGGAAACCCCCTATTTATAAAAAAACGGGTGTCCATATGAAGAGTCGCGAGCCCAACGATCACTGTTACCTCGATTCATGTGCCCGGTACAATGTGGTGACCATCCGACAGTCGTAGGTCTTGGCTTCCCCAGTAAGCTAGGGTTTGTGTGCACATGTCATACACGTGCCACGCACACGCCAAGTGCAATGTCCTTGTGCATAACGTTCCCAAGCACAACAATCCTGAATTCTCTAGTCCAAGAGCTCGAAGTCCAGAACATCCAGAACCGCATTTAGATGCTTAGGATGGGGGCAACAGATGGAGGTATATTTGTGTTGATCCTAAGATTTTGATGGACAATTAAATATTGATGTTTTTTGTGGAACTAACAATATTTATTGAGTGTTTCAGTTTATTAGTTCTAGTGAAGAGATTATCTTGAAGATATTGAGAAAAAAAAAATTAAATGGATGCTAAAAATATTGACAAAGATGATTCTTGTTAAGAGATCGAATAATTTGAAGAACCTAGGGAAAAATAACTCATATTAAACTTTTACTCTTAATGTATCCTGATTAGGATCATACATGAAACAAAATATTTTTGCAATTATGTGTGTTTTTTATAGGATCCTAATTAGTTAACGTATTTGCTCCTATGTGTAATTGAAGAAGAAATAATTGATTTAAGAAAGATAATTAATTAAAATTGAATTTAAGGATTTAGTGGAGTTAACCGAGAAAAGAAATCGGTTAAAGGGGCAAAAACATCGAAGAAATTTAGTAGATAACAAGTAAGGAGAATTGTTCCAATTCAATCGGTCAACCTACACAAATTGATCGGTCAACCAATGGAATGCAGCAGGGAAGAAGATTCAGTCCCTGAATTGGTCAATCGACAACTAGGTCGACTTATGGAAATGAGACAAACTCTCTGAATCTTCCGGTCGACAGGTAAGTCAACTTATAGTTAAAAGGTGAACTCTTTGAATCGTTAGGTTGATAGGTAAGTCGACTTATTAAACTCTTTGAATCATTCAGTCGATAAATACAAAATAAACGATTGAGTTATGGCAAAGGAATTTTGGCTTGGGCTACATCCTGAATTGGGCGGTCGACCGTTGGGTATTGGTTGGTCAACCGATGACCAATTTTAGAATTTGAGATTTTTATGATTTTGATCCAAAAAAGTAGCCGTTACTAGCCATTTTATGGTTAAGATATGTGAGATATCTTAGGGATCTGATAGTTTTTTAGCTATTTAGTTAATATTTTAATATCCCTAAAGATATGGTTCAAATATTTTGGATATCTCTCAATTTGGTACATGAAATTATTTCTATCTTATCTAATTGAAATTGAGTATAAGTTTGAGTGACTAAATTGAATGTTTTAAAAGATATAATTAAATGGATTATACCAGGAATGAGTCTTAATGATATAAGGAGGTTATTGGAGTAATTATTTGTCATGAAATGTGGGAACTAGCCGTTAGAGGGCTTGTTTTAATCCCCTATAAATAAACCTGCGTTTTTTAGGTTTAAAAAATCCTAATCATTTAATTCTGAAGAGCTATTCAATTCTTGTGCTTTCTAAGAGTTATCATACTGAGAGTATTGTGAGAATTTTCTTGAGAATCATTCTTTAGATATTTTGATGTGGATTATTGCTGATTGCCGACTTAAGATTTCATTGCTTATCATATTTATTGGTGGATTCCTGGTGAGATTGTTCCAAGTTGATTACTATTAATTGATTGTTTACTATTATCATATTCTACTTGGAATTTGATCTTTAAAATTGTTTTCCTATTTTTAAATTGAAAATTATTTTTGAAACAATTTCTTAAGAAAATCTGATTACGTGCTAAATTTCTTGCTACCCATTTTTATTTAAAATTAGATTTTGAAATTCTCATTATATTTCTATCACTAGTATCGGAACATTAATCGAGTTCAAATTTATCTGAGGTGGTAGAAGCTCCAAGTGGAAAAACCACTTATCAATTTTGTAATTAGTGAGTTGAGTGTCGGATTAGATACTATTGGGAGTGTCTAATCAAGAGTAGTTGATTTCAATCTCTTCCGGTAAAGAGATTAAAGTTTTGATCTTTGCGTAGAGTATAAAAAGATTAGGTGTTAATTCTTCCTTGATAGAATTAATTTGGGTGATTTTGTAACGGTTCAATCCTTACCGAGTAAAAGGATATTTGGAGCGTTTTTGTGAGGTTTGATTCTTAGCCTAAGTATAAAAGAAATAGGTTAATTTTTAGCCTGCAAAAAAGATAGGGTTATTCCTGAGCCCCTAAAAAAGAATTGTAAAGGTTGATTCTGAGCCTGCGAAAAGAATTGTTTGTAAGGGTTTGGTTCCTACCTAGTTAAAAAGATCATAGTAATTAGTGGGTGCGACTCTCCGCGGAGCTCGAGGGACTGGATTAGCCAAAAATAACTTAGTGAACCAATATAAATTTCTGGTGTGCTGCATTTTTTTATTTTTTTTATTTTTGTATTTTTTGGTGTGCACCAAGTTGATACTTAATTTTCGCTGCTATATAAATAATAATTACTTTAGGGTAAAAATTAATTATTTAATTTTTTGAAGTATTTTATTTGAATTAAACCCAATTCACTCCTCTTGGGTAGCTCACTAGGCTAACAATTTGGTTTGTGAGGCCAACACGTGCATAAAGGTTCCTCCAAACTCCAAGTGTGAAAAATTAGCCAGACTGAGGGCTTTGAGCACCCTCAGCTCAACTAATCATCAAATGGGAAGTCCAAAATCATCCTAAAGACCATGGTTCTCCCAAAATCTCCAAGTGTGGAAAATGTGTCGGGCTAAGGGCTCCGAACACCCTCAGCTCGACAATTCGTTAGATGGGAGGCCTAACAATTAGAAGCCCCCAATCGACATGAAAGACCAAATGGCCGAGCTGAGGGCTCTGAGCACCCTCAACTCGAATTACCCTACAAATTGAGGACCAAGACCGCCAAGGAAGCTAAGGTGCCGAGATGAGGGATCCGAACACCCTCATCTCAGATCATCTTCTAAGTAGACCCCCAAATCGGCCATAAAGATCAAATGGGCCGAGATGAGGGATTTGAGCCCCCTCAACTCGGATTACCCTTCAGCTAGGGTTGGTCATGGGCCGGGCCGAGCTGGGTTCGGGTCGGGCTTTAGGTAGGATATTACAAAAAAGTGCCCGGCCCTAAGTTCGGGCCTTACTTTTATTCCCAAGCCCGGTCCTATCAAAATAATTAGGGCCCTAGCCCAACCCTCGGGCCGGCCCGACCCTATAATATATTTTTTTTTTTTCAAACCAAATCAACCCAAATCAAACACAATCACATTCAAACAAAAAAAAAAAAAAACTGCAGTTGATACATTGCTACAAGATTCATCTACACAAATATATTCATTACCATGCATTTCTACAACCAAAAAAGGCCACATTTATATATATATATATATATATATATATATATATATATATATTAATTTAAATCCTCGGGCCGGGCCGGGCCGGCCCTATAAAATATTGGCCTTGCCTAAGCTCGGCCCTAATTTTACTCGGGCTTAACTTTTATAGTCCAAGCCCGGCCCACGGGCTCAAAACACATACCCAAGCCCTAAAAAATAGTGGGCGGGCTTGGCGGGCTGGGCGGGCCCCCAAGCCCATGACCATCCCTACCTTCAGCTGGCCCCCTAAATATGCCATGAATACTGAAGATTCGAGATGAGGGATCTAAGCACCCTCATCTCGTATTAACCTCCATAAGGAGCCCTAAATCCGCCATAAAGATCACCTGTCCAAAAATAGGGATCCGAGCACCCTCAACTCGGATTTCCCTCCAATTGAATCCTTTTAATCCACACTGAAGATCAGCAAGCTGGGTTAAGGGATTTGAGCAACCTCAGCTCGGATTACTCTCCAAATGAAGCCCTAATGCCATCCTGAAGTCCTCTCCACCCCTTGTTTGGCTGAAAGAGGTAAAACGAGCCTTTTTGTCTCCATTTCAAGTGGGCCGGCCCATAAACTTCTACGTGTGGGTCCAAAAGCCCAGTCCAGATGCTTAGGACCCTAATCTGCAAGCTCATTGGTTGCCTACTGAATTAAGCTAGTTAACTGGGTTGAGGTCCTTAATTCGGCAGTGCTAATCGAGTCATACTCCCTATATATACTCCTTGGAATATACTACTACAAGGTATTGTTTCTTATTCAATCAAGAGCACTTTAGCATTTTCTTCCCGGATACTTACTCTCATGCCAGAGAGGCCCCACCGGGCACAACCCCGGTAGACCTTTGTGCAGGTGTTCGGAGTACAAATTGTAATTCAATTCAGATTGCAAGGATTTCTTAAAGCATCAGAGGTTTACCAAGCTCTCAGCTTGGATTTCCCAGTGTGTCATATCTATGTCAGCAAAAAATTCGCGCGTGCCTTCTGCTTAGACCATACTAGGGGTAATCACCAAATTTTGACACCAACACCCTTTATAAAAATAGAAAGTCCTAACTCTTATCATAAAAGTTGTGGTTCATTGTTTAACCTAATTGTTCAAAGCTATATTTCAATCTCCATCTTTTTCCTCTATCGATCGCCATTACTGTCTTTAGTTGGACATTACCATCGCTGCTACTATCGTCCACTACTCAGCTACTGCCGTTCTTCAGTTCCACGACATCGTTCTTCAGTTCAGCCACTTCCACCGTTGGCCATCGTCATTTCCATGCCGTGCTCATTCTTCAATTTTTAGGATTTTCAATGGCAGTGACGATCCTACAGGTTGCATTAGTTCAGAAGCGGATGTTCCACACTTCTTTTCTTTGATATTCTGCTTTAATGTTCAGTTGGCAGTGTTGAAGGCATCGAGAACTACAACTGTGATTCGCTCAGAGATCGATTGGGAAAAAGATCTGGAAGGGGTGAGACTAGGAAGTCCACCGCTAAATGTTGCTTCGTTAATTTTTTTCTCATCTCTCACTCCAAATTCCAATACCCCTATTATCTTTGTAGATTTGGTTCTTTCGATCTGCTGAATCACCGCTAGCTCTTCTCAGGACGCAAGGGGTCTAGCGAAGATTGGATAGGATTTTCGTAGTGTATATTCCCAAGGGCATGCCCATGACTGGTTGAGAACAATCGACTCCCCAAAAGTCACAGGCGGGCAATGTCTCTTTCGAGGCGCCTTGTACAAGTCTAGTCATGAAACTATCTTCCATCATTATTGAAAAGGATATTAAAAGATAAAAAAAAAGAGAAAAAGTGAAAGAAGATAATTCTCATTGATATTCCAATTACAAGATAGAATCTATATATAGGCATTAAAAAGAGAATAACAAACTTCAACATAATTTAAACAAACTAACAAACTTTTATCTAGAAAGGGATAGAAGTAGAGGTAGGAGAAAAAGCCTGAATAGCCAGAGAACAATGATAATCATGAAGATAGTAGGGTTTCTTAGTGATACGGTGAGGTCGGGTGGGAAGGGAAGAAGGAGAAGATGATGAGGTAGTGGAAACAGAAGGAGAATGAGATGGAGAACAATCATGAATGACACGGGGTAACACGCGATTGTAAAAGAAATCAAGAGGGGAATGAGAAATGGGAGTCCCAGAAAAGGGAAAGATCGTCTCATGGAAAATAACATGACGAGAAATGAAAGTGGAATTGCTGGTGAGGTCAAGAAGTTTATACCCTTTGTAGCCAAAAGGATAACCAAGAAAGACGCAAGGGCGAGCACGAGAAAAGAACTTAGAGCGGTGGCTAAGTAAGGTAGAGGCATAACAAAGACAACCAAAAACTCTAAGGTGAATATAAGAAGGAGATTTGTGGGTTAAGAGCTCAAGAGGAGTTTTGTTGGCTAACAAAATAGATGGAAGGCGATTAATCAAATAAACGGCAGTGAGAACACAATCCCCCCAATAACAAAGTGGCAAACCAGACTGAATGCACGAGCGACACAAAGTATATGCTGGTGTTTGCGTTCCACAATAGAATTTTGTTCAGGAGTCTCAACACAAGAATGATAATGAACAACACCTTTGGAATGAAAAAAAATCAACGAGTTCAAGTTCAGGTGCATTATCAGAAAGAACAGCCTAAATAGAGGTTTGGAATTGAGTGGAAATGAGATTAAAGAATTGAGTAATGATAGATTTAACATCAGATTTGGCACGCAACAGATACAACCATGTCGCTCGAGTGCAATCATCAATAATAGTGAGAAACGATTTGTGTCCTCCGGTGGTGGCAACATGAAATGGACCCCAGATGTCAATATGAATCAAAGCGAATGGGGTAGCAGACAAGTGATTAGGCGCAGGGAAAGGTAAACGTTTTTGCTTTGCTAAAGGACAAACAGGGCAAATAGAAAGGAGTAGTATGAGAAGATAAAGGAAGTTGTAACTCTTTATTAAGCGCATGAAGTTTGACAAAAGAGGGATGTCCAAGCCGTACATGCCAAAGGTTTGGCTTGGACAAACACAAACCAGGAGAATACTAAAGACAACATTGGAATTACATGAAATGCTTCCTAAATCAATAACATAAAGATTCCCGTCGCGTTTACCCTTCCCAATCATCTAGTCCCGAATGAGGTCCTGGATAACACAAGAATCGGTAAGAAAAGTAACTGAACAATTGTGAGACTTGGTGAGAGCAATAATGCTTAAGAGATTAAAACAAAATAAAGGAAGATAAAAAAACATTGGAAAGAATTAGGGAAGTGGATAAATGCACAGAACCAACATAAGTGATCGGGGTGGTGTGACCATTTGGAAGTGAAAGGTGAGTGGGGGGAATAGGGGAATAAGAAGAAAAATAAGATAAATCACAACAAATATGATGAGTGGCACATGTGTCAATAATCCAATATTGAGAAGATGGTATAGAGGAAAGAGAAATATTACCAGTAAAAGCGGAGTTGGAAGAAAAGGGATCGGAAGATGATGTGATAGCATGGTGATGGAGCTACGAACTCAACAGAGAAATGAATTGGTGACAATGATCCACTGTGAGAGGTGGTGACGAACCAGAAGCAAGAGGATCAACGGTGGTGGCCATGGCTGCAACAGAACCAAAAACGGGAAGAGAATACTGTAAATGGGTTGAAGGATGTTGGCTTGGAGCTGGAATAAAAGATGAATCATGGGCCTGAGGAGAGAAATGATGTGGGCTGGGGTGCAAGTCCGAAACAAATGAATGATGGGCCTGCAGAGTAGAGGCCTGATAGAAAGGAGAAGAATAGGGCTGAGAGTTATGGGCCAGATGAGGCAGGCCAGAAAAACGGGCAGGGTTGGGGTTGCGGGTTCGGGTGGGTTGTTGGGTTGGCAGGCAGGTTTTAAAGTGGAATCCAGGTGGAAACCCATGTAGTTTATAGCAAATCGAAATGGTATGCCCTAGTTTACTGCAATGAGAACAGAGGGGATAGGATCGGCATTGGTTGGTAGCGGCGACGGCGGCCATGGGAGAAGACATTATTTGGAAAGCCATCGTTTCAAAGGGCAGAAACGGAGAGGCAATAGATCGTTGCCGTTCTTCTTGGATCACAAGGTTGAGCTGACAAAGGGCAGAGGGTCTTGCATGAGAATTTGAGCACGAACGGAGGCAGAGTCATGGAGACCCATGAGAAACTACATAAGGTAATCGTTCTGCTGATAATCATGCCAAATTTTCATTCCTCCACAAGTGCAGACTGGAATCAGTTGAAAATCCTTCAATTCATCCTAAAGGATTTTCAATCGGGTAAAATACTGATTAACGTCAAGGGAGCCTTGAGAGAGAGCGGCCAATTGTTGTTTAAGTTGAAAAATGCGTGGAGCATTACTCTGTCGAAACCGAGAGTGAAGATCAGTCCATACATCATGAGCAGTAGTCATATACAGAAGGTTGTGTCCAATTTCCTTATCCACAGAGTTGATAAGCCATGAGAGAACCATGCTATTGCAACGAGACCAAATATCATAGGACGGATCGTCCTGCGGAGGCTGTGGAAGAGTGCCAGTGACAAATCCCAATTTGTTCCTGGTATTGAGAGCTATGAGCATAGCACGATTCCAGGTATTGTAATTTGAACCCGTAAGAACATTAGAAACAAGAATCATTCCAAGATGATCACCACTACTAAGGAAGTAGGAATTGTGATGATTGTCCATGGAAGAGAAATATGGATTAGGATGAGTGATAGTAGAGGAAGATGGAGGGGTGGGGTTGAAATCTGTTATTGGTGGCTGGGGGGTGTTGGTTGCCACCGCCAAGAGCCATAATGGCAATGACGGTGAACTAAAAATCAGCAGTAAGGACTACTGTTGATGCAGCAGAGCTGCTATGGTGGGAAAATAACAACTAATACCATATTAGAAGAGAAAAAAAAGAGAAAAAGTGAATGAAGATAATTCTCATTGATATTCCAATTACAAGATAGAATCTATATATAGGCCTTAAAAAGAGAATAACAAATTTCAACAGAATTTAAACAAACTAACAAACTTTTATCTAGAAATGGATAGAAGCTTCCATGATGCATTTTCTCAATTTCTAATAAAGGATGTGATGAATGTTCAAAGCACGTACACCCTTCCAAACACTACTTGTAGACTGTTCCCAGGTTCCCTCGACCAAGAAAATAGGTTGTCGCCTAGGTAATTCTCCATGTACCCAGACCCGTTTTGGGCTCATCTTCAATTTCTAAAGCACTGGTGGTTACGGGCAATCTTTTGGGTGCTCAAGTTATGTTCATGACATCATATATCGAACAACATTCATCTTGTGGTGGTCACCTACGTCATCTTCCGGGCTGAGGGACACACACCGAGCATCGAACTCTTCCAAGCACTATTCTTCACCAAATCGTTTCCTGGTAGAAGGGTGCTGCTATATTTTGTCAAGGTCATCCTTATTGGTTGGTTTGGACTTTTCAATACATAGGTTGAGACGATCTTCTTCTACGATGGCGAGGGTTGGGAGTTTGGCCTAGATAAAGAAAGACTCAAGACCACCGTGCAATGGGAGTGGGGCTAGTCGGTAAGGGGACAATTCTTGGTTGATCAACTGGTCTTGAATGCCTGGTCAAACTACTACTCTTTCTATTCGCTTTGTGCAATGAATGAGAAAACCGAAAAGCTCATCGAACTCGGCCAAGAGCTCGAAACACAGAGGGAATAGGTGCTTGAGACAGAATTCTACAATGCCAAAGAACATATGGAGTCGGCGCTTTACCAAATCCACTACTAACGGAGCCCGCCCGAGCATCTCACACAATGGTACACGATGCCTGGTGCCCTTTTCTTTCTTTCACTTGTATTTTTTATTTCCTTTTCGCACTTCTTTCTATTTGTGTAGATATTGGTGAAGCAACCATTAGGAGGTTCGCTTCTCAAGGTCAATATGCAAGCCAGCAGCCCATCGCCGTGGGCATCCAATCTCCACACTGGGCACTACCGCCGTCACCATATTCTAAGATTAGTTAATAGTAGTGTGATTTATGTTTTTTTTCTTTTCAAATTTTTATTGGGAATAAATTGATAGGATACTTTACTAGACAGTTAAATAGGAAGTAAGATGGCTTTGAATCTCGAAGCTCGAGGCTTAAGTTGAGTAATTAAATGGTTATTGGAGCTTTGTTTATTTATGTAAGTATATAAAAAGTTACGTTTCTTTAATTTTGGGTTCTTTGTTTTGTTGCTAGAGATTAATTCATCGGTTTTTATATTTATTTTGTCGGATTAATTAAATGTGATGCTTACTATTCACATTTTTTTAATACACGTAAGATTTGTTTCGTATTCATTTTAAAAAAGAAAATAAAAAGTTAGATTTAATTCTTTTCGTACAAATTAATTCTATTTCTCCTTTATTTTATTTTTTCTAAGCAAAAATAAATTTATCGTTGTTGAAAGAAAAAAATCCTAACAATCAAAAAAAGCATAACAAATTTTCGGATTTTGAGGTAAGTCTTTTTTCTTTTAATTTTTCTAGGGTTATCTATCATTTTTTTTTTTTTTTTTGTTCTACGCGAAGGTGTGTCCGGACTAGTTTATACTCACATCGACTAATCATCTCACCTAGCAATTTTGAAAACACACTCCTCTATATCGATCTGGTACATTTAGGATTAAATTAAAGATTTAATTCCTTGAGTGCTCCCCAAGAAATTTAATACCTAGTTGATAAGAAAATGAGATATCTCCCCTTACCCATCAGAAAAACACTTCTTGGGTTTTTAGGGTTATCTATCATGATAAGAACTCTAAAAAAAATAATAACAAATAATTAGGGTAAGTTCTATAGGTTTCTATCATTTTTTATTTTATTTTTTTCATTAAGTTGAATGCTCATTATCTATTTATATTTTTTTCTCAAGTAAGAATTTGTAAAGTGGGTCCAGCCCATGTAGCGACCAAGATCCAAGCTCATATTGGGCTTAAATAAAAAAATAATTACAAAGCCCACCTAGGGCTTTATGCGGCAACAACAAAAAGCGAAATATGGATGCAACATCTATATCTATACCCATAACATAGATACAAGATTCAATGTTGATGGTAATTTTGTAATTTCAGCTCTGACTTTGTCCTTTCTTTTGGGATGGCAATTTTTTTATTTGTCCACAAAGATAATTTTAAATAATTACAGATTCCACCCTAAAGCATAATTATATTCTTCTCCCTAATTTTAAATAAAATATTATATATTTCACCCTTAAAATTTTATTGTACTTATATTTTATTGTTTACTATTTTTATTTTCTATTAGTCTGTAACATATAATAGAAATTAAAAAAAAGAAATAAAATAATAAAACAAACAAATAACTAAAAAAATAGAAAACAAAGAAGAAAACAAATATATTAAATAATAAAATATTATAAATTTCACATTTAAAATTTAAAATTTGATTCTACTTATATTTTGCCTCTTACTATTTGGTATATAATAGAAACCAAAGATAAAAAATAAAATAAAATAAAGAAAAAAATATATATTGAATAATATAAAACAAGCAAAAAAAGACAACAATAAAATCAAAATAAAATACACAATAAATAAATATAAAAAAAATAGAAATTATCAATTACGAATTGAAAATGAAGAACAAAAATACAACACAACAGAAAAAAATTGAAATATATAATATAAAAATTAAAGAAACTGAAAAAATGAACTATTTAAAGTGAAGAAAAAAAAATTAAACATTGAATTTAAGTTTGTTCTTACTCTATTTAGTTCTTCAGATTTTAATTTATAAATTAAGTGACATACTACAAATGATAATGTCCACTAGAATTTGAAACACTATTAATATATAAAAAAAAAAAGAAAATTGCATTAAAAGTCTAAAACATTGAATTTAAGTTTGTTCTTACTCTATTCAGTTCTTCAAATTTTAATTTATAAATGAAGTGACATACTACAAATGATAATGTCCACTAGAATTCGAAACACTATTAACATATAAAAGAAAAAAGAAATTGCATTAAAAGTCTAAAACTTTTGAAAAATGAAATGTGAGCTTCAAATTTGTCTGTTATTTTTTTTACATTTATATAATGTTTTAATATATAATAAAAATAAATAAATAAATAGTATATATTTTTTACTAGGCACGTGCCTATTCCTAGTATTAAAGAGAAACACAATGCAGAAAAGGAAAAAAAAAAAATCAAGTTTTGGGCTTGACAATCACCCAGTGATGCAGACTTCATTTGGAGTAAAATTTAAAAATTTTGTAAGAACTACATTTCTCTCAGTCTTGATCATTGATAACTTTTTTTTATGGGTCAAGTTGATATTCAACTTGGGTCCTGTGGTTTTTTTTTTCCCTCCTTCGAGTGAAAAATTTTCACGTAAAAATCCTGCATTTCATTTTTTTTGGTACTTACTTTATATTTCATTGATATCCTATCCACATTGAAAAATGAATAATCTTATAAAGAGAGAACAATTAGTTAGTTGGTGAGTTTGCCAACGAAGTGGTACGAAGAACTTCAAGGTTAATGCGGTTAAATTGTTTTTGTTTGATTTAAAATGGATGATAGTAGTAGGATCATGATAAAATTGACATCAACTAATTGTATTACTTGAAAATCTAAAATGATGAACATCCATTATTGTAAGAATTTTTTAAGGTGATGCAGATAAATTGAGCGACAAAAGTAGTGAACAATAAGAGATAATACATATAAAAAAAAAAAAAATAAATAAATAAAATAAAATAAAATAAAAAAATAGTTGGTTATATTCATCAATAATTGACCAGTGTTTATTAACATGTTGTTAATGAAACCAAAGTGGATGGATTGTGTAAACAATTAGTCTTCATATGAGCTAAAAATGGATTAAACAAGGTTAATTTGACTAAGAGAATTGTCCACTTAAACTATAGGGACAACGAAAGCATAGCTGAGCTGACCACATGAATAATTTTCAAGCTCATATCAATCAGTCAATTACTATAAATCTGAAAGATGAAGAAAACTACTATTGCTTTTCAGCACATTACCTAAGAGTGAAAAACACTCAAAGAGTATTACTCAACAATTTAGAACCAAATAAAATCTTGACGATGGAAATGGTCAAAGACAGCCTCATCAACAAATAGGCAAGGAGAAAAAAGTAGGATTTATCCTCTGAATCATAGGCACTAGTTACTGAAAAGTACAAAAGATGGGGGAGAAACAAAAGTATAAAAATGCAAATAATAACAAGTCTGCAAGTCCAAGGGTAGATTAAAAAGTAAAAACTACTTCGAGTGCTTCAACTGAAATAAGCCAACACACGTGATCCAAGATTGCGTAATATTGAAAATGAAACAATCTTACGACATAAATGACAGGGACAAAGCGGACAAGGAAACTAATGCAATTGTTTTTATCTTGATATTATTATTATACAAGAAGATGGATGTGTCAACCTTACATGCTAAGACAGTAGCTAAGTGATTGACTCGGGTCCCTTATTTCATGTTGCTTCTCGTGGTGATTTTTTATCATCTTATACTAGTGGTGATTTTAACTTTGTAAAGATGGAGAATGATGGTACATCCAAGATCATTAGCATGGTAGACATTTACCTAGAACCAGTATCGATTGGAAACCATTACTTAAAGATATCAGACATGTTTCAAATACTTGGCTCAATTCGATCTCTACCAGAAAGTTAGACAGTGAAGACTACAGTAATTATCTTGGTAAAGAAAAATAGAATCTCACCAAAGGTTCTTTAGTATTGTTAATGGGTAATAAAATAAACAATATGTGATGCAAACGAGATTTGGTAAAAGAGAGGTCAATGTTTAAGGGCTTTTCTATATAGTTATGGCATCGGCTGCTTGGTCACTTGAATGAAAAGCACTTTTATATGCTTACCA
Organism: Eucommia ulmoides; assembly: GCA_016647705.1. Classification (NCBI taxonomy): domain Eukaryota; kingdom Viridiplantae; phylum Streptophyta; class Magnoliopsida; order Garryales; family Eucommiaceae; genus Eucommia; species Eucommia ulmoides. The sequence continues at coordinate 20,535,319 of CM028337.1, forward strand.
AAAGAAACTCTTGAAAGTTATAAAATGTATATCCCTTAAAAACTAGCATACACTATTTAGCTGGTAAACTACAGTTGCATTTCAAAAATTTAATCCATCAAGGAAATATCATTCTTTAGATTTGGTGCATACAAATAATTATTTTATTAAAGATAGAACACTTGGTAGTGATTTATATTTGTTACAATTATTGAATGATTTTTCTCTAGAAGTGTTTGTCTATTCTTCGAAAACTAAGACCACGTATTGAAGGTATTCAAACATTTTTAACGTCAAAGTTAAAGAGAAACAGAAAGACAACACAAGTGTTCAAGTGAAAATATTAATGGTGAATACAAAGATTTGTTTGAGGAATAATGTGGTAAATACAACATAAAACTTCAAAAAAAATTCCTAAGACTCCTCACCACAACGGAGTTGCAGAAAGATTGAACCAAATCATTAGTGAATGAGCCAAGTGTATGTTTTCCCATGCAAAGTTTCTTAAATCATTTTGGGGTAAGACAGTAAGAAGTACAATGACTTGATCAATTTGTCCCCATCAGTTACTTTGAATAGTGATATCCTAGAAAGTGTATGGATAGAGAAATATGTCTCCTATAAAACTTTAAGGCCCCGTTTGGTAACCGTTTCCATTCCAGAAATTCTCATCTCATTCCCAAATTTTTGGGAATTCTGTTTGGGAATAGCGTTTGGTAATTTTTGTTTCCGTTTCCATTTCATTCCCATTTAAGAATTGTGCCCACTTTTTTCTTAAGAAATGAGAAACAAAAAAAAGTTGTTTCTCATTATTCTCATTCCATTTCCAAAACACACGGTCACTGTTCATCCGCCGTCCAATCGCCGCCTGCCGCCGCCAGCGCGCGGCCATCTCCGGTGACCGTCGCCGGAAAACTTTCCGGCCAGTTCCGGCCGCCGGCCACTGTTACCCACCCGCCACCACCGCCCCGCCGTCCGCTGGCTAGCTGGCGACGGCGCCACTGCCGTCGGGCCAAAACGGAAAAAAAAAAAAAAAAAAATAAGATTTTAAGATAAAATCGTTACCAAACACAATTCTCTTCCCAAAATAAAAAAAAAAAAAATTATCGTTACCAAACACAATTCTACTCCCAAGAAGAAAACAAAATTCTCATCCCATTTTCATCCCACTGTTGGAATGGAAACAGAAACGGTTATCAAACGCCACCTAAGGTATTTGGCTACAGGGCTTTTGTTCATGTTTTGAAAGATGAGATACTCGAGCTTGATGACAAGATAAAACAATGTATATTCTTAGGACATCCACCTGAAGAAATAGGCTACACATTGTTGGACCCAATTCACAAGAAAGTCAATCGTAGCAGAGATGTGATTTTTCTTAAAGATCAAACTATTGCGGATATTAAGAAAAATGTAAAATTAAAACCCTTTATAGAGTATCAAGTCAACCTAGATCCAGCTCTACCACCCATGACATATCCACCAGAAAAGTAGTTAGGTGAAGCTAACAATAAAGCACATATAGGTGATGAAGTAGAAGCCACCAGTTGATGAAGTTTAGTTGAAAATGTCCAACAAGGGTCGAAAGTCTTGTACGAAATATAAGTCTAATGATTATGTGACGCCTACATATGGGGGACATCTAAAAAGCAATGAAGAATCCATGTCGAGTGAAAAAAAAAAATTAATAATAATAATAATAATAATAATAATAATAATAATAATAATTTGGAGCAAAGCCATTCAAGACGAAATGAAGTTTCTTATAACTTGGTACAAGTTCTTAAAGGTAGGAGGAATTCAAAAAATAAATGCGTTTACAGACTGAAAATGAAAAGAATAACTCACAATCAAGGTACAAAGATCAACTAAATGTGAAAAAAAAAAAAAAAAAAAACTTTTTCATCTCCGTTGGTTAAAATGTCTTCAATTTGGGTTGTGCTTGGGTAAGCTCCCAGCATAAATTTAGAGATTTAATAGCTTGATGTGAAGACAATTTTTCTAAATAGGGAACTGGGATTACTTGGAATTCTCCGTGCCTAAAAGCAATATATCGATTTTAAAATTTATAAGTACAAAAAGTAATAAATAGAAACAAATGGCTAATAAAGTACATATATAAAACTTAAATGGTACAAAACATTAATTAAACTCAATCATTTTATAAGTGGAGGATTGAAATTTTTAGGACAAAATTTTTCCCAAAAGATATTTCATCTCTTCCTCTCTATCATCGATTTCCCTCAAATCAATCCAATCCATTGACGAAAAGATATTTTGAAAAATTCATCCTAATTTGTTAATAGATTGGTCAGAATTAAAGTAAGACTAGGAATTTGGAGAAAGATCTTAGTAAGGATTCTTCCACTCTATGTAGATAATATGTTGATCTTGGCATTAAGTACTGCATTTCCATCAATTCTGATATATGGTAGGCCTCTTCGTTTTGGTCATTCATCAATCCCCTCTAAATTCCCTTTTAACATTTGTTGTTGAATCCACATTTCGGTAAATATTTATGTGGTAATCTAACGGTTATTTTCTTTAATTTGTGTATACATATAAACCCATTATTTTTTAATTAGTGTAAGTTGATATAGAACTTCGATATCGTGTCTTTTTTCCCACCTTGGGTTTTTCTATGTAAAGATTATGTCCTTCATTTTAACTTGTTTTATATTTGTTCGATGACATGTGGATATTAAAAATTGAGTAATCCTATTTTAATCACATAAATAGTGAAAAAAAAAAAAAAGAATTAATCAATGAGTTTTTTCCCCCACAGATTTCTTCCCTGTTTTTCTATATGTTGTTCATTTTCGATAAGGTTCATTAAATTCAATACTTATATATATTGACACTTCTTCTTACATGTAATATTTTTTTCTTATTTATTGAAAAAAAATAAGAGAGTTGTTAAGCTTAATTGATGCAATTGCAAATTGAGTGAGTTTTATGACCATTGGTCATTTTTCACAAAAAAAAAACATACATGAAATAACAAATCCATTATTTCACTAAAATTCGAATAGCAATCCTGAACAAAAAGGAGATGAAAGATGAAATATAAATCATGGATCAACCAAGCCCTCTAGGGGACTTTATTAAGAAGAAGAAAGAGGAAGAAATGTTCTTCATTATGTATTGATATTTTTCTATGTACAGGAAAAAGTTATTTCTTTTCATTTTCCTAGACATGTTAGATTTATTTTTTGCTATTTTCAGTTTTAGGTAAATTTTGTACACCAATTATATTTTTAACTAAACATTAATTAAAGTTTATAATAATAAAAATATCAAAGTATTTTAGAGGGGAAAAAAAGTACAAACGGAAAATAGAAACACGAAAAAATCTTCGTCATAATTGGCAAAACTGAGCGTGCCTAAATTATGCCAATTAGTTTTTTTTTTTTTTTTTTTTTTCTAATTAACATCTCATTAAATCAAGTTAATAATAATATATTATGTAAATCAAAATCAAATGACTTGGGAGTTTTCTCAAACCTCTATCGTAGGTTCGCAGTTTTTCGGTTCTACATCAGGGATTTATAATTCTTCTGAATTTACATATGTACCTATTGTAGGTTCTCAGTTTTCGTGATCTTATTACAATATGTTGATTAATTTAGATTGAGGTTTGATATACAATTTTTTAAATAAATTAATTATTTTTCAGTTTTATTACAGATCACACATATTTTTGTACTTGTAAACCAACAACCATTGTCTCCCTTCAGCACAAATTCCTCTCAATTTCACCAAATTGATGTGGTGGATATTTACCAATCACCCCAACCTGAGTAAACATCTTTCTTCCCTTGAATTTCAAGAGTGTAATTTTCGTTACTGACACTACAGATCTATGAGGCGGTAGATCCCTGCATACAAGTGAAATCCACAAGATCCTATGTGAATTTTGAAATTTTCTATTGCTTTCGAATCTTATAGGTAACCCTGGGATGGAAAAGGCATCAAGGTGCTTCAAAGAAGGAAAGGTTAACCATAATTGTACCTTATGAGGGGTTAAGCATCTCGATCTTTTCCAACAAAGTTAGGTTAAGTAGTAGGAAGACCCCGGCAAAAAGATAAGAGCACCAAACCAACAACAGGAAGTTCTAGAGTCTGGTCGTTGTTACTAAAGTTCATTCGATAAGTCCTCATTGGCGTTTTGATAAATCCAGAACAATCAGCATCACGAGTGGCACTCGACGTGATTGAACCCAATTCATTTCGAAGCACATAACATGAACAATAAGAGTTTTCGAGGAAAGAAAAGACAAGCAAGAGCAATCTTCTGAGCAAGACTGAATATTAATAAAAAATTATAATCATAATATTTTCAATTTACCCATTTATCCTGAATTTTTAACTGTACATGATCATTTGTCATCTAATTTAACAAAAATGTTTAAAAGAAATACAATTTAAAAACGTTGTAAAATATATAGGGTTAAATGTGCGACAGATGAAATTAACAGACAACATAAAAATGAATGTTACATGGATCACGATTAAACACCTGACGACACTCCAAGGAATACGCTTTGTCATTTTATTGAATTTTAGTAACTACTATTAGCAGCAAGAAAAAAATAATAATAAAGAAACGTGTTTCCTCTCCCTTCAAAATAAAAAGAAAGAAAAAACCGTGTTTCCTCATTTCGATCATGAGTACACAGTTTTCTCGGCACAAGACTTCAAAGAGAATAATAAAAAAGAACGACCTAGCAACCAAGTCGTGTGCATGTCGACCTTAATCAATCGGCACTCAGACGATTCACACAAAATCCCAAAACATAATAATGAGAAGCCAGTGAAATTGAAGCATTCAGGTAGAGTTTAGTTCAACGGAACTTAGGCCATGATATTGGAATCTAAAATTTCTAAAAAAAATTATGCTGTCATTTCTAATTCCAATTCTGTACTTTCAAATTCAATACTTTTCATTCGCAGTTTTTAAAAACACTACTCAATTTATAACATCATTTATTTTTAATATTATGTTTTTATTATTTTATTAATTTACTTGTAACTTTTTTTCTGTACATAATTATTTTGTATTTTTCTATAAATTTTCTCCACCATAGATTTACACAAAAACCATCATCATCTCTCTTTGTCAATATCATATTTTAATCAATTACGTCATTACTCTTTAATTTTTAATACATTATTAATAAATAAGATTATTTAAAAATGAACTAAACAATTTCCTACAATTTTCAAAAACAATTTTAAAAAACAAAACCAAACAGGCTTCTTAATGTCTCAAACAAATTGTAGAATCAATACACGAAATGCCAAAAATAAGTATTTTCCGTTATTTTTCCACCTCTATTGTATAAATTCAACCACAAAAGTGTTCATAGTAATAAGAAAATGTATGACAAAGAAGACCATGCATATACCTGTCTCCCTATTTCACTTCAAGCTATTGTTTGGATTGCCCTGTCAAAACTCTCCTCTGCAGCTGATATGCGTTTGACAAGAATGTGGTCTCCATTCGAAAGTTTTAGTTGGCTGAAAAACAAAGTTATAAATTAAGCCCTCTTGTAACATAATCTCAAATACATGGGAATAAACATTAACAGTCATCAATCCCATATGTTGGTACACTCGAATAGAATGGAATGACGCACAATCATAGTTTCAAATTGGCCGTGCTATTGTACAAGCCCCTCTACTTTGAACATGATTCAGTTAAACGCTTATTCAAAACATCTTAATGTAGCCCTTCTACTCTTTTGAAGTGCTTCAATGTTGCCACCTTTTCTTTGGAGTTTATTGGTAAAGATTATTAGTAGCAAAATCACGTGAACATTCACATGGAAATGACATTTCGGCTCTTCAGATTGTCAAATGAGTTTATTGATAATCTTAACAATAAACCTGACTGAGAGGTCACATTAAAGAACATACAAAAAAAAATACAGAGGATTAATTGAAACAAGTGTCGAAGTATAGGAGCTTATACGTAATTTTAGAAATATTGATTTCATTGCATTATCGTGAACCAAACATGAGGTAAGGTCAGAGTTAAGGAATTTGGGGTAATTTTGTAAGAAGAGCCCAATTGACACCAAAAAAATCCACATTTCACTATTTATCTCCACCAAATGAATATAGTATAAGTAGAAGTTGGCATCGACAGTAGCATTTCCCTTAGTAAACTAGTAAGAATTCTCGTCCACCAGTCAATTAGACCAATATTGATGTCCCTGGAACCGCTAAACAATCACCAGGCACACTAAATATAAAAGTTTCGGACTTCACTCTACCTAAAGGCATCTTAAAAAAAACTAAATTTATTCATTATAATTTCAATTGCTGTTGCGTTTGCCAGATGGGTCATGGGATTCAAAATGGAAAATATTGGTAAACCAATTAATTTCATTATCAGGTCAAAATTTCCAGCGAAGTTTCCGAACGTGGCAACTTCATCGGACTACTGCAGAAACTCCACACCGAAGTTTCGGCAACATTCTTGGAATGTCGTCTGAACTCCAAAAACATTATCGGAACATCACCATATCCTTTTAGCATTGTTGGAATGTTGTCGGACTACTGGTCCATTTACCAAATATTGCCGAAACTCAGGTTATTGTTACAGAATATTGCCAAAAAAAATTCATTATTTCCCGACTGAAATTTGCCATTGTTTCTTATAAATATTCATCATCATAATTGACATACTTTATTTGAGAATTTATCTCATTCTTATATTTAATCCCCAAGACAACAAAACGTGGGAATGGAATGGTCATTCCATTCCAATCCCATAAACATTCCAATCATATATTTCATTCCATTCCATTCAGTTCCAATCCTGCATACCAAACATAGCATAAATGACCACTTACCTCCTGCCATTTGATAAATGAGCACAGGATCCCCCTATCATTCTTAAAAAAAACAGGGACTATCTTGCCGGAGCTTTATTAATTAAATGTCTATTTTACCCATAATTTGACCCTAATAGCGAAAAAAAAATATATATATATTTTCCATTACTATACCCATTTTCCTTTTTTTGAACTATCATTCTATTTTTTTTCTTTTTTGCCTTTCTTTTTCACTTCCACACAAACCATTTGTCTTGTCCACCTCCACAAGCAACACCAGGCTACTTCGTGACCCCCTTGTCTGACATTCAGAATTACCAATATCACCAATCAAACCTGCTACTGCTCTACCAAACCCATCACCACCAACCTCTACCACCCACAGAACCACAAAACCATAAAACAACCACTACCATCAAACATTGCGAAATCCATACCACAAAAAGTCGAACGACTCATCCCATTGCATCTTCTTTATGCCATTGCACCCCAACGACTCATCATGCAGCATGCATGTCTCTAACCAGAACACGCCATTGCGTCCAATCGTCTGCCCGTATGCCTCTGATCAGAACGTTGCGTTGCACCCACATTCTGCCCTCCTTGCCTTCGTCCCATGCCAGGGTTTTCCTTTGGTTGCCTGCCGCACCCATGAATCCCATAGCACCGCGCCTAGGATTGTCTTGCACCTCGTGCCAACACCACCAATGTTCACTAACATTATCTAACAACGCCCATTTTGCCAACACTTCGTGAGCACCTCGTTCCAATGTCGCCCAATACCCACAGCATTGGCCAACGACGTCCCATTTGGTCAAAGCGTGCCAACGCATGTTGACACTTGTTGCCTTGACCTCATGCAAAGGTCTTACCCGGCATCTTTCCATGCCCATGGCACTGATCCTAGCATTATGTCTAGGATCACCTTCAATTTAGCTTAAGCGACACTCAATGCTCGCCGGCATTGTCCCACGATGTCCTAGTCTGCCGACGTGCCACACCTCGATTTCCACCCCAAACCGATATTCTAGGGTAAGCATCACCCTATGTTTCCCACCATGTGTAAGCCATGCCTTACACTTTACCTTGATGAGTCGATGCCCCTTAGCATGCCTAGGTACCTTGCCATGCCGAGGGTCTGGAGGAAGGGTTACCCGCTTATAATACTTTATGTAAAAAAATTCAAATGGCACCAACAGACATCAATATGTTCGATGAGCCATAAGGGAGTTAACAGTGGGTCCCAACCCGTGATTGACTCCTTTGGTGAATAACCGAATGCCAATGTCCATGCTAAGTTACCCCAACTTAGCACCATCACTTTGATGTTTTGCTACCAACTCTTGGTCCTTGTCCAACATTCGTTTACATTGGCCAACCTCCGTGTCTTTTAGAACCAACGCCTTCATAGGGTGCTACATGCACCACATCCTGTTAGAAATATGCACCAAATCCATGCCAACTTCTTTGCCAGTAGTGTTAGAGGCTAACATGGAGTAACTTAAAGGTTTTTCTATATCTCTCATTTTCAATGTAGCTGATTTATATGGGTATTTGCCCGCAGAATGATCCGGATCCTAACTTGATGACGAGTTCTTTTCAAGTGGAGGGGATTGAGGTAGGCCAATGAAATAAGTTTTCCTCGTTCAACTAGGATTTTCAATTTTTCCTATGCTTTATATTTTGTTTTCCTTCAAGTATTAGAACGAGTTTGTTTCCTATTTTGTTTTCTTTCCGACAAGTATTAGCACTTGTTTGTTTGTTTTTTCCTAGGTTTAAGGTTTTCTTTTCTTACGAGTCTAGGGATTAGTTGAATACTATAAATACACCCTTGACAATCTCTTGTTAATTATTCATTTACTTCAAATTCAATATACAATGAGATTTCTCTCTTTCTTGTGAATTCGGGAACCTTTTCTTATGGATGCAAGAGATCCTTGATCCACTAGAACGCTATCTAGCCCTTCTCCGTCTACTAGAACAATACCTAATCTTTTCATCGCTATTCTATTGCGGCATTAGGGATATTGACAAATGATAGAAATCAATATATAAGTATTAGACTAATACTAGTTAATTGTCCAAAACATAAAGGTAAAAACACAATTATAAATATTGGATACATGAAAAAAAAAAAAATCGGACAAATGATCAGAAACAGCCATGGACAAATGATCAAAGCTAAGAAATTCGTTTCTTAGTAAAGGACACTAAATGCCGTGTATGATACATGTCCAAGAGTGTTTGGAGAGTGTTAGGGTGGGACAGGGACCCATGAGCTGCTCCATAATATCCCCCACCCCGAATTTGGAAGTTTAACTGTATCTTTCAGGTGATACAGGTATTTCTTTCAGGTCAGACTGTCATTGAAAAATATGTTTTTCATATTCAATAAAATTTTCTGATTTAGAATTTAATATTATGGAAAAATGGGAACGGAATAAATTTTTTTATGAAACTTCTCTCACTCAGCGAATTAAATAAATAAACGTATATGGCAGGAAGAAAATGAAAGAAAAACAACTTCAGTGTTGGATAATTTACTTGAGGTAGCGTGAAGATGGTTTCCCCAGGTGAAGACTGCATACAACAAGATTGGACAATGTTTCTGGATCCTTGGTTTCCTTTCAATCATCAAAAGTTGTGTTGGTTAATAAAAAGAATTCCAAGACAATGCCGAAAGTATTGACAATGATATGTCAGACAAGGGATTAAACTATTTCTTAAAGCAGGAGACAATAAAATCTTGTGGATATTAAAACATATAAAAACAAAGAAATATATTTTAGATAGATAAAATATTCTCTAAACTTGAGAAAGAGATTGCTCCCCACCTCCGACCAAAATTGGAAAAGAAGAAAGAAATGTAGAAGGGCATTATCAAAAAAAAAAAAATCATGCAGATGATCACTCTGTACAAACATGTGTCTGTAGCATAAAAATGTTTGCATCAATCCCTTGTACGAGAAAAAAAAATAATGGCACAAATTTTGAGAAATTTATCTGAATTCTGAATCAGTGTAACCAGACCACAAATAGGTAACAAAACAAAAGTAAATAAAAACAGATCAAATAACAATAACCAGTACCTTGTTAAGTGCTTCAAGTAACAGCGATTCAGCTTCATCAAAGTTTCCCATGTGCATGCAACATACAGCCTTCCCATTCAGGATCAAACTTGTCATCTGATACTTCTCAGAGAGGTCTTGAAAGATGAGATATGCTTCTTGTATTTTCGAACCACCCTGTTATACATAACAACATATGAGAACAAACTGGCATTCATCATTATAGGCTTAAACAATGTAAATTGATAAATAGTATGTACCACAGCCAAGTTCAGCCAAGCATTTGCAAGTTGAGTTAGTGTATGGTCCTCATCTATCTGTTGCATGATTCTCAACTGTTTTTCTGCATAATCTGATCTGTGCATCTTAAGAAAAATTTGGACGTTTAATGCATGCCTGCAAAACAAAAACAGACATCATAAACCAAAGCAATAAGTGTTCTTTGAATAAGAACTTACTCCAAGTAAGATGATCATTTCCACTGCATTTGTAGTTAACAGAAATTTGTCAGCTTACTATCCACTTTGCACACATTTTAAACAGAATTCAAACTAGCTTCATAACCAAAAGCACAGACATCCCAGAAAGCAACAAAATAGCAATTACTTAAGCCACAGATAAATATTCGAACTTATAACATATGTGGTGAATGGCTCAAGAAGTAAGATTCAAATAGAACTTTTCCTGCTCGAAAATCTTACTCATGGCCATTAACATGTTCGAAACTTCAGCTCTTCTTTAGAAGTCTACAGAACCCTCATCGTCCACCTCATAAAAGTATGAAGAAAATATCTCGGGTCTACAGAACAACTCATCCAAAAGACTCATTATATCACAATGCCCTAGAGTGCAATGGCAGCATTAACAAAGATCAAAAGCAGCATATTATTAAAGATTCTAAACATCGCATCATAATTAAATGACAACAGGAAGGGAAGTAGATCACTAATTGAAAATTTTTATATTTGGATGTGAAAAATAAAATAGAAGAGGGCTCAACTTACACCAAGTCTCACACCACTAAATAACATTTTTTCTCAGTTTCACTAACCCGACAATGGATTAAATTTTTGTTTTGCATGATGGAAAGAAAAACATCCCAAGATGGAAAGCAATTGATCTGTCAGCTTACTTTCCACTTACTTTCTTAAGCATAAATAATTCATGCCACAATTCATTCAGATCAATGCTGTCATGGGCGCTGGTGGGGGGCGCCCAGGGGCGGGGAGCAAGGAAAGTGTCCCTTGGCGATGGGCGAGCGCAAAACCTAGTGGGCATACGCCCAGTAACACTAGGCAACACCCAGGGCATCATCGAACTGAGCGTACACCCAACTCGAATCTGCTCTGTAGTCTAGAATAGTTGCGGAAGAATTTCAAGCAGTTGCAGAAGAATTTTTGAGATTTGGAGAGAGCCTTGAAACTAAATTTCAAGCTGTGTCCATTGTGCAGATTCTGGAGCAGAAGAATGTGAGCATTAGCTGTTTTATCTCTTTATTTATAACAAAATTCCAGGACCAACAGATTTATTTCAATTCTTCTGCAATTCCAGAGCTTTGTTTTCCGATTCTGAAACAGAACAGACACTACACAGGTATTCTATTCTGTTTTTCTGATTTTTTCTGTTCATCTCCCTTTTTTTCTCTCTTTTTTTTCTCTGAATACTCAGTTTGTTTTTCTATTTTTGTTTTTCTTTGTAGTTATCTGTTTATTTTTCTCTGTTTTTTGTTTTTCCTATGAATTTCTATGGGTTTTTTTTTTTCATCCTTATTCTCTGTTTATTACTTTATTTTTCATTTTTTCTATGTTATTTTCCTATTTTTTATTTATATTTTTCTTTCTTTTAATTTTACAGTTAATTTTTCACTGTTATTTTTGTTTCTCTGTTTTCTTTTTATTTTTCTTATTTTTTCTGTTAATCAATATTTTTTTTCCATCATATTTTTCCCTTTTTTTCTCGGAATTTCAGTTCTTTTTTTTTTTTTCCATCGTATGATATTATCCATATCTATTCTTCATAATTCATATATATCTTTTTCAATTTTTTTTCGGTATTTTTTAATCATATATAATATTTTTAAAATATTAAAAAATTCATATATCACGAGGCTTACGGCCCGCCCCGTCCTAGCCAAAACGCCCAAGGTTTTAAATTGCGGTATTGAGTTACATAACGGTAACGGTCATGGTATAATGGTGTTAGAAGTATCAGCCTGTCTGTAACAGAAATCGGCCGTAACGGTCATGAAATTTTTAAAATCACCAAAACATCCTCAAAAACTCAATAATAGTAATTGTTTTACTCATTAAACCCTTAATAAACATATTATAATAGATATATGGCATTTAACTACATATACAACACAATAAAGATATAAAAAAAAAAAAAAAAAAATCTTCATTAAGGCTGAAGAAAGGTTGAAGAAAGGCAGAAGAAAGACTGAAATCTGAAGAAATCTTGAATTTCCAACCATCAAATGGCCTCTGCACAAGGCTGAAATTACAGCCTACTGATGGGAGGGGTGTTTTTTGATGTGACAGGACCTGCACAAGGCCGAATACAACCTTTATTTGATGGGAGGGGGTCTGCACAAGGCTGAATACAGCCTGTATCGACTGTAACGGCCTATAACGGCCCACCGCAACGTGAAAAGACATCGTTACAAGCTCCTATCGACCCGTAACGGGCCGTTTCGGTGTGAATCGGCCCAAGCATGAAATATAGGCCCGTAACCGTAATGGCGGGCCAATTTTCCGTTACGTATCAGCCGTTAAGGTACGTAACGGCCGATACTTAGAACCCTGCCCCTGCCGTTTACAACACTGATCAGATGATGCTTATCAATCTTAAGTGTGTATAAAGTTTCTTGCAAACATGAAAAGTATGAAGGGAGAATCTAACACAATGGATGGATTGGGGAAATATGAGTTGGGGGAGGGGGCCAAAAAGTTATTAGTGCTTCTTACAATAAGTGTAAGAGTGCCTCTCCCAAATGAGAGAACATTAGATGATGAGCAAAACAGGTAGGCAGTAACCCATGAAGACCTGAAGTATAAAACCAGCGAAAAGATGCACAAAGTTTCAGCACTACTGAAATGAAAAAGATGCACTCACAGCTCTATAGTCCCCCCAGCATTGGTATACTTAAGAGCTTCACTATAATCCTGCTCATGCATGAATATTATCCCAGCAATGAGCTGTAAGATTGGGTTGTTTCCAATTGCGGGGTCTCCCAGCCACTCCTTGACACTTGAGATAGTTGTTTCCTACAAAAAGAAAGCAGCAAAACCATTTTCAAGCAGAAAGGAGGATACTATGCCCAATTTTGTCAGATAAAATTCATATGAATTACAAAAACAAAATGCCCCAAATTATTTACAAATTCTTGGTTTTTTGATAAGCTGAAGGCATAAGCAACCAAGAAGTACACCAAATGCACCCACACTTCAAAGATTAACGAACAATGTGCAACTGCACCCAAACTTTAGGGGGGAAAAGTCAATGTAATTTGTGTAATTTGAATTGTGAATACTGCACTACATATTAACTCTAACTGGAAACTATAAAATCAAACCCATTAAAACCATGCGATTAGACAAATTTGACACAAAAAACAAATTATTAGTGAATAGTGTACGACTGATTAAAAATATATGAGCAATGTGCAACCACAATTAATTTAAGGTATAAATTGTAAGGGTACAATTAAATCAGTGTGCAATGTTAAGTGAGTTAAGCCAATTAAAAGAATAAAATATGAAGGAATATTGTATAAAACTTTTAGAGAGAAAGTGTACGTTCAACTAAACTTTACATGTATAATGCATAATTAATGAAACTGAAATCAATTGAAAGTTTGAAGCCTTAATTGAACAGGTTCGACTTAGCCTCTTGTATAATAGGTATTGGCATAGTATTAAACCACATAAGTAATTTTTTGACATAGAAGTGTATTTACGCACGTGTAAAAAATAGTATTTCACTATTTTGAAACACAAATAGAAAGAACGGGTCAGTAATAATTCACTTTTGACCTTAAAATACCCCTGAATAGCATTTGACATATTTTTAAATACCAAATATACCCATGAGCAGTTATTGTGTTTTGGTTTATTAGGCATGCATGAGTGATTTCCACTTTAGAAAACAGAGTATAATCTGCAAAGGTGATTGCATACGCACTCTTAGACTCAATTAAGAGTACATTTTAAGAACATGATGGGAAAATTGAATCTATCAAGTCAATTAGTATGGTGTGCGTGTATGTGGGACGAGAACACAAATTATATAAAATCTACTCCGAGTCTCCGACAGAAAGAGAGTAAATTGCATAAAAGTAAAGGGTAAAGGATAGAAATTTGTTAAAAAAGTAAAGAATTTAAGCAATAAAGTTTAATAAAGAGTTAAGGGATAGAAAAGTGTTTTAAATAGTTTAAGGGATATAGAATTATTGAAAGTAAATTAAGTGAATTGAAACATACTGGATTAAAAAGCTTACAAATAATTTCCAAGTTGTTCCTTGAAAGATCTTCCTAACTTTGAAGGCACTGTGCCGGCCATTTGACTAAAAATTAAATTACTTCTACTCCTACAACTAAAAAAAAAATGATAAATTGAAGTGACTATGGGGTCTGTTAATTTTTAAATTGTTTTCTTCAAAATGGAACTTCAGATTTATAGGTCTTGATTTCAACCGTCTGCTCCTTTATTAAGTTCAGTAACTCTCCTCAACGCCATGATCATCTTGAAGACTATAGTAGTGAGAGGAGAAAATCCACGCCAAAAGTTCTTGCCTTTTCTCGATTGTCATGTGTCCATTTCAGTTGAAGGCTTCAATGTTGAACCACGTGGCCTTCACGTGCCATTTACCCACTCATGCTTAGGCTTCTCATGTGTAAGTTTGCACAAATAACTTACCTTGTGTTTGGGTAAGGGATTTATTGGGTGGATTTCATTTAGTTAAGGGATTTCAAAATCCTTTATTAATAAATTCCTTGTTTGGGTGTGTTTGGAATTTAGGAAAGAGGGATTTGTCAAATCCTTTGGGGAGTGAATGGAAGGATTTGGAAATACTTTTGAAATACTTTTGGGAGAGGCTGAATTTGTCAAATCCTTCCAATCTTGTTGAACACTTCTTCGTTCGTTTTCGTTCAAAGATTGTTTGATGAACACTTCTTTGTTCAAAGATCGGAGGGATGAACAACGAAATCGTTCGTTTTCGAACGACCAAATCGAAATCGAACGACGAAATAGGATTCGAAATCGAATTCAATGTGGAAATCGAAATCCAAAGACGAAATAGGGTTCGAAATCGAACAAAGAAATCGAAATTGTTCGAAATCGTCGTTTGTTCATCGACGAAATCGTCGTTTGTTCATTGTCGTTTCATCTCTGTTTTTTTTTTTTTTTTTTTTTTTTTTTCTTCCAAAAGTGGGATGAAAAATACAACAAAAAAAAAAATCTAAATACTTCAGTTCAAACAATTATCCAAACAATAGATTTGTGAAATGAAGGAATTTTAAAATCCAGAATTTTGAAATCTCTTCATTTCACAAATCTCTTAAATTTATCAAATCCCTTACCCAAACGCAACCTTAGTATTTCCAGCCCGAGACTTAGTCAGGGTATTTTGGGGTTAATAGTAGCATCCGACAAAAAAATTATAGTACAAAGTATATTTCTAATTAACATTCAGCTTCTAGTTCTTTCTCTTTTTTTTAATAGCTAAAATATCCTCAAAATTACATTCCATTGAATTACTAAAAATACCCCAAATAATATTGCAATCATTCAACTAATTTCAACAACTTTGAACTTAATCCAATTATAGTTTTTAAATAAAATGAAACTGAATACCTGGAAACCTCTCTAAAACATTCAACCTAGTTCAACTCTAATATTTATATCCCTAAGTTAAATTCGACTAAATTCGAAAAATACCTTTAATGACTTCAAAATTAAATTTCTTTTTCATATAGTTTTCGAAGACAATTTCAATATTGAATATTCGTATGGATGGAATTTTATCCTTGAATGTGTAACTGTGGATATATTTGTCCTTAAAAAAGGTTTATAAAAATATATGTTTTAATATTTGAAAAAAAAAATTATTATCATTCAATTCAATGCTTAAATTTTAATGAGCAACCAAACATTTTTGAATTTATTGAATTCAGGATACTTATTCTAGCATACAGTTTTCAGTTTTAACAAAGGATAACTTATTCCCCGTGCCTAAATGCACTATAATGATTTTCAAATTTATAAGTGTAAAAAGATAGTAAATAAAAAATAGTCAATTAAATAAAAATGTGACGTCTAAAAGGTACAAAATATAACTTAAGTTAATCATCTTATAAGCATGGGTGTAAAAAAAAAATCCGGGAATTTTCCCCCCAATAATTTCTATAATCCAATCTCATCCATTCATTCCCCTCAAATCAATCCCAACCCTTAACTAGAAACATTTTCAAAAACAGTCCTAATTTATAATATAGATATACAGGAGCCTGCATTGTTTCATCAAGCTGGAAACAGCAATAATATCCTAGATTCCAACTCAAATACAAGCACAAATCTGGTTGAATCAATTTACGGCAGAGGCACCCAGCCTTTTAGAATTGACACAAAACTAATTCCAAGCACGACATCAGTTTCCTACAAATTCAAATTTCAAAACCCCGAAGCAATCGATGAAATGAAACCTTACCTTGTTATCAGGGCTTGAAAGGTATAAAGCCAGCAATTTCACGGCTTGTAGAGGCGTCGCTGCAGATGAATCTATCTCATTTATCACGAGCTGCGATTCAAATAAAAACCAAATTCAGTTCGAATTCAATAATTTCCATCATATAGATCAATAAATTACAGATGCGCTACATGTGTACGTATGCATCGATAAAAAGAGAGAGAGAATGAATTATTATTTTATTATGATTCATGCGTTGGGACTTACTTGATAGCTACCAAGCGCAATGTAAGATCTGTAGACGAGACAGTCTCTTTCAATGGCGTCCTCGGGAGAGAGGTTAGGAACGTCGCTGTTGTTAATGGCCGATTGATACGCGCCCAAAAAGAAGTTGTTTCTGATCCCGAATAGCATATCGGGTGACAATGTTGCTGCCATTGTTGTTGCTCCTTAGATCTTTAGAAATCAAGGATACAGATGTAAGATCGACAGAACACTAAAGATCCAGCCCAAGCAGGTCGTGTTCCTTATTAGATCTGATGCCTCGTTCGCTGACGGAAAACGGGAGAAGTAACTGTCGAGGGCAATAGAGGGGTTAGATTGAGGACTTTGAACCGAAGGAACATCTGTGGGCTGCTTTATTTGTTACTAGTGGACGTGGAACAGCTTGTTATAAGTAATTAAAAAAAAAACATCGGTTTAAATATGACTGGACTATTTTTATGTAAATTATTAAATTATATTTTGGTATGTAATTATAAAAAATAAAATATTTATTAAAATAGACAGTTTTATAACGTTAAAAAGGTCAAGTGAATTTTTATGTGTGCAAATTGAATTTTATTATCCTACTAGACCATTATGTGATCCCTACAGAAAGTTATGTCGTGCGAGATGTTGTTGGACTTAACAAGAGGGCATGTCCCGCAGGTAGTTGATATGTTGTGATTGTGATTATCAGTATGATCGATTTTTACCACGTATTGTAATTATCAGTATAATGTAGTTTTTACCACGGATTGTGATTATCAGTACAAAGTGGTGGTTTTTACCACACGTTGTGATTGTCCTTATGATATGGTGATTTTTACCACGTATTGTAATTATCAGTATGATGTGAATTTTACCACGAGTTGCAATTATCATTATAAGATGATGGTTTTTACCACATGTTGTGATTATTCTTATGATATAATGATTTTTACCACGTGTTGTGATTATCAGTATGATGTGATTGACTATGATGTTAACTGTCAATAAGGTGAAGTTGAATATGTTGTTGATTATGAATATAATGTTGTAAGACCTCACAAGAGCGCAAGTCCTGTAGGTAGTTGAATATGTTAATGATGTGGTGGTTTATACCACGTGATTGGTATATTGTTTTTTTCTTATCAGATTCTATTGCTAGCAGGGAAGTATTGTGTGGTATTTTATTATATAAAAATAATAATGATTAGTTGATTTAAATTTATTTTTCTATAATGATGATATATCTAAGATTTTTATACTATTTTGTGAGTATATATATATATATATATATATATATATATATATATATATATATATATATATATATATATATATATTTTAATGAATTTTGATAAAAATATTTTATCCATAAATTATTTTTATATTATGAAAACAGTACACCGATAAAATATTTTATCTCAAATAATTTAAGTAGAGACTGGTCTACTACTAGTGATAGGTAAGATCAGAGTGTGGTGTGATCGTTGGGACTATTGGGGGTGATTGGTAATATAGACGTATAGTCTTTTGTGACTTCGTTGCAGAATAGTTGTATACGTGTAATTAGTGTGTTTTAATTAGTCATATATGATACTTAATATGGTTACTGTGCTACTCTAATGTGGTATGAATTCAAAAAAATTTGAAAATTTATGTTACTTTTAATTTGACTTAAAAGAAAAAAAAAATTAGGAGCCAATTGTTATTTTAAAACGTTAATTTTTAACCTTTGAAGTTATTTTGTTCAGTATGAAAATTTTAGGGTGTAAATAAATATTGGTTAATTCTTAAAGGGCGAAATATATATATATATATTGATTGTAGATGTGTATAGATGGCAAAAAGTAATCATTATACATGATAAGGATTTGGGTGAAAGTAGAACATGTAAAAAATAAAACAAGTAAATAATTATTGCATGATATATGCTAAAAGCATGTATGTGGAAATTGCACGAAACAATATTTTGGTTTTCATGCAATATTTTCTACCACAATTTGGCATCATTAGTTATATTTTTGTGTTACGTGAGTGTTGAATTTATTTTATGGTGTATAATTATGTGATAGAAATTAGAGTATTAACTTGTTTGTGCGTCGGGAATAGACGTGGTGGCCTAGCGGTAGGCTTACCATCTCCCCCCACAGTTGGTGACAGGTTTGAATCTCATTTGTTACATGAGTTTAAAAAAAAAAAAAAACCTTGTATGTACATCTCTTATTTTGGGTTAAATAGTAATTACATATGTACTTATTTTAAAAAAACTCCATTATCAAAAGCATGTACGGATATTAAATTTTATGGATATAATTACGAGTTTAAAAAATAACTATTATTATTTTTATTATAGTGTGTAGTAGAAGTATTTATATAAAATTCTTGAGTGTAACTAATATGACAGTATGATTCTGTACTAATTTTTTTTAAAAATAAAATTTCGAAAACGAAATTTATTTAATGAAAGTAAATTGTAATACCCCAAAAATTTATATTCTGAAAATAATATTTTATTTAAAATAAGTTATATTTATTTGTGATTATTTTTGTATATAGGTGTAAGTGAACAATAGTTAATTTTTAAAGGGTTAAAAGTGTAATTTAATTAAATTATTATATAATTGTGAGTAGTGAGGTGTAATGCTTTGGTGTGTGAAATTTGAATCGTTTGAGAAGAATAAAATAAGAGAAAATGAAAATGCAAGGGATGTGATGATGTTTTTGGAAAATAGAGCAACTGATCTGATGATATATTTGAAAATTTTGTTATGTCTTATTATTTTATTCATTCTCTTATTCCATAACAGGCAAACAATATAATAGAATAGTGATTCTATTGACAAATCCATTCTATTCATTTTTTTATTTCATTCTATATTGATTTTATTCCATTCAACCAAACGAGCAACCAGTGATTGCCTCTTCATTACGTGGATCTTATCAAACTACAAAAATGCATGAAAGTTGCCAACCGAAGTTCCAAACGGAAATAGAGCTTAAGATCCAATAAGCCTTTATTGATAGCAAATGTTAGATAAGAGAGATGTTCAAAGTGATACTTTGTTCTTAATACGCGAAATTGAAAATTGAGAAACAGTTTTCATATATGGAAAGTATTTACAAGGATTCAGAACATAGAAATGAACCTAAATGAAATCAGTTGCCTAGAGATGTTATGACATCCATCTGTGTTTAGTCAGAATTATTATGTTAAGACCGGGTCTCTGGGGAGGAGGTTAATGCAGTGAGATTAAAGAACCTTCAATCATGAATTCTTCTATTCTATTCCATTCACTCTTTATTGATGCTTCCTTTGATAAAGCGAATATCCAACAAATGCAGACATCAGAAATGTCCATAGCACCTGCCACAAACGCATTATCAAAAAATAAGATGCTTTGCCCTTCACCCTCATCCCATCAGCACCCGCAACCACGAAATATATATATAGGTTTTTTGTGAGAGCAAATCTGTTTCGACAGAAAACCAAATAGAACTTGAAAAAGAAATGTGCCCAGAGACAGCAGTGTGAAGAATAGTTAGAAGTGTATGGGAAATTACTGTGTTTATTGTATGCCATCGCTCGAGCCTCTTGATCCGTGACTGCATGTCCTCAATGACGCCTTCCAACTGAGGAACTTCCCTACTAGGGGATGACTCTGAAGCGGAACTGCTAACCTGTTTGTCCGCAACAGTGTTGCACTGGAAAATCAGAAATTGAAAAAAATAATAATAAAAAAATATGCCCAATAATCTCTCTCATCCAAACAATGTTCTGTTTAATGGTCCTTGGGGCTTCATATTGGTGACTCTGTGAACTTTTAAATCCTACAATTTAAGGATTATTGGAATATAATATGTAGATGGTGAGTCTTGCGTACAATGGTAAAGTTGTTCCATTCTGACCTGGAGGTCACAGGTTCAAATCTTGAAAACAGCCTCTCTAAATACACTATACAGAGTTGTAAGGCTACATATATCTTATCCTCCCCAGACCCTACAATAATGAGAGCTTTCGTGCAATAGGTTGCCATTTTTTATTGGAACCAAATATGCACAGAGATTACTTAGTACATAGCTTTTTCCTCAACATTTTTTAGATGAATTTTAGGTCAATATTCTAACTTAAAAGTGTACTTTTAGTTCCATAATGAAGTGGGAGACGAAAGAAATGGACAAACTATAAGCAAAATGCCCCAAGATATGGAGCTCAAATTGAAAAAGTACTTGTCCCTATAATCTCTCCCTGCCGCACCCAATCTAAACGTGGTAAATGCCGGGAAAAAAAGAAAGAAGAAGAAGAAATAATCTTTCCAGTTCCACAGGAACCTTCCTTACCGGAGGAACTATTTATGGATTCGGATAGCTTTGGTTTGCCTGATAATGCAAAGGCTTCTAAAAGCATTTTTTTTTTTTTTTTGGATAATTTTGTATAGACCCAATAAGCCCACTACTTACCACACTAACACCATTTGCAAGAAATCCCTATCAATGTAAAAAGAGTCCATTTTAACAAAATAACATGTATCATTTACATTTATATGATTCTCTTTCCATATCCTTACCCCCCCCCCCCAAAAAAAAAAAAAAAAAAAAAAGTGAGTTTTAATTATACTAAAACTAGAATTAGAAAATTTAAAATTAATTTTGTAAAGAAAAAATAATTAGTGGAGTTTCATTAAACGGCAAGTTCATTTTATTTTTTGTTAGTGGATTCTAATAGCTCTGACCGACTAAAATGCAAGCCAAAACAGCCTCTTAAAAGGTCTTCTATACTTCGATCTGCTGCATAATTTTTTGGGATATCCCACTAAATAGTGTTTAAATTTTTTGAGAAATTGAATAATTCTGTCACAAGTCTAAAGTCATTGCACGTCACGAAAACTATAAGAATTTTTTATATGGAAAAATTGCAGTGATTTCCATGTACTGCAGTACTTTTCTCTTCTCAAACAATTACTATAACACGTAAACTGAATGAGTAAGAAAGTTTAAGTTTATTGATTGTTCACACAGAGCCTAAATTTTTTAGGCGTACCATGTTACAGCAAAGCTGAATTTCTTATTAGATGGGAACCACCCCACAGCTTACACAAATACCCCAAGATAATGATCCAATTTAAATCTAGTCAAGCTTAGAATTTTATCTTCCATGTATACTTCAAATGTATACGGATAAAGCAAGGCTTACACATGCAGGTGACTAAAAACAACGAAAGAGAACTTGGTATGGATCAATTCATTCACTAGATCAAAGTGGAAGACCCATAATTAGGACACATTAAACAGATATTCTATAAGTTTCAGTGCCCACAATATATGATATCCAAAATTTATCAATTAACCAGAGCTCCCAAAACAGATTTCTTAACATGTTACTATAAAAAGTACCTGGGTTTGTACAAATTCCACAAGTTCCTGCAACCTTGCGGCTTGCTGAGTATGTATCCCACTTGGACTTCTTTCATGTGCAGGTAATCTTTCAAGAACTATTTCAAGGTAACTCTGGAAAAGAAAACAAAGGAGTTAGCAATCAATACAGGTTGTGTTAAGACACAATTGAATAAAAATGCACGCCATATTCAAATTTAAAAAGAGGGATAACCTTTGTGGTATATGAACCATCCAACTTAAGTGCTGTACCAGCAGCTGCCACAGTATCTTTGTTAACCCCTTTTATTTGTAGATAAGGGCTTGGGGCGTCTTGTAGATGATCGACTTCAATAAGAATCTACAAAGAAAATGATACACAGAGCTGTGTAAACACATAACATTGAAGAGAACAACACAAAAAAATACAAGTCATTCACAAGTAGGGATTGAGAAAGTTAAAATATTAAATGGGATTCAATTGCATAGTAAGTATGAGCAAGCAGGAAAATCAAAGAGCAGACTCAACAATGCATTATTTGAGTTTGTCCTAGTAAGCTATTCAACACGATCCAGGATTGATACACACATACACACACACTGGATACAACACACCAATCATCACTCTGGATATACAAAATCTAAGGAGAGCAACTCGGCAAGTTAACACACTTTAGACTTAGACTAAACAGGTATCCAAAATTAATCAAGTATGTTAATTCTTGCCATGAATTTAGAGAAGTGAAGCCAATACCCAACATTAGTTCTATTCGACAGTGGCGCAAGAAAAAAAAAAAAAGAACGGAGACAGTGTTCCCCATCACATTGGAGTAGACCATCCTTTGGGTACATCAACAAAGTACGCCCTCAAATAATTGGATAAGGAATAGAAGCGATGAAGAGAACACTAGGCAAATATTCCATTCAGAAGCACAAGAATAGGAGCATGAACCAATGCCGAAAGCATAAACACAAGTGCAAGTAACAAAGAATGCACTTTGGTAGAGGAATGAAAAGCACCTCATATCATCCTAAATAAGGCAATGACAGTTTGCCAATGTTCTTAACAGTTTCCTCCTTACTATGGAAGAAAATTATCTAATCCAGAGTGAAATTTATGAGGACCAGTCAACGAGTAATGACAGGGTCTATGTTCTTGAGAAAAAGTCACAATTTGGAAACCAAATTTCTTCCACATCCAGTATAATAACCATGCAGTATTCTGATGGTGCCCCTTTGTCAATCCTATTGCCTATTTGGCATATCTCACTATTACTCGCCGAAACATTAGCCATGTTTTTCACATAGTCAGTCAGTTCGTTACTTCCTCTACTACAATTCATTGGGTTGTTGTTCATCATAACGTGTGGCATCTTTGAGGCACCATCTTTCAGAGTCTTTTACTTCCATCAACCTTATCACTGAAGCTGCATGCACACTGATTCTGATTGGGCCAGTGATCCCATAGATCACAATTCTGTCATTGATTTCTATATATTCTTGGGCGATTCTCTTGTTTCATGGAAGAGCAAAAAACTACCTATTGTTATTCAACGATCTTAACATAAATATGCAACTGAACTTTAAGCATTTCAAGAATAGAAGAAATACATTGCAAATTCAAATGGTTATATTTTTGGCCTCATCTTTAAGCATCATTCAATAATACAATGATAAGATGATTTAGCATCAAAGAACTTCAAAAAAATCCGATCATGAAAGACCATGACGTATCATGGAATAAAAAAAGAATAATCATCAATGTCTTCTTGTTTAGGTAGAGCTTGAGTAGAAGAAAAGGCAGGTACTCAGATAAATGTCACCTTTCCATCTTGATAGATATATGCAGACGCTTCAATATAAGCAACAGGTTGATACCTGAAAAGAAAACAAACAGACATCCATGTCATCTATACTGACATATATCTTCAAGCTACCAACAAAGGAAAAATGATAAGAAAATATGACAAATGCCACCTAAGCAATTATTTTAAGAAATGCTGCAGGGGTCCCAAAAAGAATTTAATATTTTCCTTCACCCAACATAAAATATATGTATGTTTTTCACTAGTCCATAGAGGCTACATGTATCATTTAATCCATGTATGTTTTTTACTAAATGGACCAATGGACCGCCCAATTGGTCCATTTAGTTATAGAGTCAAGCAAAGATGTCACAAACTCTTTAAGCAGAGTTAGTGTCCATGTCAGACACATATTGGACATAACACTCGTCCTCATTCCATGGACATGTATGGGTTATATTTCCATGTCTTAAGCATTTTGTTTGTATAATTTAGCTATGGATGTATTAAATCTTTCAATAAAAGACAATGATCGTAATGGTAGTACCACCCCAAGTTGACCATTGGCCATGGCCCAAAAAGCTTAAGTCAGATTATTAGTGATAAAACCACCCCAAGTTGACCATTGGCCATGGCCCAAAAAGCTTAAGTCAGATTATTAGTGATAAAACAAAAAGTCGGTTCAGGTATACAAGGTTGTGAATGCTGTAGAAGATGGATTCAAGCAAGTTGAGAACATTCCCTCACTTAAGCAAGGTGAAAATGCAATGCCAGAGGAAGAGAAGGAAGACCAAAATGTGATGCAAAGAAAGCAAAAGGAAGATGGCAATAGACAGAAAAGAATAAGCTCAGTTTATCGCAGGAAGAATAAATCTCCTGAAAGGGTTCCAAATGTGGATGCGGGATCTTCAACACAACTACCTGCCCAACAGAAGAACGCGGTCCTTGTTGATTCATCAGAGTCTTTAATGGTAAAGGAAACCCTGTTTGACAATTGTGATGATGCGGTGCAGAGATTAGCACTGTCCCCCAGAGCTGCTGCTATAAAACCACCATAAATCAAACCTCTGACAAGTATTACTTTACTTTGGGTGACTTGAAAAGGGTTACTGACAGAAGGAAGAATGCTAAAGAAATTAACAAATCCTAAATTCAAGTTCGTTCTTCAATAAAAGGTGCAACAGACTGATCTCCTAATCCCAATGTTTAAGTCCCTCATCTGGAATATCAGAGGGGCCTCTAATATTTCCTCCAGCAGAAGAGCTAAGAAGTTTAGCTAGAACGTATAAGATACATACCCCTTTCCTATCAAAAACTGAATACGATCGTCAACATAAAATTTTCCTTCAAGTAGAGCCCCCATACATAGTTTTGGTGCAAAAAATATCTACATTTAGCAATTGGACCGGTTTGGTTGTATTTATCTTTCAAAAATGGAGCCCAAGGTGTTTTACCTTCTCTATATCTCCACCAGAGCTTCATCTGAAAAGCTCGGACAACACCCTGCAGGTCTCTAATACCCAGGCCACCCTCCTCAATAGAGAAACAAATATTTCTCCATCGCTTCCAATGCAACTTTTTCTTTTCAGGGTTGGATCTCCAGAAAAATTTGGCCAAATTTTTTTCAACTTCTCAGATAACATAAATTGGCAGGGAACCATGAGCAAATAGAACGTCATACTCTAAAGCACATGTTTTAATAGAATTAGACGTCCACTACTAGAAAGCAACTTGCCTTGCCAAACAGTCACCTTTTGTCTCAACTTCCTGAGCATGTCATAAAAAATAGCATATTTTTCCTTCCTTCATAAATCGGGCATCCCAAGTAGTTAAACGGAAAACTACGTCGCTTAAACCCTGTATGCCTGAGAATACAGTGACAGTGAGAAGGAGCTAGATTTTTTGGTGACTGGCCCGAACACACCTCAAACTCTTTCAAGACCTTCATAAAATTATCCACATACTTTTTCTTTCCATTTAGGAAAACCACCACATCGTCAGCATAAGAGAGATGCGAAATCGAATTTTCATTCTCCAGCTGAGTATATTGTTGAATATCTCCTTTAGCTAATAAATTTTTAAGACCCCTTGAAAACTTCAACAACAATGATGAATAGACAGGGGCATAAGGGATCCCATTATCTCAACCCTATCTAAGATCTAAAAAAACCACCCACACCCCCATTTACAAGCACAGAGAAATGATTATTCGAAATCACCCTATACACCATGTCGATCCACGTTTCGCAAAATCTGAATTTCTTTAGCACAACTGTCAGAAAGCACCAAGAAACAAGGTCATACGCATTAACTATGTTAAGTTTTACAATGACATTTCCCCCATGCACCTTGTCCATAAATTTTTTCACCATCTCCTGCGCTAACAGAATATTGTTATGTTATGTGACTTTGCTAATAAAGTCATGACTAAACTTATGGGAAATAGGTTGGCTGAAGTTCTCCTAAATATTACTTTCTCAGAGCAAGTGGCATTTGTGAAAGTCAAAAACATCACAGATAATATTCTTTTGACTCACAAAATGGTATCGTGCATAAAGCACAAAGCCAAAGGCAAAGGGGGTAATATTCTAATTAAATTGGATATGGCAAAGGAATATAACAGAGTTTTTTGGCTATTTCTCATGTCAGTTATCAGGAAGTTTGATTTTGCAAAGCAATGGATTGACATGGTGTAGAAGAAAAGGGACTGAAAGAAGAAGAAATTCTTCATTGATTTTGATCTGTACAACAGTGGGTTGATATAGGCAACCATGTACTAGGAGTGCAGTAACTCCCCCTGAACATGAGTGTTTGACAAACAAGGTATGATTTCCTTGGCTTTGTTTATATCCCATCGACACCATCACACTTCCGAACCTTCCAAACCATGACCTCGGAGACTGCTTAAGCCCATACAAGGCTTTCTTCAATCTACAAACCCGGTTCTTTCCTCGATTCCTACCATATTCAAGTGGGATTTCCATGTAGATTTTTTCTTCAAGGTCTCCATGTAAGAATCCATTTTTTACATCAAACTGTTGCAAATCCCAACCATAATTGGCCGCCAAAGACAACAAGACTCTGAATATATTCATTTTAGCAACACGAGCAAATGTTTCTTGATAATCCACACCATATGTCTGAGTGTACCCTTTGACCACTAATCTAGCTTTATATCTCTCCAAAGTACCATCTGCTTTATATTTCACTGTGTAGACCACTTACACCCCACCGGTTCCTTTCTTGCAAGCAAATCTACTATCTCCCAGGTCTTATTCTTTTCCAAAGCTTCCATCTCTACATTCATAGCTTGTTTCCATTTTTCATTAGATAATGCTTCAGACAAGGTGGTAGGAATGAGAATACTATTTAAGCTTATCAAGAAGCTTCTATGAGATGGTGAAAATCTTCTAAATGTGACAACATGAGAGAGTGGGTAACGGGGATGTTTGGTGCATTCTCTAGTTCCCTTTCGAAGAGCAATGGGAAAGTCTCGATCAGGGTCACTACTCAAGTGAGGTTCAAGCTCATGGAGTTCAAGCTCATTTAATGAAGGAGAATCAAAAGAAGGATTGGGATTAGAAACTGTTACCTCAATTCCAGAATTCGGTTCTGACTCTTGGGCTTACACAGGTTCAAGGATTGAAGGTGCTATCTGCCTTGAATATACTTGACCAAATAATCTCTTGTTACCTCGGGCAAGAGTAGACTCAGGATTTGTAGTGGCTGGGTTAGACACCGACATGGAGGGCGCAAGGCTTGATAAGGAAAAAAGAACAACGAAAGCCTCCTTATCTTCCATTATTAAATTCTCCCCTGAAGATAAGGGGTGGTGACTGAAGATAAGAGGTGGTGAAGTATGACTGACCCTCATGAAAGGTAACATCTGCCGAGACAAATAATTTTTTTGAAGGAGGGTGATAACATTTATAACCTTTTTGGGTAGAGCAGTACCCTTC